>JBBMOC010000002.1:4812909-5033309 GCA_037975185.1 Centropyge bicolor
CCTCTATTATGTGTCAGGTGTAAGATGGTCACAGTCATTGTTTCAGATTCAGAGATAGCCTTTCTGTTTTATCAACACCACATGGACAAAAGTATGTAGACACCTGAACATACACACACGACACCTATACTGCGATTGTGAACACTTTCATTCCAAAACAATGGACGTCAGTATGCTGATATAACGGCTGCCACCAAATAGACACAAAGTTGGAAGTAAATTATTTCTCCAAAAAAGAAGTTCCCAACTGTTTTGCTTGGGACCCTTTATGGTTAGCAATGCCCAGTCACGACCCCTTCTTATAGGTGTCTTTAAGTACAAGTAGATAAGATTCAGATTGATTCATTGTAATAGTTTTTAGAGTGTAAGGAAGTTAAAACTGTCCAATATTCCAGAAGAAAAAAAAACTAATGATTTGATTTATATAATGATTTGTAATATCAGTGTTATCTTATTTTTTCCCTAAATCAATCATCTTCTGAAATCTCAGATGTATCTTTTGATCCTTTTGTTTGCCCCTCTGTCCACATACTTTTGACAATACCTTCCCTCAGCATGCCTGAGATTCTTCTCAGCAGTTAGTGACTTCCTGTATCCACTACAATGACTTTCAGCAGGTAGGACTGGAGTGCAGCCTTAACCTTCATGTTAGAAGTTACTTAAGGTGGATGAAGGATTACTCACTGGATTTACAGCATAAAGCTGCCTTGTCTTGTCTTTTACACACTAACGACACTTATCTGTCACTGTCCTCCGAGACAAAACTTGGGCTGATGACAACAATCCGTCCTTCTTTAGCTTCTTACAGCACACGATGTAACATTTCTCGCAGCTGCTTTATGGACTACTGAGGCTACTGTCAGTGAAGAAATTGGTATCTCTGCCTCTTATCAGCCTCTTTCATGTGGCCAATTATCCACATGAAAAAGGAAAATACATCATTAAACACATTTGACCCATGGATGCGACTCAAATTCCCAAGAGCTGTTTTCACCCAACCTTATTAAATGTTTTAGGTTTCCTTTCATCATACTTTTAGGTAGATTTGGGTGAAAGCTACACCCACGCTGACTTCGCATGTTTTCTTTGAATTCACCACAGTTATGATTTTGATGAGGGAGAGAGGGGATGCAATGCAGGAGGATACTTAACCTTAGAGCCATTTCAGATGTGGATTATGCAGAAGCAGAAGCAGGAGCATACCAAATGCTGGATCATGCACTGAAAACTGCAGTTTTGCAGTTAAAAAAGTTTCATATTTAGCAGAAGCTGGACATGTAACTTTTAAGCATGAGGGGAGAAGAGGAGGAAAATCAGAGGTGGACGCGAGGCAGAGAAGGAAGTGAGATTTGTGCCGTGTTTTTAGCGCTTCAATCCCCTCGAGTGATCGTGGCGAGCGAGAGCAGAGAGAAAAAGGGAGAGATGTTCCTGCTGCAATGTCTCTGCCTGATTTGTAACAGACCGATAAGCTTGGCGAGCATCCCTGCAGGACAGCTGACCAATGGCGGCACAGTTCTTAAGCTGAGAAGGACAGGGAAGGAAAACATGTGCTGTATCATACAGGCAGCATCCGACGTCTCTCAAAGTCTCTGATTGTCATACATGAACCACCTCCAAGGACATAAATTTTTCAAGTGCGCCGCGCCAATGTTATTTGTTTGCAGTGATTTGATATATCCGTATGAAAGCCCATCGGGTGGCGTGTCTGCAAGCGACGTGTGGTTATCACATGCGTTATATAAACATAAACAAAAGGAAATAAAGCAAAGCAAAACAAAGGAATAGCTTGTGCATGCTTTCATTTCCTCATGTGAAAACAATCCAGTTGGTGGTAGTTAATGCACTGCCTAAACACATGCATTATAATCACGCCTGCAGATATCTTATGTAAATAGAAATGGATTTAAATTGTGACTATTGAACTGCAAAAGAGAATGCAGGACCGCTGTGCTCAAAATTGTGCGCTGGCTGAAGCCCCGTTGCTCTGGACATAATTGTATTTGCCAGTAATCATTGCTAGTCCCCACGGGCCACTGCGGGTAAGAATATCTATTGGACGATAATATTGATATTCGATTTGCTTAACTGAAGTCGCTCTTCTTAAATAACATCCGTTGCACGCCGCCCCGCACTCGGTGTGTGCGTACAGGAGCAAGGCTACATGAATGATTTGAAAGGTTGGTCCTTTATCAGATATATCACCGGGAGCAAATTAAACCATGTGGAGTCAAATAGCCTCAATAAGAGGTCTGAAACGACTCAACACAATATTCTCCTTCCACCAGGAATCTATAAATGGCCCATTTAGCATTTGTGACCCCAATGCCTGCTACTGAAGGAGAGTTATGGCCTTTCAAAAGGAAACTATCATAGATTTTAGTGAAGTAAGAAAATGTCCCCAGGTACCGCTAGAGCAAATGAAATTATGCATGACCTCCTCATTACTTGGCTTAATAAGTGATCTATGGACTGGGAACAATAAAGATCCAGATGTCATGGAGACATATGGACAGGGAAAGATGAAAAAAAAAAAAAAAGATGATGAGAAAAATCCACCCTGCTGCTGGAATGCATGAAAGTGGCAGACTGGTTCCCCTTCTTCCTCTTTGTCATTCACACGCACACACATGCACACACGCACATACCAAGGACTGTAATATCTGACTCTCATTGGTATTCATTGACCCTGGGATGGAGAAATGGGCATCACAGTTATCATTTAATCAGACTCTTACGAGGATCAGCTGTATGCTTGTGTGTGTGAGGTGTGTGTGAGGGTGTGCGTGTGCGTGTGTGGGGTGGACATAGGCTGTCAGTAGATATTAATGTGGACTTGTCAAGGTGGAGGAGCAAAGAGGGTAGGGAACCTGAATCTGGGTTAAGTAATTGGATTCTTGTTCAATAAAAGTTGAAGGTGTGTGTGGGTTTGTGTGAGCTTGTGTGTTTGTGATGAAGGAGGGGTGTAATCATTTTTGGTGTGTGTTGCACATTGAGAAGTATCAGAAGGTTTCAAACTTGACTTCATCTCAAAGATTTGCCTTGCAGGTGGCAGCAGAGGTCTTCAAACCTCCCCAGGGAACCATGGGAGAGTTGCAGGGGCGTAGATGGAGAGATGTGATGCAAAGACACCCAGCGAGGTGACAGGGACAGGTGCACGCCAGCGTTCAGAAAAAACAACAGGAAGTTAGTTATCGAAGTTTGGCCCCCTGATTTGTCCCACTTAGCAACACAGTCAGGAGTTGGAGCTGCAGCTGTGACACATGGCTCATTCAAAACCCTTTGCTGCAATTTGCATCAAAACTCACAGTCTTTCTCGGAGTCGCCAAGTTAAATCTGAACACACAGACACACACATTTTTAGATTCAGTGTGTAATTAGGTCATTATCTGTCCATCGCAAATAAACGTCTATAAATTCCCTCAGAAATCAGAGACGAAAATGCTCTTTTTAACTGCAGAACTTGTTTTCGTCATTATCAAAGTCATCCACTGAAAGTTGTTTTTATGTCCACAATTACATTGCAAATTCCTAAAAGCGAATTCTGCATGCTTTCACTGGTGCCAAAATGTGAATAATTATAGGCTAACGAAAGAAGAAGAAACAATTAAGATGTAGCTCACAGCATCACTCATTGAATCCCATTTTAACATAACACTTCCTGTTTATATTTTCAAGTGGTAGGTCAACAACCGAGAGCATTATTGTTTTCCAAATAATTACGGAAATGACATTAAAAAATATATATCAAAATTATGTTTTTATCATATGTCATGTTGTTTTATTCCACATGCTTCAGTTTTGTTCATTGTATAAATCCAGTAGCTTTCTCTGCAGTTTGTCTGCTCTTCGCGTGAACAGCAGTCGTATCATGGTTTAGTTTGGCTGACACACACCAGACCGTGGGGACATTTCAGTATATAGATAACATGAGTGTCACTGCAGTTTATAAATGACTGGATTCTGATTTCTTTTGCCATGAGTGGGTGCACAAACTTCTTTGCATCAGTGGAGTTGGAGCGGCGAGCACGGTGACCACGCTGATAAAAGCTGGCAGGGTGAGATGGCATCCAAGTGGACAGCAGAAGCTTGGGAAGATATGGAGGAAGGACGAGACGGTCTTTTACATTACATGCTCGTCTGAATGAAGTTAGTGAGGGTTCGGAAAGAGATCTCCTGAGGAGGAATTGATTTTTTTAGGCTGTACCAACGTCTGTATATGTTGCTTGTTTAATTTGTATAGACGATGGATTGTAAACAGTTTAAGGGCATTCATGGGCTTTTTTGTCCAATAGGTAGTCTCAATCTGAATCTCTATATGTGTAACAGGGTATCCCCCCTTACTTTCATTGATTATAGAGGGTGATTAGCTCAAATGGTAGAGCGCTCGCTTAGCATGCAAGAGGTAGCGGGATCGATGCCTGCATCCTCCATGTATGTATTTTGTGAATTTCCCCACTGTGGGATGAATAAAGGAATATCTTATCTTAAGGACAGTGGCTTTGGACTAGAAATCATTGCCTTCACTACAGGAGATGATAGACAGTGTTTCTAAAAACTTCATATATTTTCCAGATTGAAGCGCAAATGATCAAACAAATAATAACAATGTGAAAAAAGTCATTCTTAAGTGCTGCCTCCACATCCTAAACAGGATCTCTTAAACAAGGCAAATTCAGAGAGGAATGAATTTAGAGGAATGTTCCCACGAACTCATTACAAGGCAAGTGTCTGCGAGGACAAAGGAGCTTCCCACGGCTCGCGACTGCAAAACATATTCGCCTGAATATTTATATGATCTCAGTCAAGGTCAGTGGAAAATCGTTGGCAGCCATTTGTTAAGATAATGTCTGAAGGCCAGCGCTGTGGATACAAGTGTACACACATCAAAAGTCACAAAGAAGTTGTATGTTCAAGCTACTTGGGCCTTTTCGCTTGCATCTTTAATTCCCCAGAGAAAGATAGGAAGTCTCCCATGTGCTAGCAAATGGTGGACAAAGCAGATAAGCAGAGTATCACTGAGGCACAGTCCTGTAGGTCTCAGCCAAGCATGAACTGGTCTCTCTCTCTCTCTGTCACACACACACACACACACACACACACACACACCACCACCACCAATCTGTGACTGAAAGAAAACTGACACGTTGAACATCACTTGCGAATAACTCCATGGTCTTAATATCTAAGTAATCTCGAGTTCAGTAGTGGCAGTGAAATCCTCCATTGATCCATCCGCAGCCTCATCCTCATTAGTGTCAAGCAGACGACAGACTGTGAACGTCTCTCAGCGGCTCCGTGGGATGTCTCAGCGCACTCCTACACCAGCTGGAAGTTATACTCCCCTCGCTCTGTCCTGGTTGTTCCTTGCAGTCGGCCATGGCCTGTTCACCCCCACGGCAACAGTCCCAGGAGGCGTCTTTACCCAGTCCTCGATCCAGCCCGCCTGCTCCCATTAGTGTGAAGAAGTTGCGGCGTGACCCAGAGGCCCCCACAACTCCACACACTGTCATGGAGGGTGAAAGCCAATCAACCTGTGGATGAAATTCATTTTGGCTGCGTGCGTCTCGGGCCTTCTTCTTTCACTTACTGTCAAAACTTGTGACCACAGGTGATGGTGAGAACAAAGAATTGAGTGGGAAAATCAGTTTGGCTTTGTGGCTCTGCTCTCTCTTTGCCACGGTGGTCCAATACAACAGCCGCATTACTGTAGCCCTTGCACCAAAATGACAGTCAATTTCATCATCTATTTCAAGGGGAGAATCATGGTGTCAGATATCAAAGTACAGGGCATCATCCCCACATAGACGGAGACATCCTCTTACAATTGGACAAAGGCTTAGGTTTGGTTTCAGTGAAGTTAGCTGGGCTCAGGGGGTCTCCTGCCTTTATCTGACTTTAGTCACAGGATTCGGCGATGTCACACGCCTTAATGTTAAAGCTGTGGAAAGAGCAGAGGAACGCTCACACCATGACTGGGAAAAGGGTAAAACTGCTGGAAAACAATGAGGAAATATAAGCTACATGCGACCTATAGCTCACACCTGCCAAGTGAATCTGTTTTAATATTGTATCCAGGAGAGTTGGTCAAGTGACTGTGGCAGCTTCTTTTGATAACCTTTAAATGTATGACGTTAAGATAGGACAAGATAATCCTTTTTTGTTAAAATATTGAAATTCGCAATATACAGCAGCAAAGGAGATAGAAGTAGTTAAATAGTAAAACGAGCAATTGAAAACAGGCTGAAAAGACGGTATTAACGAATTTCCATCAAAAATTCACACGAGATTTGGATTAAGTACGATATATAAGAAATATTAAATACTATCTACAAAATATTGCACATTGACTAGAATGAAGTGAAATATGAATTACTAAATTAAAAAAATATTGCACTCTGGATATGAAAAAATTATTGTCATAAAATGAGGAAAAACACAAGACTTACTCGACAATATAATCTCCCTCAAAGTTTATGCAAAGTTTTTGAAGTTTTTCATTCCATCACATGATCTTCCTGAGCAGATGGAGCTTGCCAGGTTGTAATGGAATGTCGACATTCAAATTTCCATTTTTGAGACCACTTTAAGGACGTCTGGTCCACATTACCCTAGAAGCTGAAAGCTTATTCTTCATTTCAGAAACAGTACCTGACAAAACAAATTTTCAATCTCACCACAAGGGTCTATTCAGCTGGTGTTTGAGTAGCAGAGAGGGGTGAAGGCGTGGTTTAATAAGCCTTGTGTTACTTTATTCTGCATCCTGAATTTAGGGGTAAATGTCTTTCTGATGAAAATGAAATTCGAGAAATTAATGTTGGAGTTATATAATTCAAATTTCATACAAAATCTAAATGTGACATTACACAACGGACCTTTTTCACAGGAGACATTTTGACATGTTACAGTAGGCAAAGTGTGAATAATTAAATGAATTATGCTTTAACTTTATTTAGCTGCTTCAGGTTCAGGCTCCTGATCATCTGTATGTTGACTCGTTGTCACACTGTCATGGCACTTAGGCTCCAAATGTTTAAATATGTTGTGGTTGAAACATTTGAACTGAATGAGCTAAATGCATAGTAATTACATGAAATAAAACCATAAGATAAACACCTTACTTTTTACATGCCATCTTCATCTGATCCACCGTATAATTTATTATGTATTGCCAATTATAATAATCACAATGTTTGCCAATGTATCTGATATTAGTAGAGGTAAATGTTTATATGATAAATTCACTCTGTAGATACAGTATGCAGGCGGTGCAGTGTGCAGGTCTCTGGCTTGGTACAGGGCAGCACTCAGTCTCTATTACTGGAATAGCAGGAGTGTCTGACTGGAGCCAGGGAAGCTCAAGGTAGCATCATAGATTTGACCAGTCAGTCGTGTAGAGCACTAAGTCCTTCATTTACTCCCCCTGCCTGCCAACCTCACACCAGTGCCCTCATGTGCACACAAACACACACCCAAACACACAACTGCATGCACCAAACACAACGTGCACAGAGATGCTTAATGTAGGCAGTGTTCTCTCTCCCTTCCTATCTATCTATCTATATTACACACACACACACTTACACAAAGCTACACACACACCGTCCTTGTTTCCCAACTCACTCACTCCACCTCTTCACACACACTATTTTAGCAGCCTTGAAAAGCTAAATGGTGTGAAGTTGAGTGTTGGTCCATCTGTCTCCTGGGTGTTTGGAAGGGATGAGAAAGACAGTGAGCAGTGGGAGGAACACGGGGGAGAAAGATTGGAAGAAGAAAAAGGAAAGGAGGGATTGGGGTCAGGTCCATTAATATGAATCAGCAGCAGAACCCCACAGCGGATCCATCTGTGGTTGTACACCGCCCAGAAACAATTCACAGCCTTGACAACAGGACATTAATAGGTGAATAAGGGTAAGAAAGAAAAAAGAAAAAAAGAATTACGTCATGCATGAATTCCTGACAGTTTCCGCCCGTAGTTCAAGGTTTGGTATAACTGACTTTTTCTCCATCACTGTGTTTCAGGTAGTGAAAATCAAATGCTACTGCTGCACCTTGGTGGAATAAGACCCTTAGATTTCAGAATGAAGAATCTTTGCTAGTTTTAAGGTGAAACAATTCTTTGGTATGTGCTGAATGCAGTTTTCAATAAGAAGGTTCTTATTTTCAAGAAGAGAAGGACACTTGAAGAGGCACTTTATGGTGTAAATTTATTCAGCACAACATGACAGCAGAAGGGCCAGACTACTGCTGCTGAAATCAATATTCTCCTTTCATGGATACTTTAAACAGTAAATGCCCCTCTTTGAGGCAGAGCTACAGAGCCAGGGGCCAGTGTGTGCAACACACACACACACACAGGTGAATATCAGATTGGATGATGAATAATACAGGTCTACTATGGATATTATACATAGAAGAGTAGTAGATCTTTAGAAGGAGGACTTTGTGTTACACAGATAAGAGCAGCTATATACTGTATTATGGGGGAAAAAAATTCTTATAGTTGTCTGAAGGCATTCATAATGCAAAAAGCATGAGGGGAGCAAATCTTTAGTGAGAGAACCTGAGTCCTCTGGCACAGCACTGTGAAAAAAAATGCTTGTGAAGAAAATAAAGAAGGCCACGGTATAAAGAGAGGGCCTTTAAACTCAATTCCAACTGTGTATCTACAAAACACTTACGCTTATTCAGCACCAACCAATGAAAAAAAAAAGAATAAGATATTGTAATGAGCACTAACAACCACACTATTGTTGTCTATGCAGTGTGCCTCTGTTGAGAATTTGTACTTTGGTTACTTCAGTGTGTGAGTGCGAGAATGAATTAATGCAAAAGAAGCGTTGCTTTGTTTGAAGTTGTAATCGTTCAGATTTCAGTCCTGGTTGTTTTAGAGACACATGTGGTCACTGGTGGTAACAGCAACAACAGTCAGTAATGTCAACTGGAATAATCAGAATGATACTGAATGATTTGTTAAATGTGCACGTGCAGCTGGAGCTTCTGCATCACATCCACTTTGTGCACGCATAATTTCCCATGGATCCCCTGTGCCTATACGCAATAGGCTGAACGTGGATTCATGAGACACAGCGGTGAAGGACGGCCTGGCTTTCATGTCCTTGAGGATACCCTGGCTGTACCGCTTCTCTTGGCAAAGATAGAATCCACCAGTGATAGAGAAAACTACCATATAGAGAGAGGGAATTACAGGATACCAATTCACTGTCTGGCTGTGGTCTGAAATGTGCCATAAAGATATAAAAAATGGGGTTTGATATACAGAAAATCTGAAGTACCATAACATTAAGTGTTTCTTTCATCTGTCCTTAATGTCCCCGGCGACTCTGCCAGAAGGTGGCAGGGAGGTTTGGGTTGCTGGTT
Source organism: Centropyge bicolor (assembly GCA_037975185.1). Classification (NCBI taxonomy): domain Eukaryota; kingdom Metazoa; phylum Chordata; class Actinopteri; family Pomacanthidae; genus Centropyge; species Centropyge bicolor. Next base: position 4,822,291 of record JBBMOC010000002.1, read on the forward strand.
CCCTGCCAATCTGTCAGGAGAGGGTGTCAATCTTTGTCTTCTTAGATCCTGGGAAGAAGGATAACATAAACAGGTTAAGTGTCACGTGTCAGTTTACACATTTGGCACATGAATATCTCAGAAGTTTGTTGTCCAACTATACTGAAAATGCTGTTCAATTCCTTTCGAAAGTGCCTCCATTAGAGTTAGCTTGTGTCCCAATTCCTTTCTGCTCTGGAGATTCTGTAAGAAAATGCTGAGGTCATGTTTCTGGTCCTCAGCTGATCTCTGACAGGATGATTCCAAGCTCCACATCAGAGGCAACAAACTGACTAAAATGTCATTAGTTCCCACATTAATGATGATCTTTTTGACGCCCAGATGGTTCGGTATCATTTTCTGGGCTGAGTCACAAACTATGATGCTTGGCACATTCATAAGTTTGCTCTTAACATCCCTAATTAGGCAACGAGCATTAGTGATGGCATCGGCCCTGCCAGCATTAGGTTTGTGCCTGGCATTAATGTCAGTGTGCTTGACAAAATAGTCTTTGGCCTTGCACTGAGGCCAATCCAGAAGCGTGTGTGGGCTTGTTTTCATGTCTGTCTTAAGTACATGAATCACACCTGGGAAGGGTGTCCAAATCCATATCTTCACATGAGGTGCAGTGTGAAGGTTTGTTTCAGCACCATCCACAGAATGGGTTCCTCTAAACTTGCAGCTAAACATAGATTCCACAGTCTACAGGTGTCAAAGTAAAGTGAGTTTAAAGCAAAACGTGTGTAGCCCGGATAAGAGAAAAGGAGTTAAAACACACCATTTAGTTCCTAATGGCTTCCCAATGAAAATATTCTTTTCTTTTTAATTAAACTGAAGATATTTTAGTTTAATAACGAAAAGGAAAATGGTGAACAAATTAAATTAAGGTTATTTCTTATTTCCTTAAATGTTTATTGTGTGTTTAAAAAGTTATTTTGAGCAATATTGAAGTGTAACTTTAAAGAAAAAACACAGATTATGCCTTTATTTTTGTTCCTGTTGTTTATTGGTTGTTCAATATGTCAGTCATGTTTATATGTTGTGATTGGCCAGAGTGAGAGGGGAGGGCGGATATGAAGAGAAGTGCGAGGGTGCGGAGATGAGGTGCGGAGAGGCGGAGAGGTCAAGGTGGACGGAGTGAGGAAAATTGAGCAAAAAGTGACTTTTTATCCTGAACTGTTGTGTGAAAAGTGTGGGGGATAAAAGTATCCCTACCAGCTAACCTCACAGACAGGATACCCGGTGGCGCACCCGACGGAGAGCTCAGCGAGTTTATCCACGTGGGAGGCCAGACTCGGCAACGACGCGGAGGACCGGCGAGACGGAGCCGCCATCTTGGTTCGCGGGACTGCGGTGAGCGAGAATCCAGGGACTTCTTGGAACTCCGGGTAGGACAACTTTTCACTATTTCTTCATCTGGACACCTCTTTAATCCATCACCGGGAAAGAGGACTTAACGGCCGCACTGTACCGCTACAATCAGGCCTGCAACTTTTGTTATTTTGGGTGTGTGTGAGTGTATGTGTGTGTGCGTGTGTGGGGCCCATGATAGTGTGGATAAGTGGTTTGTGATTTGCTAATTTTGAGGAGGAGGTATTGTTATTTATTTAGGAGAGTTTGTTATAGGTCTGATATTTTTTGGTGTATGTGTTTCCTTTCAAGTGAGAGTGTACAGATTATTTGTGTTATTGGCAACAAACCATCAGTAAAACGTGGTTCTCTTTAATTTTTAAAACAGTTGTCTGGGGTCATTTATTTAAAACTCAAGTACAGTTAAGTTAAAACTTGACTCGTTTTACACTTGATATAGTAAACCTTATAGGTATATACCTGATAAAGAACCCAAAACACCCCACCATTCTCAGCCAAGGTGAGCAAAGGTAACCACTAAGTAGCATAGGGTGCTGGGGTGCTACACGTGTTTGACGGAAACACCAGAGAACAGGGCGCATGTTCTTCTATTATTGCTTGATCATTAAAAAAATGATGGTTTTCTTTCTTGACCAATACTTTAACAATTATTTTATTTAGCATGAGGCAACTTTTCTGTGTGATCAGGAGTTGATACCAGTTTCTTCTCTGTGCGTTCAGATAAAGCAGTAAGTCAGTTGAATGTGGTACCCCCCAGTGGTGCATGTGGCCAGTGACCAGGACTAAATAAGCCAACTGTTATAAGAGCAGCTTCTTTAAGGAGCATGGTGAGTGAGTGGTCGAGCGAGCGGCAGAAGAGTTACGGTAAATGGAGGGGAAAGGTTAGCAGCAATTTGTCAGTTTAGCAGTAAATGTACAGTCAGCGAGCAAAGGCTGCAGATTCTCAAGACTAAAGTGAAGTTCCTATGTGTTCTTTCCCAACTGCTGGGAAAGCCTGAACAAACCCTGAAGCAAGAATCAACTTGGGCCCTGAGGGAAAACAAATATCTCCCCTGTGCTTCCCAACTGTGGTCTGCAGGCTGAATAGGAAAGGGCTAAAACACTGCTGTTGTTGTTGATGGTCAAATGCTAACCTGGTTGCTCTTGTTTTCTGTTTCTACGTGTGTTAAATACAGAATATTTAACTCGTGGATGTGAATAATTTGGAGTTGTTTAAAGACAACTTTGATGCATGCGTGCTACGGGTAACCCACCACATTTGAATAATGAGTGATTGATTACATTTTTCAAGTTATCATGTCAAAACTTCTGCACAAAAAAATCTTATTTTGCTGGAGGACAACAGTCCTTTAGGTGTGACGCAGTGATAATATAGTTGGATAGAGAGATGCTGTCCTGCACTAGTTTCTTGATATATTGAAATTACCTGAGCTCCAGCCCTTTCCCATGACATGTATCTCAGAGACCGTGCGTGTCTTTCTGAAAATATGTTCTCGGCCCCAACATGACTTATTTGATGAAGCACCTAATGGCCATAGCAAAATCTCAAAAAAAAAAAAAAAAAAGACTGCAAGGACAGAAGGTGAATTACAAACCTTGAAGTTTACTCACAGATGAGGATGAATGCAGAGCCCCAGCGCTCCTCATGAGGGTGATGCATCATGTCTACAGACTGCTTTAGGTATGCTATAAAATTGTGCTGACTAAACAAGGTGGGAAAACAAAGATTGTGCGTCCAGACTGATCATGAGACGTCAAGCACACATCCTTTCTCCAACCGTAAATCTGCGCTCTCTGTGCACATGCTCCTCAGAAATTTGTTCTATCCAGGACAGCTTGAGGAAAAAACGACCGTCTTGGTGTTCTGGGGTTTGATAATCACAAAGACTGTGTGAGGGCTTTTGCACCAGTAATATGCATCCAGGCTAAGATTAAATCTCCCTCAGTCCAGTGTGAGTGAAAACATTACTGGGTGTATTTAGGGAAGCTGTCAAAGCTGTCCCTTCCAGACTATGTTCAATTCCACCTCCAGCCCCCAAGGGGTGGTGTCTGGGAATTAGAGCTGTCTCATTCTCTCTAACCCACCCACCTGCACATAAATTCACACACACAAACACCCCTGTTGGCCATGACCCATCTGGTTTCTTTCTACTTCTGTGGTTTCCCATGTCTGATAAGGGAGCCAGAGCTGGTTAGCTGACGAAAATACATTTAATTACCCTGCAGCAACCCACCTACCCACACACCCAGACAGGCAGATGGACGGAGAGACAGACACACACACACATGCACGCTCTGTCTCTCACTTTGCTTTCTGGCCTTTCCGCCATCTCATCACCTGTCTGACAGTCTTATGTAAGTGTCTTAAGGCAGGGGAAATTTCACTGTGTTTGCACGTACAGTGTGTGTGCAGGCATGAATACACACACACACACACACACATACACTCATACTGCTACACTTGTGAGGACATGATGCATTCCTTAGGCCCTTACCTTAACCATCACATCTAAATGCCTAACCCCACCAGGGCTAAATAAAGGCCAAAACGAGCACCTGCCTTCTTGAGGGAGGGGTTTCAGTTTCTCTATTCTAACTAAAAAATAATTCTAATCTAACACTTTAAACCAAGTCTTAACCTTCAAACAGCCCCTTGAAGTTGTGAGGGCCAGCCAAAATATTCTTACTCCCCAAAAATGTGATCACTGGGTTGGTTAAAAAACATGAAGTCGGTCCTCGCTATTTAGTAAGTAGAAGTGTACACACACACACACACACACACACACACACACACACACATACACACATACCCTAACCTTAATCCAAGTCTTCACCTTAAAATTGAATGATTTATATTATATGGACTTGTGTTTTGTCACCAATAGGAAGGTGAGCCTCTACAGTGTGATAGTGTAAATAGATATATGTCCCCACAACATGAGCAATACATGGACCGCCCACACACACACACACATTTGAGCACGGACGTGTCCAGAACCAGTTTCTTCTCAGTGGATGGGCGGGGGCTCGGCCTGTGAAATGGCCTGTCCATCCACTTTAGCTTGTTAAAGTCTTGGGGGAATAGATTGACTGTGACATGTCTAGTCTACCTGTCTGTGTGGAGATGGTTACATAATGAGTCAGTTTGAAGGTCTGGAGATTGGCTGATGGGTCAGCGCACAGGGTGTGGGTGAAGACATGCACAGGTTTGAAAATGTGGCATTAGAGGAGATCAAAAATGTGAAGACAATGGCAAACTAGTTAAAGGGCAAGTTGGGTTTCATGCAGCAAAGAAAATGCTGGAAACATGGCACACAGAGCTGACACACTGTGGGCACTGAAGTGATCTATATTTGTTTATGTTCTTTTGGATTCACTATCAGCAATTTGCTGTTGTAGTTGGTTTAGGTGGAGCTCATTTTGTACATGACTGCAACTAATGATTTTTTTCATTATTGATTGATCTAATGATTATTTTCTCCACAACTTCACATCATTGTATAAACTGTTGGGTAGTTCAATTTAGAACAAAACATATCTAATAGGCTCTTTATATGTTAGTGCTATGAACAGTTGAGAATGCAATTAGGAAGCTTCTGTTGCCCCAGACGATGAAATGACAACAACAGGAATTGCATAAAAAGTTCCCTTCAGAAACTTTACAGCACTTCCAAAAACAGTGTAGTGACAAATCTGGCAACTTTTTGAGTCAGTATATACTGTAGTTTCCTGCACCTGCTGTGCCTCCTCAGCTCACATGACAGCTGGTTAAGTGAGATGACATAGCCAATGCCATAGCCATATATAAGGCTGATATCTTGCACGTGTTCACCAACTTAGTTTAGTGTGTGAACATTTTAATATTTAATTAGTACAACAGCTCCTACTAAAAATAATGTCTTTAAATCAATCCAGTAGTTATATTTCACCCTGGGCCAAAGTGGTGGACTGATGGACCAACAGACCAACTTTAGAAAATTAGAAAACACTAGAAAATGAATTGGCTAAATTGCAGAAGTCGATGCCAATCATTTGTTGTTGTTTCCAACTTTCCAAATTTATATGGATACATAAATTCTGTGTTCTGGGTTTTACTATTTGCAGCATATTTAGCCTGCATATGGCTTGCACACATTAAAAATGTAATAAACTGTTGACTAAGATTGCAGAGCGATTTAGCACTGTGACAGCACTGTGATTCTTCGGAGCAGTAAATCAAAGGTTTCGTTCAAGCCTGCGGCCCAGCAGAGCTAACAGTCTGGCAACGCCCCTGCTCATGGCCACGTGTGTCATGTGCAGCCTGGTGACCTGGATTAATCAGTTTAGACCAGCTTGAGGCAGCTGTGAATTGTGTAAGTGTGTTTCGAAAGGTGTTAAAATGGTGCGTTAATGCCCTTGGTTACACTCAGCACTAACGTGAACATCCCTGCTCAGACATCTAAATAGCATCATTTTCAAGTAGCTCAATGATGATACTGAGTGTCTGTCTTTGTCAAGGCCACCTGTTGTATAGTAAATAACTCAGGAAATCATATCCCAACACTAGACAATGGCAACAAATTAGAAAGACATTCTTCAAAAGACACCTCACTACACCTTCAAACAATGCAAAGTCAGTCACAACAGCTCGCTCAATATGTTCCAGGCCACAGCACACAGAATATCAAGTGTCTTGACAAGTAGCTTTTATCTACTTTGAAACAAATCTGAATCCATCTCAAACAATACCACTTGCTTTGAAATCACATCTCATTCCAAACAAGGCTGAAAAAAAAAGCCAAACACAAAATGAGAAAAACTTCAAATCTGGTGGTTGTAGGACTATATATTTTTCATCAAGATTTTCTAACAAGAAATTGTCTTTGTCAAACACACTCAGCTCAAAATAGTACAGATTTCCCGACAATGAGAGCACATAGCTGAAATACCCTGATTTATTCTGATTCTGATTCTGGGACCTGAACAAAAACAAGTCTAAAGCTGTTTGTAGGGAGGCGACTGGCAGCAGAAGCAGGATATAAGCAAAAGTGATTGAAGGACGGAGGAGAAGAAATTGACGGCTGGACATTAACAGAGAGTGAAAAACAGCAGAGTGATTGCTGGGCTGAGACAGGTGGGTACTTATACAGGAACGGTGCGAAGGCAGCAGACTGTGGAGGATCTGCATGTTGAGTATCTTAAACAGACAGGAAGACATATCAGTCTATACTGTGAGGGGGCGGGGTGGGCCTGAAGCCCCTCTCCGAATCTCATCTTTCAGTCAGTGTTAGGGCGGAGCTGGGGTCAACATGTCTGTCTGCTGGAGGACAGGCACATCTGTCACACACGCATTAAAAAAACACACACAGAAATCAAAAGCAGCTTACATGAAAGCGTCACCGGCGACAGCGATCTGTTGTGGATAGAATAATGCATGTGTTTGGTTTTGTTTCAACATTAACGTTCTCATTCCTACCAAGACCTGTGTCCACCCTCGCACAAATCCAGCGATGGATCATTAAACACATCAGCACTTATAGTAACCAGCCACAGCTGTGATTTTTCATATAATCAGCGGTGCATGGAAATGCTTCCAGCCTTGAGGACAGACAAGCCGTACACTCGCTCGCACACACAAACCGTAAAGGACAACTTAGCTCAGGTAGCGCAAAGCAATCTTGGCAGCCAGCCTTGGCATATTCGCAGCCTTTTACTATCAACACAGTGAAACGGAGGGCTGACTCTCACGCCGCGCTGGCAAGGTAAGGCGTCCTTGGGCAAACCGACGTACAAAACCGCATACAGGAAGAGATGATATTCCACTCCTAGATTATAAGGCCTCACCAGCTGGTTTATGGCTCCGTTAATTTGAAGTTGGCACGATGACAACTCTAAGTGACACTCACGAGAAAGAGCGATGGGGAAAGTTAAAAAAAAAAAAAAAGTTAGGAGAGAGAATGCAACAAAAGCTAGAGAGAAAAACTCAGACGTGGAGCAACAGATGCCGAATATTGTGCTCATTTATTCAGGTCCTGCTGTGTTAATGGCTATGTAAATCTGCTGGTCTCAAAGAGTGGTAGAAACCAGCATTGGCAGGCCTCAACAATGCAGCCTAATTGGAGATAAGCCTGAACAACAAGCCTATAGCATGGCCTCATAAATTACTGCTCCTACACCACCCAGTCCGTTCCTGTTCTCTTTTTATACAATCACTCCTCTCTTTACCTCTTTATGCTCTCATTCTTTGCTTTTCTCGCCCACTTCCCTCAAATTTCCTGCTCATTCCCTTTCAAATCTTTTTTTTCCTCTTATCCCACTCTGTGACAAGACCCCTTTCCACTCCTCCCATTCCTCCCTCCTTCCTCTCCTTCCTGCTTGCCCTGGCCTTCCCAGGGTTGTAAAGAGGGCTGTGCAGATTGAACAGTAAATTAAATTAATGTACGCCATTTCTCAATCATTTTTCATCCCCCTAAAATGATTAAGGCTGACGTAAGAAGTTCATTAAAACAGAAAACATTAGGCTCATTAAAAAGCCATTAAAACTATCGCGGAGAGGTGATTTATGCTGGAGTATGACTGGGGGAGGAAATGATTGGATGGTGGGGCGGGGGTGAGTCCGAATAGGAGGAAATGGGAGGCTGAGGAGGTTGATGGTGGGGAGTCAGCTTTTTTTTATTTTAAAAAAGGAGGCCACAAATAGTAAACTCATAGGAATGAAAAGAGGGATGGAAGCAAAAGGAAACAGTGGGTGGCGAGCATTAGAGGCTTCTAAGTGCCCAGGACCCTTCCTTTCCACTGCACCTAAAGCGGAGCTCTGCCTGTTAGAGGAAGCAGGTCTCTCTGTCTTTCTAATGTCTTCACACTAAGTCAGCAGAGCCTCACACCAGACGTCATTAACTGTTCTTAACTCTGCCCATTAGGCTCTGGCATTTACCAAACTAAATGTCATTGTTCCTAATCATCATCTGTAAAGCAAGACGCAGCGTGCGTGCATGGGAGCGCGCGCACGTTCCGACGCACTCATGCATACTAATGCTTCAAATTTCACCCCTGTCTGAGCAACAAAACTCTTTCGCTCGTCTTGTTCTATATATTCCGTCCTTTGTGTGTTACATCTGTTCGGAATACGCCGCGTTCGGCGAGATAGCATCTCAAAGCCCATTCTCCTCGTTTGACGAGGCAGAGGGAGAGCTTTCAGCCGACTGTTGCAGGTACAAAGTGGCAGAGAGATCGCTGGAGATGGAGAGGCAGAGGGGAATATTTTGAAGAAGGTCTTTGAAGCGGCAGGCTGCAGTTCTGTATCGGATAGATTCGGCTGCGCGCTAACGCAGCAGCCGGTGACTCAGACAACAGTGAGCCAGGTTTCTGGAGCTCAGCTCACCTGGAGAGGCTCAGCAGATCGGATGGTTAGATTCTGCTCACTCTCCGTCTAGCTGGAGGCAAGGTTTCACTGATATGTCTGCTGCTATCAAGCAGACAAGCTGTCTGTGATACTAATGCATCACTGTATATTTGACTTGGCAAACATAGCAGAGAGCCAGCTCTATTTCTCCTAATATTAAAGCCAGGAGGTTTTAGTTAAATGCATTTATGTCAGGCTTTACCTTGAAGAGGAAGACACTATTAGCATGTTTATTATGTTGGCTACTTCTCCTGGTTTAAATTCATCATTTGATCATGTTCTTATTTCTTCCTCCTCAGTGTTTCACTTTCTTCTCTATCCTCTCATTTGACAGAAAAATGGTATAGAACTAGCTGAACATATCAAGGAAGAAATCCCTTACATATTATTCATTCTGATTCTCTAAAGCATGCTCTGTCAGTTTGCAATTTATTCAAATATTCACTGGTGTCTTTGAATGTGGAAATGCATACATATTGTTAGCGTCGGACACATAAGGCATGCAGAGCAGGCTTGAAGGGCTGGTACGCTGCAGCTCTTTTGCTCCCTCTGGGTGAGCTCCACTCTGTTGCATTTCCTCCTTTGAAGACAGAAGAAACCTTTACATGCAAATGCGCAAAACCGCGTGCGCACACAAACAAACACATCCAGCCAAACAAGCTCCCGCTTTCATGAGCCATGCTTTTGTGTTTAAAGCGAATTCCAAATCGTGCCATACGTGGGCCAGTTGACGCTTTTAACCCGATGGGATCACGTCGCAGGGTACCTAATTGTGTGTGAAGCTGCCAACTGCTTTTTTTTTCATGGGTGTGTGTTTAGTGTCTAACCATCCAGCTGACAAAGACACACTTTGATTTATTGGCAAACAGTTGAGCTAGTTAGCAGTCTGCAGAAATGGGCAGAGTTTGTGTATGTGTTTATGAGTATGTATATAGGGCTGAAGATTGTGTGACTTGTTAAGCCCCACACAGAGAGAATGTCAGAGATGTAGTTGGCTCCTGCTCACATATTTGATTTGCAAACTGGCTCACAGTTCAAACTTACTTCACCGAGTAGCTCTGTATAAAACTTGTCTCCTAGAAATTATGTTTCTGTATTATTGCTATAACATAGAAGCCTATGTTATTTCTAGATTGTCTATGTTATCAAATTGCAATTTGATGGAAACTTAATGCGACCGAAATTATGTTTTTATTCTCACAATAAAGATCCACTGTCAATAACCATAATCAGGAAGATGTTGATGTTAAATGCATCTGCAAAATGTTCTTGGACAGCATTTTTAATTTGCAACTAAAGATGTTTTTTTAATCATTCTCCGGTCACTGGACTCGACCTGGACTTGAAGAAATGACCTGGTTCTATTAAACACAGAATTGAAAATCCTTGCACAAACACTAGAAACAAGGGGACTATTTCTTGGCTGGTGGGGACTCCAGGAAGTTACTGGTTCCAGTCAAGAAATAGCCTGGCACATAGGACATTTGTCAGTGGCAAATGTTGCTGGCTTCTGGCTGCAATTTCATGTGCACACAGATGTGAGAGTGCTATCAATCGTCTCATCTAACTCTGGGCAAGAAAGTGTATTTACTAAAACTATTTTTTCAGCCAAATTGCTTTTGTTGCCTAAACCTAACCACATGTGTAACTTGGATGCAAACCCTAGTATCCGGTGGCAAAGTCCTCCTCCACCTTGACCACCTACCTACTGATTCTGTTGGGTACAAGAATGTAGCGCAATATCGTGGCAGCAATTCCTTCAAAACATAACTATCAAAATAAATTAGCTGTATATAAACATAATTTGTAGGAGACAGTGTTGCATATATACTGACAGATTATTCATTTGATCTCCCGCTCTCATTTATGTCTTCAGCTCGTTTGACACTTTCTCCCTTCTTTTACTTGTTTTTGCCTTTCCTTGTACAATTTCTCTTCTTTTCCCCTGTCGCTCTCTGTCTTAGCTTTTATTGCATAATTTGCTCACAAAATCCTCTGATCTGTTCAGCTCCAAAGGATCCTGTTGACACATGAATTATGGAATTGGACATTATTCAACATTGTTTCATGCTCCTCTTTACATTGTGTTGCTCTGCATTTATTGGTTGGACTGCAGAACGGAATAAAACATGATAGGGGCCCTGATTTGTAGTTGCAAAGTCTGAAGCAATATTTGCTTACAGCAGTTCTGTGCAGCTACTGTGCAGTTCCACTTTATACACAGTTACTCTTTGCATATATACTGCAAACATGCTCTGGATCTCTGTGTGGTGAACACATTAGCACTGCTTGTGTATTATCTTGTGGTTTCTTGTTGTTGTGCAAACACAGTTTAGAGCTGTGCTGAGCCCCACAGAGTTAAACCACACTTGGCTGCATATTCATGGTGACTGTGGATGTATACATTTCTGTATAATTACCACCACTTCTGGCAGCAGCTTGTGGTGTGTGTGTGCATGGGTGTGTAGCACGTCCTGTCAGGAGGGGTGGTGTAGTGGTCAGGATGAAACAGAAGTTTGGCCGCTGTGACTCCAGACCATGTTGCACTTGGATACACACACACACACACACACACACACACACACACACACACACACACACACACATGCTTCCATCAATTCAGAGGACATTACATTGACTTACATTAATTTCATGGAGACCTACCCCAACCCTGACCACTACCACTAACAGCTCAACTCTAACCTTAACGTTAAACCTAGTCTTCCCCCTAAAATTTAATGATTTACATAATGAGGACTTGCATTTTGTCCCCAATGGGAAAGTGAGTGACAGTGTAAACAGATTTATGTCCCCACAACATGAGTAATCCACACACACACACACACACACGAAGGCCGAGTATGGCCAGTGGACTCCCTCTGCCCAAATGAGTGACATGCACGACCAGCTTTAGCTTTTTAATGAATTAGTCATAACTGCCATCATCAATCAATCAATCTATCAATCTCTCAGTCGCTCCAGCAGGGCTGCCATGGGGATATGCATTATGCATAGTCCGTTAGTCTGAAAAGGGAGACAAACTGCTCATTTCACATGCATAAGTTTGTGTAGAGCTCTAAAGCACCTTTTGTAAGCTTATGAAGCGTTAAGGTTCGGTGATGCTAACTACGAGGCACCAGCTGCATGACTGGGTTCAGCTCTGTGATGGAGTGACTAGCAGCTGTCTTGACAGCAGAGCATCAGTCGATTTTCTCTACGTTCTCTCTATTTCTCTGTCCAGACTTATGCCTGCCACCCTTGATTTGGTAATTGGACAACTTTTACCTGTTGTGCACTTGTTTTTGTGAAGGGCGAAAAGCTGTATTTATTAATGTTCAATGCTTGAAAAACTGAATAAATTCAGAGTTTGTGCTCGAGCAAATGTCTCCCACACAAAATAATAGAATAAAAATGAGCTTATTACTTCTATTGTTTGTATTAATTCAATTTGACTCATTTTCACTGAGGGGTACAATAATCTTAACTGTGTGTGTGTGTGTGTGTGTGTGTGTGTGTGTGTGTGTGTGTGTGTGTGTGTGTGTGTTACCCCTCTTGTGGAGACCTAAATCTGTTTACAGATCACCTTCCTTATGGGGACAAAATACACATTCTGGGACATTAATCCTTACCTTTTAGGATGAAGACTGTGAGAATGTCCCTGTGGGTGCACATGTGTGTATTATGTGTTCACAATGTCGTGGGGACAGAAATCAGAAGACTCAACTCTCATTTAAGGATAAAAGTCCACTACTCAATCCTCACATTAATTTTCAAGGATAAGTCTGGTGATATTCTGTATTTGTCTTAATGTCAATAAATCCTATGGAAAGACCGGAATAAACTATGAATTGATCCTGCAAAAAATGTTGCCTTTGCAGCCAAAGTCTGATAGAGCTCACATTGCCATAGACTTCCGTTGTGGTCCAAAAACTATTACTGGACTGGCTGACAACAAACAGCTTTTTCCACACATATGAATTAATCTGCAGCTGAAAATAGTCTCCAACAAATGCCACATCTACTCCTTTTCAGGTAATGTTTACTAAATACTACAGTGCCCAGCTGTTCACGAAACTACTGAACACTTCATACAAATGAAATAATATATTTGTGAGCTGGCCCACAGATTTACATCTGCTTCGGGAAAGAATGTAATTGGAGCTAAGAGCCTCGGGAAAGGTGGGGAAGTAATCAAGTATTGGGAAACACATGTTGGTTGATTTTGGTCTGTTCATGGGATTTGCTGACAGAAGAAAAATACCGGTCTTATCCTTTAAGCTAAAGTCTTATAGGTTTAACTTTAAGGCCAGAATTACGCCCACAAGTTGTAAAAGTGTCTCAGACAGATTCATACATGTGGAGGGTAATTGCTCCAGGAGTTCATCTTCACCAAACACAGCAGTAAGTGTTTGAAAAATTACATTACACATTAGCAAAAAAAAGTGTTATTCCAAAAAATACAGTGCTGTTATTTCTGTTCCAAAAAGGCTTATTCCAATGTCAGTGGATTCACTCTTTCGAGGTGGGTGTAGTACATATTTAAGAAGCGAACGTAGCTCTGCAGTTATCATGCTCTTTGTTGTGACTGTCTCAACTCTTTGGAATCACAAGGAGCTTGTTACAAACTCTTGAGGTCAAACAGCGAGATGAAATATGTAATGTGTATCCTCAGCAAAAATGCTTTGACTTGCACACTTCACACCTCGGCCTCCCGTCCTGCTTTTGGTGGATTCATAATTAATGATCTATAAATGAATAATGCATTTTCATTTCACCCACTCCAGTAAAACAAGAATTTGTGGCGTGTGACCATGTCCACTCAACTTAACACAACTGTTTGGCTTCCAACAAAGGATCCTCTGCCCTCCTCCCTCCTGCTCTCCTCTCTTGTTTCATCCTCTCTTCTCCTCTCCTCTGCTGTCTTCGCTCCACCCCCTCCTGCACAGACTTCTGATCCCAGCAATGCATTTTCCATACACCTGCTTACCTCCATTCACTGGAATCACCTTTTTTTGCCCCCACACCGATCATCCGCTCGCTCGTACCATCTCTTGCCCAAAAGAGAGACGATCCATTAATCAGCAAATAGTGCATTACCTTTGTAATTAACATTCAACTGAGTTTCACCCAGTAATATTTCATTAGTTTATATGCAAATAATTTTGAGCGATTGCCTCATTTGGTCTGTGAGTGCAATGATATATTGGTCTGGTGAAAGATTGTCCGTATGTGTATATGCGTGTGCACGCGTCTGTGTGTGTAAGTGTGCATGCACTCGTACTGTAGGTTAACGCATTTTCATGAACTCTCTCTATCTCTCTGTCTCTCTAAAACACATACACATATACTGGCACAAACACAAATGCACACATACAGACACCCACACATGATAGATGACTGGGCCATATATCCTTGTGCTGGGTTTTTAAAGGCATTAAGCTCTTTACTCACATCGCACTAATTTTAAATTCATCGCACTCCATCAAACCTGAGCTGACTGTTAAATCCGTTCAGTCAATTCTTTCTCAGTTTACCTGAAATATACCTGCAGATACTTGAGGACTCAAAACAGCTGCCAGCTCTGCATGTTTATTTAACTAGTGCATGAGATAGCTTTAAAAAAAAAAAGGTTTTCCCATTTTAGTCAGTGAGCTCAACAACCAGCGTCTTCCTCCTGATCCACCTCTCAGCTTCATCGATCCAGTTTTATCTCAGTTTTCCATCATTGTTTAGTTTTATCACTTAAAGGCTATTATGGCTTGTTAATGGGTCGTCCAGTCTGTATTAACTGTATTGCATCATAACGATATTCATTTTTATACTTTACTGTTCTTGGACCAGCAGTGGAAAGTACCATAGTAAAATATACAATGTATTATATAAGTTAACTCTCTGAAAAAGACTAAAACATGAAGGGCTTGTACATTTGATACTCCAGTATTCACAGTATTTTTATAAAGCTGATATGATAATTCCACTGTATTGCAACTCAAATCATAATATTGAACTCAAGTCAATGTTAAGCTGAATATTTTGACATTTTGGAAAATATACTTGTTCATTTTATCGATAAAAGTTAGATGAGAAGATTGATATCCATTCTCAAATTTGTACATTTGATTTGAAGACAAAAGTCAGGTTAATTTAGCTTTGCACAAAGACATCTAGCTTGGCTCTGTCCAAAGGTAACAAATCCACCTTACAGCACCTCTACGGCTCACTAATTAACATAGTATATCTTTTTAGCTTAATCTTAACAAACTCAAAATATAAAAACAAACCAAGTTGCAATCTTTTATCTTGCAGGGGCTCAATACTAAAGTTAAACACATGAGAGCTGTTTCAATCTTCTCATCTAAGTGTCATAGAGAGAGCAACGAAGCACAGTCATCAAAATGTCAAACTATTCCTTTAAATGCTGACATCTGGGAAGGCAGCAACATTTCGCAAAAGGAAACAGGGAACAGCTTCTAAACAAGGCTCAAGTCTACTGTGAGCATCCATCACAGTTTACACACCAACCTCCTGGATCAACTTTGACCTGGTTGTTTTTGCCTGTGCCAAGAACAATTATGATATTTCAGAAGCAGCCACTTGTGATTTTGCCTTGGTTTAGAAAAATTGGCCAAACAACTGGCTTGTTTCCACCCTGTCAGGTGATCTGAATATCTGTATTTCTGTTGTAACGATGCCACTGTTCTCTTACTTCTCAACAGTTACGACAATTGTGAGCACGCTGGTATGGCAGAGATGATGGACTGAGCTACAACAATAGGAGCCAATTTATAATAAAAATAAGTTTCATTTCTGCCATTACTATGTTGGAGAGAGGTTGAAACAGAAAAATTCACATGGTCAAGTATTATGATTAAAATAAAAAGTATTTTGGTTTGGAAAAAAAGCTCATTCAGAGCCCTGACACAGTAAATATATACAATTATCCAGGGCCCTGTCCACCTTCAGGCCCCCTCAGTCATTAAAGGTCTCCTGCCAGTATATGGTTTGATTCTGGCATATGACTTTGTGTCTCTCTAATTATTATGTTCTCTTAAACAAAAACCTGATAAAGAGGTAGTGAGAGCAAGTGAGAGTGTGTGCACGCCTGTGTGTGCCTCTGTGTACTCATTTATAATGCAACCTGTCAAAGAAGTGGAACGATATTGGAAGTGATGCACGTCAGAAAGTGCTCATCACGACAACTCAAGACAAGATTTAACAGGAGAGGACAGATAACTCCTCCGTGTGTGTGCGCGTGTGCACGTGTACAAGATGTGTGTGCATACATTTATCAGTGCCATTTTCCAAAAGAACCTAATGCATATCTTTGCTTTGTCAGACTAGGCCACTTTATAGAAGGAACTCACTGAAGGTTTGTAATTATATGAGATCAGGCAAGGTGAGGACAGGAAATAGATGGAACCGAGATCACCTTTAGCAAATGTTACAGAATTCTGCAAAATTACATTCAATTTTATGTCTAGTCAGACATAAATTGCCTGCCTCAGTAATTCTGAAATGCTGATAGGTATGTTAAGGTAAGAATATTATAGCTCCCTCATTTTACAGTTTTGCATTCCTCTGTTTTGCATTGATATTTACTCTCACACTGGGGTTGTATTTCTTAACTAACCGAACAAAATGTTAGCAATAGTAATAAACAGAATGTTCATCCTGCAAAACATTATTTAAATTCAAAACTTGTTCTGCAGAATATGCAATTGCAGCCAGAGATGAAAACTGCTCAAGGCTTGCATATACCAGTGAGTAGGCCCAGCTTATAGTGGGAACATATACATGTGTGTACAAGACACTCATTGCATAAAGATTCATTTAAAGTTGTAATCCTGAAGACGTCAGCCCTGAGTGATTTGGTGACACCTGTGGTTACAGGTAGTATCACTACTTTAGCAGGTACAGAGGAGCTACTGTAGCTAAGCAACAGGACTTGTTTGTAGATACTTGAAGATGTTCCTCTCATCTTCCATACTGTCTTCAAGCACCTACAACCAAGTCAGAACTGGTCTGCTGTCTGAAAATTCAATTTTTGATCAATGCAATCTGGATGAATGATTGTGGTTTGCACTAACCTCACGACAACACACTGGGATTCCTTTCACTATAAAAGCCACTTTGTGTTAAATGTGGGTCAAATGCTTTTATTGTGAAGCAGCAGTAGGAAATGACTGCATTACAGTTAACGGTGCAAAAGAAAAAAATAAACTACTGTTGAATCACAATTTCAATCCAGCTCCAAAAATTGGAAACCAGAAATAATATCAAAAGTAGGCTTTGAATTCATTAAGATTTTAAGGATTTAATGTCCAAGCCAGCACATCCCAAGTTTTCAGACTCATAGACTCTCTCCTGGAATCATCATTGTGTACCTCGCGTGTGTCTCCGCGGTGTGTTCAGCATCTGTTTGTGCGACCCGTGTGACTGTTTGTATCGCGGCTGACACTCCGGCAATATCATTACATGACAACTGCCAATGTGTCCACTCGGGCTGATTCATTGGCCCTGAGTCCGGGGTCTTACCCAGGAAAGAAGGCTCTCCATCAAGCTGGAAGTGAGCAGACGCTGGCCTGAAGCTGACAGCTTTCCAATATGCAAACTTTCTGTTTTTATTTATTTGCTTCTTAATGACCTCAGGTTCAAGCCAAGAGGGCATTTTTTTTTCATCTGTAAAAAAAAAAAACAACAAGCAGTCATTTTTCCTGTTGATCATTTGTCACTGGCACATCAAAGTCAAGGACCGGAGTAACTTTGAATAGAAAGTTTTCTCTTCACTTGAGATGGATGCCTTTGAAAGTTTACCCTTTAATACCAGTAAGTGCTTGTGTCATTCCTGCCCCCTCTGACACACATACACACACATTTCTGTTACCTCTGCTTACACACCTTCTCCCCTCTCCCTCCTCCCCTCCCTGCTTTAATCAGAGTAATGCCAACCCATCACAGCACTACGGGCTAGGTTAGACAACAAGACGGGTAATGAGATTACACACAGACTACAGCATTGCATGCAGTTAAGTTAGCAGAGTTGGACAGGGGAGGGGGGGGGCAGCCTCCTCTACTCTGCCTTTGTGCGCTTTTGGAAGGGCATTCAAATGAGTTGGCTGAGCACAAAACGTAGCTTGAGCTCTGTCACATTACGCCTCTCTCTGAAAGCGTCTGCTAGTTACCTGTGGCACTTTCCTGACACATCTCAATTGAAGAGGGGATCGGGCCAGCTGCTACTTTGATGTGTTGTTATAACTTTCCCCCAGCCCCGTCTTCGAGTGACTCTTGATGTTGCACTGTCTCACTCTGTCTATGCATCAGACTCTTTGGCTGTATTCTGCATGTTAATGAACTCAGCAATAATCCGTATTGGGGTTTTTTGGCAGGGGTTGGCTCGGGACAGACAGCTCATTGCCTCTCTTATTTTTGTGAGGCTTTCAGTGTGGGCATGCAGGCGTGCTGGGTTTTTTATGCGAGTGCATGTGTGTGTGTCTGTGTGGTGAGTGAGAATAGGGTGAGCCAGAAGAAGAAGTCATTTAGATGAGAATGTTGGGGAAAAAAAACAAAAAAAACACGGTGTCCTTGTTTCAGCTGTGTACAAGTCTCATTAAAGCACTCTGCCAAAGATCAGTGTGGAGGAGAAGGCTGTTACCATCACACCACAGCTGCTAACCGGGATCTGCTTTTTCATCATTCATCAGCACCTGAAGCATGTTTGATCTGACTGCGCACCCCCCTGTGGTTAATGCATGCATGTGTATGTACCTGGATGTACAGTATATGCTTACAGGAGGCATGCAGGGAGGCTTAGAGGAAGCTACTTCACATGTATCACAAGCAAGGTAAACACATTATGAATGCCGGGAGACTGTATGATTGTGGGAGGGTGCTGATTTGTTTGAATGTATCGCAGGGGCTCCTAATCTCATGGGGGGTCAGACTATAGCAGGATTAGGTGGGGCAGGTGCAGCAGCTCTTATTCTGCATGCTGAGCCAAAACATTGTGTGTGTGCATATGAGTGTGTGTGTGTATGTGTGTGAGTAAGCTTCTCCCTTGTTCCCAGCGGACAGAACAAAACTTCAAAGGCATCCAGATTATCTCTCACTAATGTGAATCAGTGCACTTGAAATGCAGTGAAATATATGAATGCATTGACAGAGATTGTTGAGGAGTGGATATCTTGGTCTTTTAGTAAATGGGGCTCTCTCTCTCTTCCATCCTCTCGCTCTCTCTCTTCATATTTTTTTTGCTCTCTCGCTAACTTTTTAATTCACCTTTTCTGCTGTTCATCATGCTCTAATACACTGTCAACATCATGGCTGGGGTAGTCGTGCCTGGGGGCAATCTGCATCCGACTGTCACAGATGACCACGGCGGTTCCCTAGCAGGTCATCCATCACCATGCTAACCGGACGGCGGGGACCAACTAGTAATGCAACAATTGATCGATGTGCAAACTGTAATTAAAAGCTCTGCACTAATAAGTGCCGCGGGAGCAATAGGCATTCCACATGCGTGTCCGAAGCGCAGGAGAGAAGAGAAGACGGAGAGGAGATGTAGGAGGGGAGGACGGGAGTGAGGGATAAGAGGGATGGAGATGGATATGGGAGGTATTAAAGATGAGTAGAGTTAGAGCAAGGGATGCTGGAGGGCTGGAATGAGTAGGCCTGGGTGAGAGGATCAAAGCTCAAGTGTTACGATGGACAGATTGAAAAGCATGGGGTCGGGGAAGGCAGAGGAGGGTGCTGTTGGCTGAATATCTAACAAGCAGAAAAAAGCAGGAGGGAGAGGAGGCCAGGGAGGAGGTTGACATGAATTGGCTGCAAAGGGAAAAATATCATCTTTGAATTATAAAACATTTTAGAGGCCTCGTTTCTGTTTCTGAGCCAGATGTGAGCGCGCAAACCTTTTCCGAATTCAACACTGTTCCCGGCGACGACAAAGATGGAGCGAAGAGTTTAAAACGCCGCCCTTTTGTCTCCTAATCTCTTGCCATATCTTATTAGGCTGCGCCCCTGTACACATCCTAATTAAAACCCATCAACAACAATGAGCCACGAATGCATACTCCCCCCAACTGGTGTGGGTTTGGAGTGAGCACAAACACACACGCTCGCTCACACCAAAGTCATAAACCTTGGGTGGGATATTTCTAAATCCCTTTGTAAACAATTAGGCAAGTTATAGAGTGTTTAATGAGATAAAAGCAGATAAAACCTTGTCTTTTGTTTGTCTGTCCACTGGGACCAGGAGCCAGGAGTTAGTTTGCGTTATCAGGATGTCTCCCCAGAGGAGGCTGCACGGCTGGAGAGCTCCAGGCATTAACACACACTGCTCCGTGGCGGGGGTGTGCGGGTCTGCTCGCGTGGGCGTGTGTTTCAACTTCAGCACGACGCTCCAGGTAGAAAAGAAGCATCAAGTTTATTCAATTTGTCTCTCTTTTTTTTTTTAAACTCTGCTACTCTCTCTCCCTCCCTCTCTCTCTCCTGGCCCTCTTCTCCCCAGCCCTGAATACATGTAAGGCATCTTCTCTGAACCTCGCGCACCTTCAGAAAACAGCACAGCAGAGGCACGTTTCAATTGCCCAGGAGGCGGCAAATTAAACAAGGCTGTGAAGGAGAAATTCCTCCCCTCTCCCTTTTCATTTGAATTTGTGATTGCTTGCTGTGGTGTTGCTGTCTGCCGCCGCACATTGGGAAGCATGAAATGAGGAGTGTTTATTGAGACTCATGCAGTGTTAAGCGGACAGGATACAGTGAAATCTCATTTTCATTCACACCAGCCAGAGCTCATTCAAAAACAATGCGCCAGGAGCTTTGCTTACAACGGGCCGAGAATCAGCCACAAAACTGTTTGGAAAAACGACTGCCTCTTTCACCGCCACCTCTTTCTTCCTCTCTGCCCATCTGCCTGTCTGTCTCGCTCGCCCCTGTCTTCACCTCGCTTATCAATTCCTCCCTCACAGTCCGCACCTGCTAGTTACCACACGTGACGCGCTAAATGAGAGGAAGGGCCCTGCTCTGTCAACAACCTCGCAAATCTAAGAGATCCTATCTGCCCTCAACACATGTCTGCAAATATTTTGTCCCATAAATGATGCATGCGTCTTTGCATCAGATGGCGGATATTCATATCCTTGTTTATTCACTCTCCTCGGTTTAAATGCGATGTGGCTTCTGTTTTTTTTTTTTTTTATATAAGACTGCAATTACCAGGGTGCAGAATAGCCAGGGAGGAAATAGCAGAAATGTCACCACACTCGACTGAGCTAAACTGGCTAAACAATGACAAGCACTCTCCCTGTCAGATAAACAGACTAACAGGCATCAGGGTTTAACGTACACTTCACGATCCTCATTAGGGCCGCCTAATGCGCGCGTTCGGCTCGGCAAATTGGCAAGACATCAAAGCCTCTTGTGTGATATAGGAAGTGGGTGAGGGTGGCAGTGCATCAGATCATAAACCCTCATGATCATATAGCAAGAGATTTTTTTTCTTCTTTTCTTTCCCAACATCAAATGCTGAGTACATGTGAGGGTCATATATTTATCTCCTTCATCACGAGAGATGAAAGATCCTATATCCTTTAGATTTCTATTGACACTTCTCACCACAGAGGCAGATGAGAGTTGCACTCACTTCTGCCTTTGAGGTTATGGGTCACTGCCCTTTATACAGCAAATAACAGCTCTATGTGGAAAGTCATCCTTGAGCTTTAATTTTCTGCACAATAGCAGTTTTCCGTTTTCACATGGCTGTCCCGTCCCAGAGCTGCAGCTGCCTTTTTCCTCCTCCTCCCTTTTCGCCTTTACCCTCTCTACTCCCCCTATACTAATTTGTGTCTCGGCTAATGACACATTCATCTTCGGTCACCTTCAACGCGCTGCCTCTCAAAGCGCTTCTTGACAAATGCTCTCGCTTTCCAGAGGCCGCCTGTGTCAAAACATCAGAGGCTAGAGTGGGAGTGTAAATACCAACAACTGATGCTTCCTTCAGGATAATCACCACTGCTGCTGGACTGCCCCTGGCACTCAGCACCCCGCTCAGCTTCTCCCTGTGATTTGCAGTGGTGGGGGGTTGTCTTATCTGTGTGCGTGCAAGCTTGCATCTATGTGTGATTAATCTATCCTGAGCGAAAGGTAGGGTGCAATCAGTACTCCATTTGTGAATAGTAAAGGGCTCTGTGACCATGAAGGGGAAATGGGAAATGGGAGATGGCGTGTCCAGTGTTTTGGCAGGGTAATGGAGCCTAAGAAGTCATTTAGGCCCAGCTCTGCCCTGTCACATGCCTGTCACACCGCTGGCTCGGCAGTGTCAGATCTGATGTGTGTCTGCTTGAGCGCCACGCGCTACGCTGGCATCTCCCATAGTCCCGCGTCACTCAAAGACAACACACATCACAATCAAAAACACACAGGCGCGCACACATGCACGCGCGTACCTTGCGTCACAGAAAGCGGCCACGTCAAGCCATCAAATCTGTCCCCAGCAGATAAACATCCTCTCGACACTGTGACATTTTCCCCAACGCAAGCCGAGTGTGAAGGCTGAGAATGTGCATGGCTGTGTGTGCGTGCGCTCCCATGCATGTGCTTATGTGTGCATGTCTGTCTGATTGTTTTATTTATGCATGCAGAAATAACGGGCCTTTTATATAAAGAGCAAAGTTAATGTATGACCCTGCTGTACCGGGTAATAAATCACCCTTCGTGAAGGATGCTTTTTCTTTTTTTTTTTTTCTTTTTTTTTGTTAGCTCCCCTCCCTAAAATGTTACCATTAGCATTTTGTTGTGTTGTGTCTAGATAAATGATTGTAAGATTTATGCAAAGGGAATTAGATGGCAAGTGTTTCTGGCACGGTCATGAGAGTCATGTCAAACTTTCCTGTTTTTGATCAATGGGGAAAGAGCAGCGGTTGACTTCATTTGACATGACGTGTACTTTTAACTCCCTGTCAAGCTGAATTTAATTACTTGATATTTGTCTTTTTTTTTTTTTTAAGCTGCTGTATACGAACTGCGATATTTATCTGGCTGACGCACTTTGGACCGAGCATTACACCATCTAATGGCTATGACAGGTTTCTCCTGTCTTCCAAAGAGAAAAGTTATCACCCCATCAGCGTCTGCAGTATAATTTTTAAGAGCGCACATAATGGCCTTCTTTTCATTTCAGTAAACATAAACTAAATAATTTTGATGTAACTACCGACTGGAAATTTATACCTTCATATTTTTACCCAGACTCCAACTCGAGCCCAGCAGCGTATCTCTCGGTCAGACCACCTCCAAAGGTTTCACTTTCACTCTCCAAAGTCCTTCCTCTTCCCTGGGCTCCATTTGTCGTCCTCCTCCCTTTCCACACCCTGTGCGAGGTTGAATTAATGTTTGACTGTGGGAGACTTGTAGATGGCAAATGTTCACATTCATTATGCATGACTTCCACGTTGCTGTTAATTTCTCGGAGCCAGCCAAGTCGAGGAAATGATTTTGTACATTATGTTTGTTTAATGAAATTGTCACACTAATGGAAGTGAGGCTGAATAAGATGGAGATGACTGTTTCTGTTTGTCGTTTTTATGACCTCTTTTTTTTTATCGCAACCAGTTTTCACATCATCACCCTCACCCGGTATTTATGGACCAATGCAACATTCGAGGAGTTGAGACTGACAGTGGGAGGAATTCTGTTTCTTGAAAATCGTTCATCTGCTCTCAGTTGGCGGTGTCCTCAACATGTTCGCAAACATTTCTAGGCGTATTATGATCGTATACATGTGTAAGATGCATCTGCTTGTGAGTTTGCAGCTGTCGGAAGAGTGTGTACAGCCTTGCACATATACTCACATTAACCCACATTTACTCAAGGTCTGCATGTGTTTTGAGCGCTGTGGATCCCTATGTGCCGCTTTGTGAATAATTTAGCTGTCTGTAAACCTCCTCTGGCCATAGATCTCTCCAAGCAAACGTGTTTTATCTCACCCCTCACTGCACCTTCAACCAGACAGGGGAAATCTAAGCTCCTAACCTCAGCTCCATGTTTCTTCACCTCAAAATCAGCCTTTACACGCTCTTACATCAACTGATAAACATTAACTTGTTGATGAGCCCCTCTTTATGCCTCCTGTGTATTAGCATTACGTTTGAGGCTAAACATCAATTTTTAACTGTCAGTCTTTGCCAAGTCAAGGAGGTTGTTAATGGGCATTTATGGCAGTTCTGAATGTATTTCCAGAGTCCTCAAAGGCTCTTCAACCCATCTGGATAAAAACATATTTACTGTAGAGCTGTACACATCCGAGATAAGACATTTTTGTTCACCAGTTTCACAAGTTCTGACCATGTATCTTACAGTGTATAAAATGACAATACTTATGAAAGTCTTATTTTCATGAATGTAATATAATATAAAGGAACATCAGTGTATACAAATATAAACAGGGTTGTGTTTTTCAGGTGCTTGAAACATGCAACTGGTTACACTTTAGATATACTCATACTGTAACTGAGTAACTCTCATTACTCAGCCTCGCTCTGTCAAAGGTGGCTCCAATATTCCAAAACCCTCATAGTCCAAGAAATCATATATTGGACATCATGGACGTCATATATTCTCTGTCTAGAATCATTGTTTGGATTAGGAAACAAAAGCGCAATTTAAGAAACATGCACATTCTTTCACTGGGTAGCAGAGGGATTTTTTTCCACCCGTCCAAATGGTTTGAAGAGTCTTTGAGGTTTTTCTCGAAATACCTGTGCAGCAGTGGTGAAGGCTTAAATGAGCTTCTGAATTTTGCCAAAGATCAACAGCTATTTATTTTTTGTAAGAACTAATGTGTGCCTCTGTGAATAAAGTGTAGTGGTAAAAGTTGAGAGGCACAAACCGGGGCCACTTGTTAAGTTTAATGAAGGACCGCCTTTCAGCCAAATCCCATAAATAATGCATGTGTATTTTTTTCAAATATGCCAAAATAAAGGTAGATGGCATCCCTTTGCAACAAAACGGACATTGTATCTACACGAAAAAACCCTGTAAATTAAGATATCTACGAGCTTTGATTATTGCCACTCTAAAGAAATATTCTTGTATTGTATGTAGGAAAAAAAAATCCCCAAAACAGCCATTATCCTTCATATGCCTCTTCCATTTAACTTTCACCTATCAGCGGTAATCCTTTTGTACACAGAACCTTTTGTGCAAATAAAGTGTATGCACATGCGAATGGTGTGTGTGTGTGTGTGTGTGTGTGTGTGTGTGTGTGTTTGTGTGTGTGTTTGTGTGTGTGTTTGTGTGTGTGTGTGTTTATTGCAGTGGTGCTGATGCTGCCTCTAACCCAAAATCCATCACTGAGTCCAGCCATGCGATTACAGCCTGCCATGGGAAACGCTGACTACTGCTGCTACTCTATTAGGCAAAGTGCTTGTGTGTGTGTGTGTGTGTGTGTGTGTGTGTTTTTGTGGGAAAGAGAGAGAAGGAGAGAGAGAGAGAGAGAGAGAATGGGTATTATCCCAGACCAGGTGCTAAGTGCTTCTCAGTACCCTCTTTTCGGTCCAGGACCATTTTCTCACATGCCGCACCGATCCCTTGCCACTCCAGGGCTGTGAATCAGTCCGTCCTGCAGAAGAGTGAGATTACTGTATGCTGCATTGCAACGGATTGATTTCTACTCTGCCGCTTTCCATCTTCTTTCACCCCCATTCCTTTTGGTGTCTCCTGTTCTAGCTTTGGAGATAAATGCTTTGTCCAAAAAGTCTTTTCCTACTGTAGAGTTTTTTTAAAACATCTGCTACAACAGATATGTGGAAATGTTTGCCGAGTTTTTCCTAGTGTGTGCATATATATTGCATAGCACACGTGTGTGCATGTTTATGTGTGTCAGTGTAGGAGGCCAGGCGGGCTGTGAAATAGGGATTGATGTGTCCATTTGAAGACAGGTGTTTAGAGTGTGACTGAGGGCTGCGGCAGCGTCACTCTGCCTCGGTCTGCTGCCTCTGTCGGCGCAGCTCCACCACTGGCTTTGATTACTTGTTGTTATTGGAGTGTGAAATCTGAATATGCTTTTTCATTACTCAAAGTTTGGCTTGTGTTGGTGCGGGGAGGCGCGTGGGCAACAGCAGAGTGTTTGGTTTTATGATGTGTAGTTGGTCTGAGTTTGTGTTCTGAGTCGTGCTGTTGCAGACTGTGAACTCTTGGGCTCTTTTTGGAAGTAGTTTTATTTAAATCAAGGAAAACATATAAAGTCAACATCATATTTGTTCTTGATTTTTGCTTTTTTTTTTTTTAGGGATGTTTAGCAATGTTTGTCGGTCGTTTGGTCCAACACTGTGGTGTAAACTAAAATATCTCGGTAACTGTGTGATAGACTACCATGACATTCAGGGTCCCAAATGGATGAATCCAACTAACTTTGATGATCCCCTAACTTCTCCTCTAGCAAACACTGTGCGGTTGACATTTTCATTCACGGATGAATACCACTGACTTTTGTAATCCCATGAGTTTTCATGTTATTCTAAAAGTTTGGGGGCGACTGTAGCTCGGGAGGTGGAGCAGTTGTCCATCAATCAGATGGCAGGTGGTTCAATCCCTGGCCCCTGCAGTCTATGTGTCGAAGTGTCCTTGGGCAAGATACTGAACCCTAAATTGCCCATGATAGCTGTTCCATCGGTAGGTGAATGTACATCACTTGGATAGAAGTGTCTGCCAAGTGAAATTTTATAACTGTAGAATTGTACTTATCCCATGAAACATGTCAACATTTACTAGATGGATTGGTACAAAACTGCAGTCATTCATGGTTTCCTTGTATATTCTTGACATGAGTTTCCCTTTAGTCCCACCAGCTGGTTGACCTGTGTGGTGTTAAATGAAATGTGATGATGAATTGTAACAACTTTGATGAACACTTTTCATCTAGTGGCATTAACTAACTCAAACTAACTCAAAGCATCACTGTGCCAAAGTGGCGAGTATGGATGTAGACCTTTAGTCTTGAATACATTTTTCAAACTCAAATCAAAGCACCTGCAAACGTTCAAAACCAAAACTGTATTTGCAATTGATTTTCATTTTTTTTCCTGAGTTTACTTTTCTCTCCACTCGTGTCAGACAGTATTTGCCATACCGCTCTGCAAGTATATCCATGGGTTAAGACTTCCTCTAAATGACCTCATGCTGTAAGCTGACAGCCAGACAGCTGAGCGTTTAAATAGCTGGAGTGTGTTATAAAAAGACAGAGAGCACCTGGTAAAAGTCTATTAATCTTCAGGTGCTTGGAGGAGACATTCGTTATCAGAGCTTGGGAATTAAACATGAGCATGAATTCTTCAGAGGCGCAATATAAAAGAGTTGGATAATTTTAGAAGGGATCACTCCACCTGTAATTTTAGCTCCCCTCAAAGGCCTCTCTGTCTCTGCCGTTTAGAACTAATCCCTTTTGGAATTTGAAAGCTGTGTTCTCCAATATGTATTCACAAAGTGGATTAAAGAGACTCAATAGTTCAGGTTTTGTTTTTTTGTCTTATTAAGTGAAACCTGTGAGAGTGATTAGATTTTCCAGCAAAGGGAAGAACGTGAAAAGCTAAAAAACCATGTAAACACTTGCTATTGTGCCGGCAGCAGAAGGAACCGTTTCTGACTCTGAAATGACAAATATTTGGCGGCGCGATTGCTGCGCCTGATATTGAAACAGGTTGCAAAATAAATGCCTGCTCATTACGTTACGTCTTGCTATTATTCCGTCTTTGTGCCAGTGAAAGCTGATGTGAGAGTGAGAGCTGTGTGTGTGTTTTTGAAATGCACATAAAAGCAGCAGGTGT
Organism: Centropyge bicolor; assembly: GCA_037975185.1. Classification (NCBI taxonomy): domain Eukaryota; kingdom Metazoa; phylum Chordata; class Actinopteri; family Pomacanthidae; genus Centropyge; species Centropyge bicolor. The sequence goes on from JBBMOC010000002.1 coordinate 4,849,879, forward strand.
GTTTGTGGGGGGGGGGATTTCGGTACGGTGTTTACAGCATTATGTGGCACCTGTGATATCGCAGCGGCGAGTGATTGATTATTCTGACCATGGCGCTGACTGCTTTACACCGATTAGCCTTTGACCTTATAGGTGAGAGATCGCATCAACAGCTGAGAGGATGATAGGTGGGAAACGGGATGGTCCTAATTTACTGTCCCATTATCACAGCCCTGTCAGGAAGGACTGGAGGGAATGAGAGAAGGGGGAGGGACAAAAGGGGGAAAGGGAGAGCTAAACAGAGACAAACAGGGAGAGAGAGAGAAGAGAGGGATTAATCAACAAGGTGGGTGGATGAGAGAGAGCGAAGCCACTGAAACACGCTGAGAAACAGGAGCCAAAATTGCACCCTAATTCTGATGTTTATTTTATCAGAGGTGGCAGGTGTGCCGGGTCCACAACCTCGCGCTGCTTCTCCGGCCCGTTCTCACTGGCTGTGTGGCTCAACTAGAGATAAGACTGTAAATGAAGCGGGATGGGAATAACACAACCCACCAAAGGAAGCCTCCGGCCAGACAGCCGGACCCCACTGTTGTTTCCATCCCTCCTCCCTTGGCCACTCTTTGTCTCACAGCATAAATCCACTCCTTCATCCCTGTCCGGCTGGATGTGCATGTTTAGGGACTGTCGATGAAGGAAAATACAGTAAGTCGCACTGATTGCCAGTAGGTATCAAGCCAATGCAAGCCCCCTGTGTCTGCCTTATCACACACACACTGCGTCAAGCTGGTGAGTTCAAGCAGTGAAGCTAAATGTGGAGCTAAATGATCAAGTCTGACATCAGTTAGCTTTACATCACCTCAGGCTAATAGAAGACATTCAGGATCACTAGGTGTCATTCATCCCTTTGAGGAACAGAAGGTTCGAGAGGAGGATCTCATCAGCAGAGGTCTAATTAGCTGCAGCCTAATGAGCAGAGGTGTCTCCTGGATTTCGCTTTCCCCGCGCTCAGTGTCATCACTAATGTTTGTTTCACTGCTGTCTTTGATTTGACAGAAGTGCAGGGTATAAAATGTTCCACAGTGTCTTTAATAGGAGATTTGCTGGAAATTCCATCACACCTTTGTGACGCCGGTTCCCAAACCTTTTGGCATCTTAATATTTCAACAATGTCTCCTTGTGAACCATAAACACAGAGTATGGCTTTTGAGTGGACACATGTGCTTTCAAAGGTGGAGGGACACAGTTAGCACAGGCACTAATTTTTGTACTGATTTCTCAGTTTGAAAGAGGAGCCAAATGCACCAGGTTCAAAAAACAAAAGGGAGCTTTAATAACGTAAAGCTGATACCAGCAAGAGAACAGCAGACAACAAAAACTGAGCGAGCTGGCAGAGGCAAACACCAAAAAAACTAAATAAGAGCAAACCTGAATGGCACAAGGAACAAAGGCAGGAATGCAGACCAGGGACACAAGCAACAAATACAGCCAACCTAACAACTGACAGAGAAAAAAAAACTCATGGGCTAAATGCACAAGGGAATAATCACTAATGAAACACTCTGATGTGCGTCGCTTTGGATGAAAGCCTCTTCTGCTAAATGAAATTGTAGAAACACAGGTGATACTGAAAACAGGTGGGAAGAACACAAAGGTAGGAAGTTAAGACAGCAAACACACCTGAACAGAGATGCTTTCAACATCAGACGGGAAACAACAAGACTAAAAATCATGATACACAAATCCTCAACAGGACTTTAGATTTTCCTCTGTCCTGGTTAGAACAAAATACAAAACCTATTGTTGTAATTTAGGGATTCAAAAGTCATATTAGCTATTTATAATTCTAATTAACTCATAATTCTACATATGAAACCAATTGGTATGGTTGCGTATTGCACAATAGCTGTGGCATAATGGCGATATACCACAATTTTTTAATGATAAAGTATCAAAGGAAAATCACTCTTTCAAGGCAAACAACAATGATTGTTGAAAAGGCAAGGCAAAGTATCAAAATAACACAAAACCAGACAGGAATGACTGACTTTACAAGACAAGACTAACTGGCACAGGACAAAGGGAGACACAGACTATATATAGGCTACCCACACACACTAGGTAATGGTAAACAAGTGGAAACAATCAGGGCGGGGCACACAATCAGACCAGAGGGAAACACAAGAGGGAGGGGCAAGTTACCTGAAATGAGAGGAGAGTGAGATGTCAAAGTAAAAGAGGAAGTCGTGAGACAACATAGACACAAGACAAAACTAAATATAACTTAACATAAATTCTTGGACATGACACCTGTCCACTTTCCTTATCTGTCACAGCACACAAAATCATTTCTAAAGCATTAGTGATCAGTCCTTAGTAGCCAGTGATCTCCGTTTTCAGTTCCCAAAATTCCAATGATCCATTAAGCTCTAGAGATGTATAGTCATCATAACACCAATAATGATAAGCTTCATTTACAAAACTGTATTACAAATCCTCTGCTTACAAAGGAAAAACAAAATTAAAACAAATCCGCAACACCATTAAATGATGATCCAGCCAACAAAAGCACAATGAATGCAATAGATTGGGTAAATAAAATACTCAAAATACAATAAAATAAGATAAAAGCAGGAAAATAAATAAATAAAACATAACGAATCTGAGGCTGCTCTCCGGCTCATAGGGGAGCAGCAATTCAGCAATATAACTAGGAGCTAGACCATGAACCGTTTCAAACAAGCAGTAGTTATGGCAATGATGTGGTGATTTTAATATTAAAACCTTCTTTTCTATTTTCAAGAGGAAGATCAAAATGGATTACAGACTTCAGGATAAACTTCATTCTTGTCGACTCATTCTTGACCTTGGAAATAGGAGCTGACAAACTCAACATCAACTTACTCACTTATTCCAGAGATTTTGAATAAAATAAAAAGCAAAAACTGAAATGTCATTTCCTCCTGCATGGAAGTCCTTGAGGGCTCAAAGTCGTGGAGGGGTTCATCATCAACAGCTGATCAAACTAAACCTGCTGATGAGGACGATGTGACGTGGTCGAAAGCTCTGAGCTTTGGGAGGAAACTCGAGCTGAGGTTTGTCAAATCAGACACATCCATTTTAAAACGTTTTCCAAAGGTGGCACGCTACAGATTGATCCACTCTGACCTAACCTGTTCTAAAATGAGCAGTAAATCACAGGCTGTCTGTCCATCTGGAGGCTTATATATCATTTGGCGAAACCTTTATCTGTCATTACTGCGCAATAACCGGTCACATCTCCCAATAAGCTACGACATTGAGAACCCCACGCTCGCAAACATGCCACAGCAATATCTAACCCATTTAAGCTCCCACATTTAGATATGTCCAGAGATGTGTCGCTATGTGTGTGAGCTTCACACACACTCGGGAGAAAAGGCAGTCCCTCAGTGTAGCAGGTGTAAGCACAGACGCACTGACAGCACCGCGGGTTTGAAAGCTGGCTGGTGTGAGGCTGCGTGTGTGTTGATGTTTTTAGGGGAGAATGGATTTTGCATTAGTGCCCTTGTTTCCTCTTCCTCCCCTCCTTCTCCCTCTCTCTCCCTCTCTCTCCCTCTCTCTCTCTCTTGTCCCTGTATCCCACTTTCTCTCTCCTCCTATTATTCTCATTCTGCACTAGAGGGCCGTCAGTGAACCCTGAATGCATTATGCTGTCTGCTCCATTGTTTGTGCTGTTTCTCTGCGCCTGTGCCCCACTCTCTCCCAATATTTGTTTTCATTAATCACAATGGGTGCCTGCTGCGGGTGTCTTGATGGCTTTTTTGGTCGTCTTTTGTTCCGCTGCGCAGCTTTTGTCTTTAGGCATTGGCTTTCTGTGTTTTTGTTTGCGCGCCTGTGTGTGTTTGTGCACGTGTGCATATATGCCCACGTGTGAGGCGCGCACACACAAAGATAGAGTTCGGGAAGGAACAGGACGCCATGCACATTTGTCTTTCTTCACACATGGTAATGTATCCCTCACTTTCATGTTTTTGCCTTTATCTGGCCTCATTACTGCTGGGTACAGAGTGGCTGTTTTTTTTCTATCACAATGCTGCATGTGCACACACACTCTCTTACAGTTGACTGACACACATATTACACTGACAGTCAAATAGTTTTACACAGAAAATTAATATTCACCTGATCTATTAAGTCAGAAAAAGTCTTTGGTAAGATGTAGAATATCTTTTTTTTTCAATACAACTAACCAAAAGAAGTTGTAGCCTACATACAATATACTGTATAATAAACAGGTGGTTGATTTTGAATGCATATATATTTTTAAACAGACCATCCATGAGCTCAAACTAAACATCTCCTCTCCTCCTGTGCCTCCATTATTGAGGATCTTGTTGGTTTGTTTGGCCCAGACGGGTGGTGTTGCCATAAGGTGGATAAATAAATCATCTCTGAAGAAATATTAAAACTTGTCTGTTGCTTTCCCACCTCCTGCTCTCTGTTCCCGTGCTGCCCGCGTTCTCTCTTTCTTTTTCTCTCATTCATCCTTTTCATTTTTTTCCCCCCTCATTTTCGTGTCGCTGCCTAACTCTGCTTGCCTCTCTTCCTCTGATGTGTGACTCACATCAGAGGTTTTTACTCCCTTTTTTTGTTTTTGTGTTGCGAGGATCTGTATCTCTGAACACAGAAACACACACACACGCGCACACACGCGCTCAGGTGCACAGCATCGCTCCACGCCTGAAACGTATAGATTTGCCCACTGTTAAAATTTTCAGCTGCTCCACAGGATCAATTCCAATTAAATATCAAATAGGTCTTCTATTTTTCTCGCCTTCTCTGGCTGCTGTGCAGTCTCACAACAGCATGTGGCCCAGAATTCTCTGTTCGCACCGCTCCCCCCAACCTTGTCCAACTCTAATATTCCTTCTTTCTATATGTCCTTCAATCTCTGTGTTCATACCAGGGGTTTGTGAGCTATGGTACAGTGGTACATAATAACGATAAATCCTGTGGGTATCCATGGAAGGACGCTGTGTTTCAGTCATACTTTATCAGCCAAACAAACTGAGGTGCAATAGGAGAAGAAAAAAAAGTTGGATGTAGTGAAACAAAATCACATACAGTTCAATTTATAACACACTTTGTGCTTTTATGGGTGGAGAAAGCGATGGAAAAAAGTCGCCATTGTTACCTTTCACGTGCACAGTTAAAGTCTGTAAACAAAGCTTTCACTGACTTTGGGAAAAGTGGATTTGAAAAAGTGGCATCTGGTGGCAGCTCTGCACTTACCTCTTTTCTTTCACTTCTGCACCTGAGAGTTGCATCATGATGAACACAAACCTGCGAGAGTGTGTATCTGTATTCATGTACGAGTGTTTGTGTCTATCTGTATTTACTGTATGTATGAGTGTGTGTGCATGGGTGTACTTGAACCCAAATTCAGAGTGTGTCAGATGATGTGGCAACAGTGGACCAGGCAGTGTGAAGCCCTTTTTTTTATTGTACCCAAGGCATTTCTGCTGGATAATAGTGTGTGTGCATGTGTGTATGCCACAGCAAGTGTGTCAGTGTGTATCAGCTAAAAGTGGAGCTGATAAGAGCTCTAGGGATATCTCTATCCTCACACTCTTTCCCAACAAGGACCATTCTTCCAAAAATGGATATTGAACATTGAGGCCTTGACCTGATTACATCACCAAAGTACCTGTTGTGATAATCAGTATGTGAGCTCTTCACTGCCAAAGTCAAAAAATGAATCACTTTGAACTTTGAGCATAGTTTTAGAATTTTAACATGTTCAAATGTGATTTAAGTTCGACTCCTTTCTCTAAATCCAGGGATTAGGAAGATTGTATGGCCAAAAGTATCCAGACACTTAAACATTTCTGTCCTATTCTAGTCCGTCTCTGTCTTAGTTCCAGTCTCTGTTTTATTTCTGTCAGTTATGGTCCTGCTCATGTCTTTTTTCTGTCTCCATTCCCTGTCAAGTCTGTGTCCAGTCTCTGTCTGTGGTCATATCTGAGTCATGTTCATGTCCTAGTTCTTTCTGTTCTGTCAGTCTTGTCTTAGTCCTGTCATGTCTTAGTTCAGTCTCTGTGTCTGTCATAGTTGTCAATCCTCACCTGTCATACTCACTCTGCCTCACCTCACCTACCAGCCACTCCCACCTCATCTAGTCACCTGTGTTCCCATCTGCAGCCACCAACTAATCAGGACTCTATGTCAGCCACTCCACTCCACTCAGCCTTGGCCGGGTTGTTTCTTCCTCTCATGCTTGTCAGTGCTCTTGTCATTTTTGGATCTGCTCTTAGTCTCCTGTTCATAGTTCATGTTTGTGGTTTCTGTCAGGCTGTTCCTCTGGTTTTTGAACTATCCTGGACACGACCCTTCCATAAGTTTTTGTTTCTAAAGATTTCTTCTGCCTCTAATAAAGGCCCCTACCATCAGTTCTCGTGTGTTGCATTCGGGTCCATCCCCACTCCTCGTCACACATCACACCCTCAAATGATGGGCTCCTAGTTCACACTCACCTTTTCTGGGAGGAATTTCCATGACAGTATGAATTATTTAACACTGTCACTTGACAGAAAAGTTGACGTTAGATCACTCTACGTCTAAAGCCAGCGTTTTTAGAATCCTTGCTTGTTTGGCTCGAAAAACAGTTTGACAATTTTGGAATTTTGGGAAATTTTGGTGCAGAATAAGCAAGATGTAATTGTTAATTATTGGGCTTTACAGATGCTGGTAGGCAGATTTTGTTAACTTCAGACAGAGCCAGGCTAGATATTTCCCGTGTTTATAGTCGTTGAGCTAAGCTAAGATAATCAGCCACAAATGTACTGGACATACACGAGAGCTTCTTATCTAGCTCTCGTAAAGAAAGTGAAGTGAAGCGCATTTGCCAAAATGTTAAACTATTGCTTTGCAGTATCATTAGGATTAGGCAGCCATTGCATTTAGGCTAAGGTTAGGTAAAGATGGTGGTTATGGTCAAGAAAAAGACAAAGACGAAGTAAATTCAAGTCTGTGACAGAAAGTGAACTCTGGTGTCCTGCATAAAAATCTGTGCTGTAAAAATACTCTACACACCCATTCACTTTCCCACATATTGGACACACTACGTCCTGCTTTGTCCCTGAATGTTGGCATTGGATGTGAATCTTGAGGTGCAGAGTGGTCCAATCTGGATTTAATTCTGAGGGATACTGGGTTGTATTTGCTCCCTTTCAGCCACAGGAGCGTCACTGAGGTTGACCACTGATGTTGGAGATTAGACCTGACACACTGTCTCCAATCCATCCCAAAGCTGTTGGATAGAGCTGAAGTCGGGGCTCTGTGCAGGTCAGTACATTCCCTCCACAACTAACTGGGGAAAACCATTTCTTTATGGACCCTGTTGTGTGCACAAGGGAATCATTGTGTTGAAACCAAACTGTCGAAACCACAAAGTTGGAAGCACACTTTTGTCTAAAATACTGTTCATTACATGCAGTCGCATTAACATTTCCCTTAATTGGAACTAAGAGGCTTAGCCTAAACCTTGAATAACACCCTCAGACAAAATACACTACAGTATATGGACTGGGATACCATCTAATATGCATCTAATAAGGCTGCAGATACTTAATCTTAATCTATAATCTGTAACAGGCATTGTTACACGCATAAACCTAGGAACCAAGCCAAAGAAGTGGTCTATCTCCTCTGCACACACACACACACACACACACACACACACACACACACACACACACTGTACTTGGCTCTGTAAGGTAGTGGACATTCATAAGTCCCTCTGATCCCCCTGATTAAAGAAATCCCTCCAAGCTTCTAAAAACCAGAGAGAGAGTGTAAGCCTCGAGTGTGAGAGAGAGGCAGTGAGCTCATTCATTTGTGCATGTTATATTATGCCTCAGTGGATTGACCTTTGACTTCATGCTTGCTGTCCTCTCTCTCTCTCCCTCTCTCTCCCTCTCTCCCTTCCTCCCTCTGGCTCTCTCCTGGCACATCCTCAATACTATGCATCAAGCATCGGAGCTACAGAGAATTAATGAATTATAAATCCCCCTGGATACATTAACTAGACCCACTTTATATGCCAGGGCTCAAATTACATCAATATACGCTTTCTGCATTTGTAAATGCCTATCAGTTATTGATGTGATGTCATTACCCAAGCAATATCTGTCATGAATGAGCAATATGTGTCATGCAGGGGTATTACCTAATCCTAAACTTGTGTCGACGGACTAGATTTTAGCCAGCTGGGGGCAGCAGAACTAGCTGTAAATACAACATGCTGATTTAAGACATGTTATCAGCTTATACACTGGTTATGGATAATATGTTAGCACACATTAGAATTTAATTTGTAGGCCTGATTTTAGCCACCTGTTAAATTGAAGATCAACCGTCACTCTCTTAGCGTTGCTTTGGTCACTGCCAGCTACCCAGGGAAATATATTTAACCGCTAAATGCTCCAGTATGTTCACCAGTTGCTAACGTTGTTTGTCTGCTATTTGGCACTGGACAGGTAGCATACAGTCAGTTTAATGGAGATTTTCAGTGCAAACAGCTGCATCTCTGCTTTAATGTAACAGAGAACCAAAACAAAAGAAATTAGCTTAAAGACCCCAAATCCCTCTGTGGGGTCAGGTGATAATTCTCTGTGGGTTTATTACTATGAAGAACTATGAAGCCCACAGACAGTCATGTGATCTATTCTCAATACCAAAATATTGAGTAGAGTCATCTTTAAAGAGACATTCTCAACTGACTAATGAGAAAAGAATATTTATCTCAATCACTTCACTTTTGGAAGAACTTCATCAGGATGGAGAAAATTACTCATTTGACATCTGTGAATCAAAAACCTGAATGGAAAAACACCTCTTATAATATCACAAAATAAGGTTTTATTCTACACTGTTTTCCACTGTTTGAGGTTTGATTAGTGCTCTTTTAATTCCATCATCTTGTTGCACCCTCGTTTTCTGAGATGGTGACCGGAGAACTGACACCACTTATCTCGCTGCACTCAACTCGTAATATTTGCATAACAGTAATAAACAGAACAAGACATTAATTTGGCACTTTGTTTTGCAGATTTCCTGAAAATTTGGTTAAAATGTGAGCTACATTTGGGTGGAAACCTTGCCTCTGCATACAAATTTTTTTTTTCCTTCTGTCCACCCACTGAAGTGAAGTGAGGTGAAAGATGAGCATGCAAAGCGTGGATCCAGGGATTTGAAGATTGATCCATATTAGAGACTAAAAGTTGGGATGTTATGCTGCTTTGATTTTGACCATTTTATTTCTTTTTCGAGCAAGTCCCACAACTTTATGGAAGTGAAAAATGAAACTCCCTGGAGTCCACTTTTAAAATTTCGACAGCTTAAAAAAACAACATAACAACCTGCCTCAGCCCTTTGAAGTTAACACGTGTTGACTTCAAAGCAGTCCATATATTTCTATTTAGTTTTAAGACGTTTGCTACGCTCGTGCATCGAAATTGCCTCTAAAAATTCCATTTTGCTCGCTCTCTGTCTCGCTCACTGTCTCCCTTTGTCTCTCACTCCTCCCCTCTGATGCAGAAATCCATAGCGTTGTAAATGAAGCTGTGAGGATCGATGCTGCAGGCAGGGTAATGCCGGAGCGCTGCCACCAGTGTATTGCTACAATGATCTAGTGGTTAAAAACACATTCACAAACAGAGAGGGGAAGATAGATCTGAGCCAGCAGCACGCCCACATTGCTCTCGCTGGAGACATCATCAAATTAAACAACAACTATGATGTGTTTCTGCTCTGTCCCCCCGCTACCACACCACCACGTCGTCTCCAACACACACTCCTCTTTTTTCTCTCCTGATATTGACAAGAACCTCCACTGGGGTAGATTTATAATGGAATGCATGACATGATTTGTTTCGAGTTTAAGATGAAGGCCAATTAGTTTAACAAGTACGAGACAAATCTTGTTTGACGAAAGTTTATGTCAGGGCATGCGAAACTTATCCGCTGGGAAATATTTCGTTTGGCTGGAAGCAGACACACACCTGCACATACAAAAACACAATATTAAAATATGCTCATGGGGTCCGCGGTTTTCAATCCAATTCTCGATTCACATCTAGGAACACATCTTTTTTATTGCATTCAGGAGAAAAAATGTTTTCCGGTTCTCTGGCTATTCACCTTTTCCTCTTTGATCTTGCAAAATGAAAAAAAAAAACCCTACATGACTCCATTGTTACATTGTTAACGAGCATAATGAGGCAACAGCAGCATTGTTGCCAGTTCTAAGTAAGTCATTGGACGGCCTCCAAGAAAAGATCCCTGGAAAATCTTCCTGACTTTGGATAATTCTCTTTTTGTATCTTTCACCCCTCTCCCTCCTTGACGGCGACCTTTTCGTCTCACCTCGTCTTATTTCCCGTGGGATTAACGTCACTCTACCTCTGTTTCCGTGTTGCCACAGCAGCGCTCTGGATTATGGAGACTCCTCATCCTTACAGTAAACAGCACACAGAGGCACAGATGCTCTCGCACAAACACACATCTATCAGTGTGAGTAATCTTTCCGTGTGCAAACAGCAGATGAGGGGGACTCCTGTCACGTCTGCACAGGGACAATTTATTTACCTGCACGATCACATAATCAACTTCATGCAATTTTTCAGGCTGGTTTGTGGTGAGCCTGTGTCGCACTCCACATGCATTCATTTTATTTTGTACATCTTTGGCGGGCAAAACAATAGGAACAGTTCTCTCTATATATAGCAAAGCCAATGTGCAAGCAGGGTCAAGATGCTGCCACTCTCTGTCCTGCTGGGCAGATTAGATTCCTCATCCCTGCTCACATCAGATCAAAAGCAGCACACAAACATTCGCAGCTACACTTTTTGCTGCTGGCTGTGCCGAGGAGATGTGATCACAGCCCCTGGTCATGGAAGCACGGAGAGAAACAAAGCGTGTTTTATAGCATCATTGTCATCACGGCTGTTGTTTGTGAAGTTAAACAGCAGGTTGACCAGCAGGGACCGAGGCTGGGAGCAGACCTTATCACACCAAGCGTCCTATAGTGTCCGCTGGCATACTGGGCATTATGAACACAAGACTTTGACTTGAGCCATGGTCTGATCCTTGTCTCAAATCCAGTGAGCAGCAAAGTCAACAGGCGATGGGAGCGGAGATAGCCAACTATGGGGAGTGTCAACAGGCCGCTCGGCTCTGGATAAAAGCTGTGTTTGTTTGGTGAGGCTGAGCCCCTCTCTATTCATCTGCTCTTGGCCTTTCTTCTACACTATTTTGGACCCTCGGCTGAACACGACAGATTATGTCTGATCTCGCAGGTATTTCAGGTCAGTCATCCCACCGCTAGAGTATAGCTAAAGCTCATATTCTCAGCTCTGCACTCTACCTTAATCACACTCCCCCTCGCTCCACCGCTCTCCCTCATTCAGTGATTTTCATCCCCTCCTGTGCCTCACGCCGACCCTGCTGATTAACATTTTCGACGCAAATGCGTGTTGTTCCAACAACACAGAGTGGCGAGTGCTTGAGATGTAATTAGAATTAAGGATATTGATCACGCAGGGCCAGACGATGGCGGTATAAATAATAGCTAGCATGAATAAGTGAAGGCGATAGGTGAGCTCTCTGTGATTTATGTACGGACTCCCGTGGTCCGCAGCATAAATCACCAACAGCCATGTTCTTATTGAGTTATGAAGGCCCACAGTTGCAGCAGAATAATGGCCAACTCTATGTCTTGTGTGTGTCTACTCAATCCATAAGATAACGCCCGTGGACCAATGAGCAAGCAGAGGTGTGTGCTCTGTTGTACTGAATTAGTTTGTGGTACTGGATTATGTATTCATCAGATTTTATGTCGCTATGGAATAAAGGTCCACAGAGGCTTGGTGTATGTGTATGTGAGCTTTTTTTTCAGCATGCATGAGATAAAATAGAGCCACCCTCGTTACTTAAGTTTGACCTTTAAACGAATGTCACAATATACTATAGAACTGCCATCATAGATCTTAGCATGTTGACCTCTCTAAAAAGCAAACTGATGAACACTTTTACACATTGAGTGTTATTCCCAAGATGTGATTTATAGAAGAAACATAATCAGATTCAATATAACGATGTTCTTCAGAAATAACTGTTAACACAAGAAAAAAAATAAACTGACTGCTTGAGTGTGTTCAAAATATGCTGCTTTGATTTGACAGGAGCAATAATCTCTGAGCAATTTGTGGCAAAAAACAATCCGAGCTTGATAGTTTATTCTTGACAAGTTAACAAATTGACAAGAGACAATTTGAGGTCTACTTACTTGCTCAATCCAGAACTTTTGGTCATATTACATGGTCTTGATTAGCAGATGGAACTGTGACTAACACACACCTCACACACCTTGTCCAACTTCATTCTTGACCTTGGAGACAGTAGTTGAGAAAACAATCCCAAGAGACACTCACTTGGTTGTTCCCTGCAGTCCTTGTCAGCAGATGGAGGTTGTTGAATTCAAAATGTCTTGTAAGGACCATGTTTCCTGATAAGAGAATTCTTATGGTCACGCAAATAATGTCTCTGAAGAAAAGGCATGACATCGTTATAGCACTGCAAAATCTCTCAAGGAGAAGGTTGGTGTGAATGACTGGGCTCACAAAGAGTCTGTCTTTGGCACAGGGAACTCTGGTTTGTGTCCCATCTCCTACCAACAGTCAGGATTTCGTTTTCCCAGGATGCAATGTCCATCTGTCTGTCAGTTGTTTTAATCATGACAACAGTCTTGCATTTACGTTAACTAAGTTATTAAAAGTTGCTTAAACCTGGCAAGAGCTTCACCACAGAAATGAGTCATACAAAAAAAAAATGCTATGAATCATCTTAAGTCATTATGGCTCGATTTGGAAATCTCTGTGGAGCTGTGGAGGACAGTGGTCCTAGAGTAATTTTTCAAGGTCATTACAAACAACTCATTTTAAAAATTTAGTGTGAAACCAAATTTTAATCAATTTAACACTATTATTTCTTTTACATTTTAAATGTGAATTTTGCTGTTTGACCCAAGATTTTTAATGTTGTAATGTTTTAAAACCAGGCTTCCAGGTGCTCAAATAGCTCTCATAATAATTTCTTACCCCTTAGCCCTACTGAAACACAAATTTTACATCCATAAAAGTGAAGACCATAAACCGGTAGAGGAGGTAATATTTAACCTGCTGAAAGTTTAAATGGCCTTTAGAATCTTGTTATTTCTCTGGACAGGAGGTTGTCTTTACAGTTGGCAGGCATCTAGTTAGAGTCCCTGCAGTTTGTGCTGCATCTTTCACACCCTCCTCCTAAGTGACACTAAGCCTCAGCAACAGGGGAGGGTTTTTAACAGGGCCCACGAACAGCCATTACCCTGAGTCTCTTAAGTGCTGTCTGTATGGTGCGCTGACAGATCAGTATCCCCCCTCCGCTACTGTGTCGCTGCCATCGGCGGGGAGAAGGAGATTTCATCCAACCTGATCAAGCATGGGGAGGAGAACAAACAGCGCTTCAGACAACACACATCACAAGCAAACACGCGCCACAACAGAGAAGCGCTTTTGTGCTAGTGCGTCCGCCTGTTTGTGTGTGTGTGTGTGTGTTTACTGGTGGTGATGTTATCTGTCTTTAGTATGAAGCACTCACTTTCTGTTCTGAACAAACACAGCAGTGCGGGGCAGCTTAGGTCAGCGTTGACTGCTCTCCTCCATCTCAAATTCGCTATGTGTTCCAATGACATACACACACACACACACACACGTGCGCACACGTTCACGCACAGGGCTGCCTCCCCCTCAGCACGCCAGCTCTCTGGGGCTGTGCAGAGAAAACCTTTCATCAGACACACTCGAAGGGAAAATATTTTAGCCCTAGAGGAGAACAACAGGGGCTGCGGAAATTGATTTTGATTCGAAAGTGACGGCAAATAATGGGGCTTGGAAACTGTCCCTGAATTTGAATCTGTTTCTCATTCCAGAATGTAAATGACCCATATCAAGACTTTTGAGGGGTAAACAGGTCTGAATTCCAGCGCACAGCGGCAAGGGCACAAGGTAACATATATGAACAGCTGCATGCATGCATATGCTCGTATGCACACACACAGATGCATAATTCTGGGCTGGCAGACATACACACACAGCAGAGATGGACACACAACCAGCCACGTTTTCAAAGAAGCATTATTCTTTGCACAGTGAATGCCTCTTTATCGCTCAATGCAATAAAAAAAGAGGTGGCCTTAAAGGTCATAAGACAAGGACATTTGAAGATCATGCTCGTACAGATTAGCATTTTCTGCAGCGTTTCCACACAGATTCTGAGCTCTGGTACGTTTCCAGTTGCTGCATGATGGGTAATTTGTGTTGAGGACATCCGCTTCTGTTTCACATATTTTTCATGACATGGTTTTAAGCCAGTCTGAGCGGTAGATGTGTTCAGGCTTTGGCACCGAAAATAGGCGCACACATGTACACACACACAGACACAAAACCATATGCAATTGAATACATACACCTGCCCACCGACAAATGCAGCAAATAATAAAAATAAAAAATTCTACAAAATCAAAATTCTATAAATGTCTGTAGCTCATTTGCAATAATTGAATTGTTGAAAAACAATTTCACAACCAAATCACAATTAGTAAATCCAAACCCAGACTCCCTCTAAAGCCCACCTCCAAATACATCTTTTCGCTGCTGTCAAGTTGACAGCTATTTAAAAAAAATGGAGTTGCCAAATTATACATCATTAAATTCAACAAATTAATCATGATTTTCAGTGACAATAGTGTGGTGTAATAAAGGAAGACTGACAAACAAAGCCGGGCGCATCAGCACTTCCAAATTAATAGTGACTGACACCAACACCCCCACACTTAATTAATGGGAAACAAAACACAACAAGAACATCCATCTAGATACAAGCAAACAAAGAATGGGTCGGCTTGTGTCATTCTACGTTTGCTGCCCGCTGACAGCGAAATGTAACACTGAGATTGATAGTGTTTGCGTGTGCGCGCGCACAGGCGTGCTCAAATGTTGTTTTTCTAGACTGCGATCTCTTAAGCAGACACCAAACACGCCCCGAGCCCCTGACATTGAGTTTATAAGCAGACATTATTTTTAGCGTTGCTGTCATGTTTCTCGGAGTGACAGCTCCTAAAAGCTTCCACAGGCAAACCCATCTCCTTTTGCACTCTAAAGCCATGTCTTCTTAACAGCGATGACTGGGCTATTATCTTACAAGATGAAAGCTGACGCGCTGCTTTGCTTTTCATTTCTGCAAAGACCGTCGCTTTATAGCTGAGCTTTTTGATGTTTGATTTGTCCTCTCGTTCCTGCCCGCCATGTGGCCACGGTCAATATTCGGCGATCATAATAATATCCGATCGTCGGATGTGAAGTGACTTTTCTATTTTTTTTACCCCATTTAAACCGCACTTGGTCGTGAAAGGAATAGCGTACAAAAGGACAGAGAGAGGGGGAGAAAGAGGTCGGGGCAGCGTTTTAGAAAACCACTCCGGAGAAACGGGACACTCCCAGGCACTTTGTCACATCAATTAGGAATTCTATCTGGGCAATGGGATCATGGCCTGCAGGGCAGTCGACAGGACAGCCATTATATATCTTGCTGGTGTGTGTGAGTGTGTGTGCGTGTCTATATTTTTTTGTGCACAGACGGAGTGAGGAGGAAAGAGAACTCATCCTTTGACCTATCAACTTTGCCTCCCTGACCCCTGGGAAAGCTAATTTTATCCTATGCTTCACAGTAGCCTTAATTGCTTCACATTGCTAATTTCCGCTTCGCCGCCAACGAGCGGAGGCGGTCGGTGTCCTCTCTTCCTCTCTCTGTCTCTCTTTCTCACCGACAGTCAGTCAGGCAGTCAGGCCTCGAGGCTGTCAGAGGGGGAACAAAGTGACTGGGTGATGAGCCAGACGCCCGTTGTCTGATCACATGGACTGATGCTGTGCCAGACACCACAGCCACTGGCTCACTCAACAAGGTTCCTCTCACAACAGAGGAACCTACTCCCGACCTAGGCCTTTTATACTTTTCCTGTCTTCTTCCCCACTCCACCCTCCCTGCCTCGGTCTGTTTCAATCTTTCCCATCTGCTGGTTCCTCTTTTTTCTCCCATCTGTCCCTCTCTGTTTACTCTCTTTCTTTGCATTTGCAAACACTCTCTTGTTGTTTCCTCCAGCGTTATTTAAATGTTACGGAGGTGAAAGGCGGCGAGTCATCAGTCATCCTTCTCTTCCTCTCGCCTTTCTCTTTTCTTAATTGTTCTCTGAGAGAGAAGGTGGGCTTCCTGCTGCGATGCGCGCAGACAAGTGTACTACCTTTATGGGGGAATCAGCATTTTTAAAAAGGCAAAAAAAATGTGAGTACAGACGACCGTGCGGAGCATCCCCCATCCTGTGGCAAAACTCTAAAGGCGCCGGAATACAGAAACACACACACACACAGACTTGGAGAAAGTCATCCACTGGCATTGTTTTGCAGACTTACAGTACATTTGTGTCTAGTCGGCACCCACTGCTGCACACTGCTCTGACAGCCCTCATCTATAGTGAATCAAATCCTCTGAGGTGTGTGTACGAAACAACTATATTTTTGTTCTATGAATAAGCTGACTTCCCCTCAGATTTGTAGCTCCCAGCTGCAGTAGGCTATGTATAAATCAATGCCTTGGTGGGCTTGAGAGGGAGCAGTTATATTTACTCTGTTTCCTAGCTAGCAGCACTAGCTGTACTAGGGGGTAAAGGAATTCGATACACACCACTGGAAGGCAAAGGCTTTTTCACTCACACACAGGAATGGCAGTTCTGCTGATAGGGATAGACTAATGAAGGAATACCAGTCCAGTCAGGCAAGAAAGCACACTCTGTAACACATCAACAGAAAATAAAACTGATTTCTGTCATGCACCACAGGAGGAGGAGTGAGAAAAACTGAATTGTATACATGCACGCACACTACACACACATGCACAGGGTGGCATCAGATACTGGCAGCCTGGCATTCGCCCTCACAAACGCCCCCCAAAAAATCTATCTGATATATTTGAATTTTAATCTATAGCGGTTTATTGATTCAGATAAAGCACTTGTGTGTTTCTGCTCTTCATTTGCAGTCTGTGTCTGCAGCGCTGAGCACTGGATTAAGGTTGATGGCGATGAATTATACATGCCGTCTGAAATGTAATTCTCTTCATTAGATGACAAATCTCTTGTTTGAATATTGCATACTGTGGTAATAATACTGCTTTTATCATTGGCCACTGGAGTTGCGGGACAGAGGAAAAATAGTCTTGTCATCACTGTAATGCACCGCTGCTAATTCATTAATTCAACCGCCGAATTAAAGTTAAATCAAACGCAGTTGTTGCTACATTAATCCTAACATAAGAAAACATGCAATGTCGGTTTATCTCGAGTGAGGAATCGGATGTGTGTGTGCGTCTGTCTCTAGACTCTTTGTGTGTTTGTGCGTGTTTCTGTTGGCCCTGAGAAATGAGGGCTGGGCCTGGTTAATAATAGTGGCCGAGAGGGTCTGTTAGCGTAGCCCACTACATCACTCCTTAGCAGGGAGACATCTCCAGGGCTCCATGCTGCCGTGATGGAGTGTTGGAAGGGGAGCAGACTGGTACAGAGAGCCAGTGATGGAAAGGGGATCGGAGGATGGATGCTGGAGGACAGATGAGATTCAGGCAGCAGGGAGGCAGGGGAGTGAACAGTAGGGCTCTTTTTTTGTTCTCTTTTCTTTCATCTCCTTTACAAATACACAGGATCTGATGTACCACCGACTGTCCTCGGGTAGACAGAAGGCTGTACCTGCTTTACCTTCCATCGCATGTCTGGTTGTGTTTGGCTTTGAAAGCTGTCTGCACTGTAGCCTCTGTGTTGATGATTCAGAGAAGGTTTTAAAGTTGTGTTTTGATGTCTGGAAAATATGCTAACTCGCTTTCTTGGCAAAAGTTAGATGAGAAGGTTGATGCCACTCTTAAATGCGTCTGCTAAATACGAAGCTGGAACCAGGAGGTCATTAGCTTAGCTTAGCTTCTCCCTCATACTAAGCTAAGCTGGTTCTAGCTCAAAAATACAAAATATGAGAGAGATATTAATTTTCTCCTGACAAGAAAGAGAATAGTCCCACAATGTATTCCTTTAAATGAAAAAAATGTAATATTGGGAAGTATGTGCATTTCTTGCTGATTGTAAGTATGAGACTACTACCAGCAGGTGGCTAGCTTAGCTTAGCACAAAGAAATGGTCTAGTACATAACCCAACTGAAATAGTGGCTTGTTGGTGTCATACTTGGTTTACCTGTTTTTTGTATGGATTAACAAATGAGATACAAAGTGTTCATTAGTGAGCTTTAGCCATACTGGTAGGTGGAGTTTCCCTTTGACAGAGCTAAACTAACTGTTAGTCCCTGTTATCACTGTTTGTGCTGGGCTACGTTAGCCAGCTGCAGGTAGCTTCATACTTTATACTTGTACAGTTTTGATGTACTTCACTAGACTATAACCATTTTATGCCACTTTAAACTTCAACTGCACTACCTTTCAAAAGCAATCATTGTAATTTTTATTCCATTATGCACATTTAATTTCTGTAGTAATTGTTTTGCAGGTTAAAATTTTACACAAAAAAACATCATATGAGTATAAAACACAACGCATTTTTAAGATCTGTGCCTCCTTGCCATGTTTCAAATGTCTGTGAGTTGTTAGCTCTTCCACCAAAGAGACATCCACCCTTGAAACTTCTCACATAGTTTAATGACAATAACTGCTCAAATGAGCCAATGATGAGAAATGAGTCCAAAAATGGAAAATGTTGTCTATCAGGTCTTTGTTTTTTTCTTATTTCCCCCTTGTGACCCTTTGGAGACACCTGACCTCTAAACCGGCAAAATTGAACCAACCTACCTAATTGTATTGTATGACTGTATAATTAACTGTAAATGCCCCTGTTGTGGGACTAATAAAAGAATATCTTATCTAGGAATATCTTAATTTAATGCAAAGTTGTTAAAATTAGCTTCACCTTGAGCAGCCAAACTATAATGCTGTGATGCATCAGTATTAACAATCTACTAATGTCATAGTAATATCAGTCATGGAGGTCATTCATTGCAGAACAAGTGCTTTGACTTTTGATACTTTTAGTACCCTTAGCTAATTGTAAAAATTGTACTCTAAATATTGGCCTACAATCACCAATTGACCAATGGATTCGATGATGTCTGCTAATACACAATGTCTAATACACAATATTATCACAACAGTAATGTCCCGCTTCCCTGTTGTCCTCCTACTTGAACATCATGATTACGAGCCACACAAAAGTTCAATACCACCCAATCAGAAGCCGTGTTAAAGTAACAAATACTAGCCAAACACAGCACAGGAGGGTGGGAATGGAGAGCAAAGAACTGGTCAGGAAAAAGAAGGATGAGGAGCTCGAGCTGTTTGAGCAGAAAATAGCAATAGGTTAGAGCGCAGAAGAATACAAATAAGAAGATAATTGGGTGTATTACCCATGATGCATGTTTCCATACTAGAATATATTAGGTGTGAAATTAAAAGAAAGAAAAAAAAATTAAAATGAGTTATATCTTTATGACAGGGTGCCCATTAACCCCTAAGTATGTTCATGCCTCGGGACAACTATATTACAACCTGCCATTTCACTCAATCAAGCACTCAGCTCCCTGGCACTCCTCAAATTATTTGTTTTTAACTATGATGTGGTGTCAAGATGCCAAAAATGATTGAAAAATAAAAAAGCGTTGTTTTTCAAATGTTTGTGTTGTGTTTTGGCCTCATGATGAAATTGTTATCTTACTGTTTCGTTAATGAATAAAGACCCAATAATGGAAAAGTGTGTTTAGATCAGCTTTATATCACAGTAACATGATGGTGCAGCACCTGGGTGTCAAATAGAGTTCAAATATGTACCTGAAGCTTTTGATGATTCAATTTCATTCATGAATCCGATTATTTACTAACATATAGACATAAAACATGTCATGTGAACACAATAGCATCAGTGTAAAAATGTATGCAACATGTTATTGCAATATGTTTGAAGTTAACGGCTCATCCCTGCAGATGTAGGTTATGGAAAAACAATTAACTCATTAAAGAAATCTCGCCAGATGGAGGCATCATTTCATTATCACACTGTGGACATATTTATAGACAGAAGCACTGTAGCATATGTATGGAAATCAGCTCTGCCCAGAGGTGTAGACTGAAATGCACAGATTGTTCGAACATATAGAAATATGTAGAGTGGGGAGAGTCCAAGATTTTAAAGTCATAAACAAGGAAATACAAGTACGTTTTTTGTTTTTCCTCAGCTGCTGTCAACATGTATCTGTACAGCAGAATATTCTTGAAGTAACCAGCTCCTTGACATCCCTGTCATAATTGAAACATTGATTGATGAGGTCTTCTGGTCTTTCTCGAACCTGTCTGTTTCGTCTTGTGTTGTGCTTTGTTTATTTTCAGCAGTCTTTTTTTATCGGCTGTTGTGAAAGTAGAGAATTGAACTGAAGACAAAGTCTGGCCGACGAAACAGGAGGAGTGTCCTGTAAAGGATGACTGCAACAGACCAGAGACTGAGAGTGAGGCCAGGCGCGGAGACTTAACAGAGAAAACAATGAATAGAATATTGTGTGAGAGAGAATGAACAGATTTGTATGGATGAGACTGAATGCAGGGAATTATGTGAGGTTTTGAATAGATTCCTCTAAACCAAGACTGCAGTGGGGGAGGATCGAGGAGCCGCAATGATTTGATTTTTTTTTTTTTTTGACACTGATTGAACACTATGCTTGTCTGAGTCATTTTTTTTATATTCACCAAATGCAGCTCATGTCATTTCTCTTTATCAGCCAAGAGCTGATGGTGATGGATAATATCATTTGATGGATACGCCGAGACCTCAGCGCTGAGGTGTGGCAGGAGATGCGAATGTGACCCTCTCACACAAATCTCCTCGCCACACCGCCAACCTGCTCCACCTTGATGCCCCCCTTCAATATGCTCTCATTTTAGATAATGAAAGAAGTCTGGAGGGGGAAGCCACTGCAGAGATCACTGATCCACTCTAAGTGAAAACCTATACTCAAGTTAATGTGAATACCCTCAGGGGACGAGGACTTCTAATTGATTAACCACATTACCCGGATAAGAGTTGAACTCTCCTGTATGAGAGCAGCTCAATATGGGCATCCACGAGTGTTCAGGAGATATAGGTAATGAACATTTTTTCTCATTGCAGCATCTGCTTTGGACTGTACTGCAGGCGTTTCTTGTGTCTCCAGATATACAGGCTCAATCCACTAGAGGCAGTGTTGAATCAGAAATTTATTGCAGCCCAAGCCAGGTTGTCACAGCGGTTGGAGCATGAAAAAAGCATCATGGGAATAACGCTGCACCGCAGAATGGGTTCAACACACACACTCCCTCAGAGTGGAGACAGGTGCATGAGGACCAGCGCTTTCCTGTGCTGAAGGATAAAACCTCTTCATCAGAACACAATGAGCAGAGCTGATGCAGACTGGTGCCTCACTCTTATTTATTAGAGATTTAAAACACAACTGGATGACTTTAATTCACTTCAAACATTTTCGGTTCGTAACCTTTTTAGGGGATTTGCATCTTTCCCTGTAAACATTGCATAATCAAAGTTCGGAAGACTATAATTTCAATTATCAGTGTTAAAGCTTTAAAATGCATTCCTTTCTCTTGCTCGCAGTGTTGACACAGACGCCGCGGTGATTAATAAAATTTGTCCTCCTTTGAAGATGCTCATGCAACCATCCTCAGCGCTGTGAAACAAGGCGCCACAGTTCAAAATGCTCTTTGATCTTCCAGTGTGAGACAATACAGTGGCGTTCTGAAGAGGAAGACACAGAGACCTGGTGGGAGATACTTTGGCCCTTAAAATCCAACAGAGACATTTTACACCGCTTGTGTTATCATGAAGCTTGTACCTTGGTGTATTCAGAGTCCGACCTGCATGCAAATACGGTGTCCTTGGGGAGGTTATAGTATGTACTCAGAGTGTCATCATAAATGCTGCTTTGAAATACTGAAAATTACCTTGGGTTTTGCAACATTCTACACACAGGTAAGTGTCAAAGAGTCAGCTGGAGTTCTTTGAAGATGAAGTCTTTTGAGTATGAAAAACCTTATCCTCTGTAGACTTGAAATGTGGCTGTAATAAGTTCGTAGTTTGCTTCTTGGAAAAAAATGAAGCTGCAGGTAGTTCAGATTCACTGTGGCTGCAGTGATTTTCCAATTCTCACCACCTTAAATAGTCTTCTTCTTTTTTTCACAACATTGCAAATCTTTACTAAAATAAGCCATCTCAATGTAAATCTTATCATAAGTTCAGTTGAGCTCATGGCTTGTATGTTGGTTTGGCAATGGTGGGAAGTAACTGATTAAATTTACCCCTCTACTGTATTTAAGTACAATTTTGAGGAAATTGTACTTGTTACTGCTTCATTCTTCCACTCTACTCTTATTCTTATAAAAACTCTTAAAAAAACTACTTATAAAATAAAATACACTGTTATGAATTGCCCAATAGTAAAGTTAATCTAATATTAACATGTAAGACACCAAATGAGCAATTTCACTTTTGATACTTTAAAGCCAGGCTTGGTAACATTGGAGAAACCAGTAAGAGTCGATTTTTAAAGTATCCAACCAAAAAAATCCCATCTCCTCCCTTCAGGCCTCCCTCCGGTGTCATTCCCTGAAAAAACATGAACACACACTGTCTGACTACTGATGGAGTTCACAGGCACAGAGCGCTGTGGGGAGAGGAGCAGTGATGAGAAGGCAAATACATTATAAATACACAAATAGACAACTGCCACAATCGTATAAACACAAGCAAAATAGCCATCGTGAACATACCTCTCAGTCTGAATCTGAATTGGCCTGCAGATACCACTTGCTGCTGCGGGGGTGTTTATGGCACTGGTTTAGCTTTGCAGCAGTTCGTGTGTTCTTCAGAGGGGCGAGTCACTGCTAACTGACCACCTCATGTTTCATTCACATGCAAGAAAACATCCACCATTACCATAATAAATGAGCCAGGACCAATAATGTGTGACCAATAGAAGAGAAACTCTCAAGTGCACAAACCAATACAGGCTTTACCACTTAAAGCCTGAGACCACAATGTGTAAAGGATTTTTATTTCTTTTGACACCGTGTCTACAGAGGGTGGCTTTGAATACAACAGAGAACATCAAGGTGAAAGAACGTTTGACACTTTTTCAGTGGGAGTGAATTTATGTTGTAAATGCACCCATCGTAAATCAAATAAACATTTTTGGCTTTCATAACTTGCACATGAGCAGAAAAAAAAGAAAGAAGCCAGCCTACCTGTGAAGCTGTTGATGTTGTTAGGTTATGTTGTCACGCTGCAGTGTTATGACAGTGCCAGATGAACTTTTGTCCACCTATTCCCTGGTTGGTTTTTAAGCTTGCCCACAGACCGTGCCCTTTTTTATGGGCTTGTAGATTGCTGGGAAACACATCAATCTCCTGTGGGTGCGATGCTGTATGTCTTCCCCCTCCGTGCCGTGTGACCCCATTGCCCTTCCTCTAGTGTCCACTGGGTTGCTCATGTCTGGTTCCTGAACCTCCGCTGCTCTGGTTATTAAAGAGCACTGGGCGATATCCACCCTCGTCTTTCCGCCTTTCTTTCTCTCTCCATCTGCCCTCGCTCACTTTGTTTCTGCCTCTTCCTCTCTCAATTTCTCTATTTCTCTGTTCATTCACCTAGAATAGAACTGGCGATTGCTGTTGTTCCCTTCCTGTTCCGCTGCTGCCGCTGCCCCACTGAGTCGCAGAAATCCCAATATTCGCCGCTTACACACCTACGCTACCTGCAAAGCCTGTAAGACAATTACCGATGGGAGGTTTTATTAATTGAAATGTATTTATAATTCTCATCAGTAATCACCGTCCCTCTCCTTTGTTCTTGTTCCATCAGTCACAATGGAGTGTGGCAGGCTGGCCCACAGGTAGAGAGGTTGACTAATTAATGAGTGAGAGGTTGCTTTTTCAGTCCGCACAGAAGGATGTGCTCCAGCAATGAACTCGAATAAAGCTGATTCTCCCCTCTGTAGTGTTTTTCCTCCTCCTCAGGCAGCTAAATTTCTATACCTGTCAACTGCTGCAGGTGAAAAAAAATATGATAATGTGTTTAAAGGGATTGTTTATTTACTGAATTATAACAATATAATAATATGAAAATACTATTTTAAAGCTGCTCTGCTCAGTATTTTCATATTAACAATGGATCACATGACTACTTGTATGGGAAAGAAGTTGCTTCCAGTGACCAAACTTTACAGTTATCCCCAGCTCTACGGTTTGCAATGTCAACTTGTTTCTGCTGCCCCAAGTGGCCAAAAAACAGTTAATGCCGCTTTAAGGTATTAAATCAGAACTTACATCCTATCATAATTCCATGTACAGGACACATGTATACAGTCTGTCAGCATACACACTGAGTCAAAATGAGTAAGGAAGGAAGTCTCCTTGTCGATACCTAAGTTCTCTACATTTATGACACACCTGCTGAATGATACCACAGCTTCTTTAAATAAGGCCTGACATGCATACATTGGTGTGTGTATGTATGTGTGTACAACCATGATTTCAAAAACATAAGATGCTGTGTAAAACATAAATAAAAGCAAAATGCATTTTTTTGAAAATCCATAATTGCTTGTGAACGACTGAACCTTTCCAGGATGAACCTTTCATACCCAATCATGATACTATCACCTGTTACCAATGAACCTGTTTACCTGTGGAATGATCCAAACAGGTGTTTTTGGATCAGTCCACAACTTTCACAGTCTTTGATTGCACCTGTCCCGACTTGTTTCAAGCATGTTGCTGCCATCAAATTCAGAATAGGCAGATATTTACAAAAATCAATGAAGTTGATGAGGCCATGCATTAAATATATTGTGTTTGTACTGTTTTCAATTGAGTCCATGTCAAAAAGGATTAACAAATTATCACATTCTGTGATACAGCTTTTTTGGGGTCGGGTTCTATCTACACGTCTACCATCCAGAGAATCAGGTCAGCATCATCCTCTCAGAGAGAAGCTGAAGCCTCCACTTCAGTACCATCATGAGTTGTTACAACACCATTACAGCACTCTAGCACTAATGATAAAGCTCAACATTTGGGAATTCTGTAGCCTTTTACTTACTTTATTGTATTTTGATGTCTATTTCATATTGCAGTTTTCACTTAAACTGCTTCCCATTACCCACACTGACATGATGTCAGTGCATGTTATCTGCCATTTGGTGCCTAATTTGTGTACAAACTGTTGATGTCTATGTGATGACAGTTGCCATTACTGCGGCTGTTTTGCTGGATTTCATCCTGAAAGCTGTTTTCGTTATGGGGATGTTGAAAGTTTAGAGCCAGGTTTAACATGATCTACTAATGAGCAGCGCCGGTAAGTGTGATGAGCTGGAACAGTTGATCCATAGAAAACAGTGCGCGGCTGGGGTTTACACTGCTGTGCTCACGTCGGTGTGACCCTGTTCAGACATTCAGACAATAAAAACAAACATTTCAGGTGATCGAATAACAACCCGGTGGCAAAAAGTAAAGGGTGTAAACAAACCCAGAACGCATTGAAAACCTGATCACCCAAATCACATTCGGAGACGGGTGTGACCTCATTGTTAGTGTAGTGTGAACACACAGTATATGCGTTTTATGTTTTATTAGGCTACTTCTTGCTCCGAAATGCTGTCTGCTTGCGGATAATATGCGCTTGTAAAATCAGCCAAGTGTTGGTAGCTGGATTGTATGCTGTGTAAAATCCTCCCTTTTATGTGCACAGCTACAGTTTCCTTTTTGCAGCCCAGCTCCACCAAGGTGCTGTTAATTAAAAAAAAAAAAAGTTCCTTCAACCAGCGGCGCTGCTCGTCGAGCTCATCGAGCAAACTGCTTCCCTTCTAACCCCCTGACGTTCGGCTGAATGGAGCAGCTTTTGATTTTATAAGGATGTCAGTGTCGCTGTCATCAGATTAAGCAAGGGATTGCTTAAACTGGGCCTTTGTCAGGTCTCCCTCTCTGTCAGTACCTTTTAATGAAGATCTTCCTATCCTAATAGAGTCCTCCTGTACTCCCATCAATTCAACTGCTCTTAACCCCTCCTCCTTATTCTACCCACCCTTTCCCCGCACACCCCTCCTCTCTCAGTCTCTCTCTTTTACTCCTCTACTGTTTTAATTGCTTGAAGGTCATTGACAATAATGTGACAACTTATTAGAAACCCCATCTGATGCCACTGATTTTATACCTCACTTTGCCACAGTGCTTGGTTTCCAGGCAATTACTGAGCATGCTATTTATTAATTTCACGGTTCACAGAGCATCACACGCTATAAATAGTGAAGGATGATAGCTCAGTCATTCACAATGTCGGTGGCTCTTATCGATTTTGAGTGGTGGGATGGAGCCTTCATCTTTCGTGGGCCTAAATACTGGGAAGTGGAAATGCACGGCGGGAGAGAGCAACAATTGCAGAAATGACAGTTAACATCAGAACATAAGAACCTGTTTAAACACCCATTTTGCTGATACACGCGTTAAAAAATGTCATGATTGTAATTACACAGAGAGGGGGAAAAAAAGTAACTGCACGGCCTGCCCTTTTTATTTCCACAGGAATCCATTTATCGCCAAAGATAGCTGACATCCCCGTACAAGTGTTATACAGCACTAACAGTACAAGTGCCGAGACCAATTATGTGTTGTTTCCTTGAAGCAAGACGAGAGACTAGCAGCTCTGCAGTTCGCCATGCTGTTCTTCCAAAATACTCTCCCTGTGCCAAAGTAATGTGTCTCTGTGTTACGGCAACCATTTAACCTGTCAAGGCAAGAGTTCAGTGTGTGTTTGGAAACAATCCAATAAATTAGAAAGAGACAAAACCACAGCCAAGAAGTTTGACTCAGACATCTTTTGCTAAACACACAAAATTGTCCATCCCTTCATGAAAAAAAGCAAAAATAATAATCCCGCTTTGCCATATGCTACGTTGAATTTTCAGTCTTTTTTTCCGAGGCTCAAACACCAGCCCAAATTGAATTTCTTTAAACCTTTTAAGATGTCTTTTGAATTAGCGCGACACACAAATAGACATGTTTGTTTTCCCCCCAAAGAGTCCTCAAATGCTTATTCCACACAGCCTCCAGCTTTCTCTTTTCAAGTCTCACTTCACATGAGTGGCTCTCTCACATCTGCAGCTCGTGCTTCTGCCTGAAGGTGTGAAAAAGGCGAGGGAACATGCACAAGACTTTGACCTTTAAAGTCAACAGCATAAATGTTGACTCTGACTGTCACTGTTGTCTTGTTATCGTCTCCGAGCCACAACACGGAAACCGCCGACGTCCTGGCCCGACGTATGGGTTTGATCAGCGCGGGCCGTCAAGCTCCTGTATTCTTAAGAGCAGCAGGGGATGCTTACACATGACGTGAGGCAAACAAAATCAGAAATTAAGTCAGTAAAAGGTTGCACGGTTCAAGGTTTTTTGCATGTCCCTCCAATCAGGATACAGCCCTGCGTTTTATTATTACAGGTTGCAGATGCATTGAGGCACACAGATCCTGTAAATCAAGCCTATGAGCACTTAGTGTGTTGACAGTGTGTTGGGAGACACTTGTGCTTCAAAATCCCACTTTAATGGCTTTCTATATGAGGCCGTATATCTGCGGTGTTAAAGTCCTGCTTGAGGGCATGTGTGTGTGAGCTTTCTTGTGTGTTTTCATCACACGGCTCCAGCTGTAAAGGCCTTGCTGCCAGAGGCTTTCCTGATTGAGAAGGCGGCTCCTTTTACGGTCCGGAGCGCCCTGAACTTTACGAGAGCGACAGCGGCCCCTCCGTCCTGTAGCTCCCAGCAGAAATATCATGTTTGTTTATCTCTGGGGAGAATTTATTCTGCTGATTCATTGGCTGGCACTCCTGCAACGGCTGAAGGAATTCGATTTTCTCTTTATTTATTCGCTTCATTTTTCCTCCCGTGGAAGAGTAGTCTCTTGTGTGATACCACAGGAAAACTTCCTTGCTCCTCGCCGTGGTCCCCTGTGAAATGAGATTAGAGGGAGGAAGGAAAATGGGAGATAGAGGACAAGGGACATAATAGAGTTGTTATTCATTGTAATCTTGCTTCTCCTGTTGTTGCTTTTTGCTTTCACCTTCAAAATAGGCTATTATATTAAATAAACATGTCAGTGTGGGCATTCATCAGTGATCATGTTTGAACAACAGACCAGTTAAAAGTATTTTTTTTAGCACACTGCGCTACACTTTTTGGGCTGTTACTGGATATATTTACTATGCTTCACAAAAGGACAAAAATATGCAGCTGTAACTGGGCAGGGGTTGAAGCATATAATTCAGATGGATTGTCCAATATATTACAATTACAGAGCTGGTAACAGGCACAGCAAACCCCGACTACCATGAACGATCTATTCCAACTTATTATGGAGGTTTATGGTTTGAGACGGATATGACTTGATGTGGTCTCAGATTCATTAAAAATGACATTGAGAAATGATAAACCGCGGGGAAAGTGTCTGCGCATGTGAGTGCGGGTGCAAAAATGTGCAATGCATGCCCCTCAGCCGGCACAGGTCATACATGCTGAATGGCTTCGGAGGGGAGTTTGCCTTGCTGAAAAGTGGCTCACAGACCTGTGAAATAAAATAAGTAAAGGATACTAAAGCAGGTGGCCTGCTGTGATTTACCATGCAAACACATTTCAAACACAGGCTTCTCTAAATCCCTCTGTCTGGCTTCTGTCAACAACAGGATATCGAAGCAGCCTGAATGTACAATCGATAACCGCCGCCCCCCTTCATCTGTTTGTCTGAATTGGTTTGGTTCAGCGGTAGGACAAGCCCAAAGCACTGGTGTCAGGGCTGCAGGGGAGAGCACAACACACCTTTGCCATTTTCTTCCTCTTCCTGCAGTTTTTCACGCATCCAATGTGCAATCAGCGAGACGTGTGACCGCTTGGCATCACGTGTCGCATGGACAGCCCTTAAACCATGGGGAGGAGACCTCTTGCGTGACACGCTCCCGTGGTCACATGGACTTCACATGCAGGTCGCTGCATGTGTTTAGGTCTGGTTCAACAAAGAAGTGCATCATGAAGCCAGAGAGAGGCCTTATTTTTTTGGTGCTGGCGCAGATTAAGCACACAGTCTTTGAGAAAATAAAACTGTTGGTTTCAGGCACATATTCTTTCCCCACCTGTGCCCAAATACACACACGCATACGGTAGCTGGATTGTGTTGTTACCTGGCTACAGCTAGCATCTGTACAGTTGATGCATTGGCTGTTTGTGGCAAATAAACACAGATTGCAAATGCACTCAAATTAGTTTCATATTCACCTCAAGGCTGGGGAGATGTAAATTAAGCAGGACAGGAAACAAGTAATGTTCAGCAAGATATTCTGTAGCCAGTTGATTCCATAATTTTCTCCGGACATCCAGAATACGTGCAAAATAAATGCCTCAGTCGTGTAAACTGAATTATTATCACTGTGTCATTTTATGCAATTATGTAAATAAAACAGAATTACCTTTCTTGTAGTATTGAAATCAGTGGTTTGTGGGAACACATTTAACAATGCGACCCATTGCATCTCTAATGTGAGACAGACTACGAGAAGCAACAAAATAAACTGTAACAATTGCACTTTCAAATAAACCTGTAGGTGCTGAGTGCAAATCATTTAACAGTAAACATGGTGAGTGGCTCCTCAATATCTGCACAAACATGAAATAAACTTGGGAAGCGGCACCACCTACTCTTGGTGGCATATTTATTGTGATGAATGCTGCGTGACTCACCTCACCGAGAATATTGTTTTTCGTCCTGAAGGAGCTCAGAATCTCCTTCCCCCAAAATGAAATGAATGTCATGGTTTGTTTACCAGACAGAGAGCAAACTGCTTATAACAGGGATGAGAGGAGCTGATTGGCCACGCTTACCACAGGCTTCAACCAGACCTGTTGATAATTCTTTTAAGTCGCCCTCTTGCACAACTTCGCCGCTGATGCAACTCAGCCTGCACCACCACCAGTGGTCAGGAAATTACCTAAAATCCATCTGTTGTGCCGCACGGAAATGAAAGTTTAAATGCTTTTGTATGAGAATTTGTGCTGTCTCCAGCAGGAGTGCAACCGATTAATGAGTGTGTCCTCTGCAATTTTCAGAGCAGCAGGAGTTATTGAGAATTTTGGCTCTCGGTCCAGAGCCAGTCACAAAGTTGTTATGCTTCTCAGGAAATGAAAAGTAATTGCAGCTGCAAAAATGTTTTCATGTCTATACTGCTGTGTTACAAATGATTATTAATATTTATGCCGTATTTATTTACCATGGGAGTACCACAAAGACATTCTTTTACTTTTTTTTTTCATTCCCATTATTTTCTAACAGGTGCATGAATTACCAGTAATGGTGAAATAGTACAAATATAGAAAGGATTGCATTATACTATGGGATGGATACGTCATATTTGGAAACAAAAGCTTCAAAAGTTTGAAACACAGTGTTTGAAAGTTTGAAATCTAAAAGGTTTTGCAACTAAATTTCGAAGGCTTGCATAATGTTTCTATATAATCTACATCTACTCAAACCTTATTTTATATTTGAGTTTTCCTTCTTCTGCAGCACTCTCACAGATTTTGAGGGTTTCAAATTTGTCACTCTTCTCTCAGTGCATTTGTATGAAGTATTTTGTTTTCCTGGTTTGACGCCAAATAAATGGTCATCTGAAAACTGGTGTACATACGCTGGGGGAAAAACAAAGTCTTGAAATGTTGGAGCTTAAGTTTCAAGAGGCAAAATCTTTATTTTGAAACTTCTGCAAAGGTTGTTCTTTCAGAGCCGAGTTTACGCCACCCACTTTCAGGAGACCAGCTCACACAGTTATGATCTTACGAGTCACTTGATTTCTGCCAGCGTTCTGGTCTGAAACTCTGAAAATCTGAAAGTCTTTAAAAAAAAAAAAAAAGGTCAGAACACTGGAGGCAGGGGCATTTGCTCTTAACCTATTGTTTGCTCTCTGCTGAAGTACAGTCCAATCACATGTCGTATTTATTTATTTAGCAAATGCCAGAGCTGCGAGACAACGCTGCCAGAAATCACATGACTCACGAGCTCACAACCGTGTGAGCAGATCTCCTGAAAGTGGGCGTTGTAAAGTTGACTCTGACAGAACAGAATGCAAGTGCAACGTTTCAAATCGCTTCTTTTTGACCATCATACTATGTGCCCACCAGTTTCAGATCACCATTTACAAGGTTTCGCACCTGGAAAACTAACACACACACAAATTTTAAACTCTGAATGTGTGGGAGAATCACTGTAGGACTGTGAAGAAGTAAAAGAAATAAAAACGCTAAATAATTTTTTTCAGCCTATATCACAACAATACGAAAGCCTTCACAAATTTGTTTCAATTTGCAAAACCTTTTTTAATACACGACGAGCATTCAAACAGAATTTCAACCTTTTCAAGGCTGTTTTTCAGTTTCACATTATGCCATTATATTCATCCCATATCATCCTGTAACAGTTGCCTAATGACCCCATGAAGTAAACCAACAAAAGTGCTTTGTTTGTGAAATGGTCAGGCTTTCAGTTACACTCCCGCACTGAATGCAAAAATGAAACCAGAATTTCTAACTTCACCTTTTTGCATCTGAGCTTTGTTTCCTCTTTCTTTTGATCTTCTTCTTTCCACTGTAAATCCAATGGCAGGAGATGCTGGTTGCTTAATGTATTGTGAGTCAGGTACCTGTAGCTGGACTATAATTGTACCCCAGGGGCACTTCCACTGTTTCGGCTAGGTAAACGCTTTGTGGCTGTAAGCCTATTGTGAATTATATCAAAGGAAATTAGATTAAAGCAATTGGATTTTCATGGTAAATTACTCTTTACCCCTCAAATGACCCACTGAATGAGAGACCGGAGCCACAGGCTGATCTAAGTAACTGTAAACTACTGTGTCGTGTAGGTGTTTTTACCGGCAGATATGAGAGGGAGGGAGAGAGAGAGAGGGAGATGAGACTATTTTAAAGGCATTCTTCACTTCTACAACGTAATTCTCAAACAAATAAAAACACTGCAGTTATGGTTCAGGGCTATGTGCTTAAGGAAAAGTTGTCACACTTCTCTAAATTTGTCCGTCTTATGAGATACACCAGAAAGTCTACATATAAAAAGGCTTTCTGTTTGTTTGTCTTGGGATGAAGTGGCGGTAATGGATGCACCACTTGATCAGCGGGCGACATGAGAAAATAATATGCCATGAAAGTGACTTTTCATTTGCTGGCAGCACACATAACCACATTACACGCTAAACACAAGAAAAGCAGAAGGACAAAATTAAGGGTTGTTTTCTCTGATAGCTGCGTATCTAATTTGCATGACTTTGCATAATATAGTCCATAAAGGCAACAATATTCATAATGTGACAGCCAAATCATATTTCCTTGATAGGGCATCAACATTAATTTTACTTCAGATGCACGGTGAAAAGGCTCCAGTGTAGGACGTGGCACCGTTAAGAAAGAGGAAAAACGGAGAAAAGGTTAAAAAAAAAATAACACCTGTGGTGAGTTGTGATCATATCTTTAGCACTTTATTCTGAAAGTCTGCCGCTTGAATAATTGAAGTTAGTCATGTCTGTTGCCATCAAGTCAGGCAGTGCAGTCTTTAATTTGGCGTCATTAACCAAATTAGAAACTGAGAATTTAAGTGGGGAGGAAAGTGGGTGATGAGATTATTTTATTCTGAATGATAACTGTGGTTCTTTAAGCTTTTTTTTTGCAGCAATACTTTCTGTTAGCTGCTCACTTCCTCTGACGTTTTGCTCTTAGAAGATAAGTGAATTTTCTGAATACCCTCTCTTCCCCCTATTTCTCTTGTTTAATCTCACCCTCTTTATCTACACTGCAGTTCTAGTATCTGACATGGGCGACATGGGTGTGTGCACGAGAGCATGAGATCGAGAGCGTTTGGCATCTTGGTGAAAAACAGAAGACTAATTACCTCCTGAAATAATTTAATGTCAGCCCTGGTGTGGGCTCCCCTCAGCAGGACAGCTGAACAGGCCCAGCCCTCTGCTGGGAGATTCATCTCTGTCAGCTTAGATAAACCTGCCGGCCATCACGGCGTTGGCACACACATCCTGCTCCTGGAAAAAAAAAAAAAAAAAAAAAAAAAAGCCTGATGAAGCTGTCCTGTCGTGCCTCTACTGGAAAAAGACAGGAGGCCTAAATGAACACGAGGTTTCATTACCGCTCCCTTTTTTAGCACTTAGGAGGTGCATCTGTTTGGGGTTTTTTTGCAAATCACCTTTATCCTCCGCAGGCATAACCAGCTGCCATCGCTCCCTGCAATGGTCCTTGGAGCTGTCACGTTGGGGTAAATAGGATTTTCATGGGTGTGATGAGAGTGAATAAGCAATATATGTATTACATGTTCACTCGAGGAATTTTCTTATCACAAATGTCAATCACAAAATGCAGCGCTCTGCCGTTTTCAAATACGTTCATTAACTTTTAGATGGCGACACCTGGGTACCATGAATCTAGCTTAAAACCCATTCATGAGAATAATTAAGGGACTGGATGAAAATGGCTGGGGTGGGGAGGAGGGGCCGAACATTATGTTTCAATTTTATAAAACAACAAGACCCTCCTCAGTGTTGTTAATATTTTCTTTGGGCCCTCCACTTGCCTCTGCTAATTTTCACACAGCCAAACACATTAGAAGCAGATCTGTGTGGCAAACCTGAACGTTTGAATAACTCTCTAAAGCTGCTGAAGAGAATTTTGAATCATGAAAACAGAGTTGTATCAGATTCTGCCGTAGTCTTATATCTGCTGTATCTGTACATGTTGCTATTACTGGAAATTGTTGGGAATGTGCACAACTTATCTTATGGGCTCACTTTGCTGTAGTTCTGTATTGTAGGTGGGAGCTGTTGTGAGAAATTACCTGCCCTTTTGAAAGATAATGTTCCATCTCTAATAAGTACTAATTGTGTCTGCCTCATGGCCCACATGAATAACATCCCTTTGATGTAGCTGTTTGACTTTTTAAATCTTTTTAATGAATCTCACAAGGGAGGAATGAATTAAAATATAAATTTGCAATGAGAAAAACTTCTGCTCTCCGAAAAAAACTGTATTATCTTCCCTTCAGCAAAATAGACCAAAACCTCACTCCCCGCCTCAACAATTTTTGTACAGTCCCTTAATGTGAAAGTAACTACCTCATGATTTGATGGTAATCAAAGAGAGGTGTCTCTGTTTGGACTGACTGATAATAAATCACGTGCAGCTCCACAGTGGATCCCTCACAAGCAGCAGCTGTGGCTCTGGTTGGCTGTGTCCTTGCAGTCCAATCAAACTGCACCTTATGTGTCGCTCACAGTCCGGTGATGGATCGCTGCTTAAAATCAGCCATCCATCGAAAATTAATGCTCGCATATCTTTCCAATATTGGCATACTATTAGAATTGGAGGTGAAGTGCACCCACATGCTCGTCTCAGGGCAACAAACACGCGCAAGGACACGAGTCCCTCATCGCCGGCATCATGCGATCTGTTCAGTGTTTCTCTTTGATCAGAGCTTTTTACTTGCATTAGCATTAAGTGGCTATGCTACATTATTTAAGGCCACTCGTAGAAAGGCATTTGGATCGCTGAATCATCGCTCTCGCTTCAAGGGCATGTGCTGTTATGACATTTGAGGCTGTTTTGATCTCAAGAAAGCAGAAACATGCATGAGACTATCTGTTGCACTTTTGAAAAGATGAGATTGATTTGCAGCCGTAACATAGAGAGAATGCTAAACATTTAAGGAATATGTCACTAAATTACATTCAGTGTTTGTTTGGGCATGAATCCACGTTGCGCATAAAACATGCTGGCTTTTACAGCCAAGCAGGCAAAGGGATTAACTTGTTGGCGACACAATGATAGGCACGAAGGGATGGAGACAAGTAGTTTTTGTTATTTGATGGGCATGAAAAAACACACAAACGAGACTCTTCACGATGCCCCGACGCCTCTTTGTTTGGTGAGAAATGGACATAAAGGGCAAAACTGAAAAGCATCAGCGGTTAAATTTGTCTCCACAGACTTGGGCTTTTGTTTCTGATTGATGGAGCAAGAAATTCAGACACGCAGATTTAACAGTGTTTTGAAGAAAGAGACTGTCATTGTCCATTCATTTAAAAGAATCTCAGCTCGCCTCTTCTTCTCTCACTCTGCTTTTCTCTCTGCATTTTTCACACTTTTGTCTTCTTAGATCTGTTTCTTAAAGGTCAGGCGGACGACCATGTCCTCCGTACTTGCACACGCTTTCGTCAGATGTGGGGACTGTAGCCATGGATGAAAACGGGGAGGCGAAGCGCTGTGACCGCTGTGTTGTTCTCAACAAAGCGTTCTTATGTGCCGTCCTTGGGACTTTCATTCGGTGACATTCCGGTTTCCTTCTTAAGTTTTTCGCTCTGAGATTATACGACACCTTTGGTACCTCTCCCTGCCTCCTGAATTCCTCTTCACTGAGCTCTGGCATATCAGTCTTGGAGGATGCACAAGCGGTTTTAATATCAATATATTCAAGTCAACAAAGGTAATCATGTTGTTTTTCACATCTGAATATTTCACATTTGCCTTTGGCTCAGCAGTTACATCTCGCAACATTATTTCCCCGGTGAGTGTTTAAAAGTCTCTTAAAGGATACTTTAGTGGCTGAGACAATAACCTGGATTACATTTCACCGCCCAAATGAATTTACCCTTTCTTTTCCGGCGGAGGAATAATGAATCACTTCTTGGCATGTTAACGCTGAGAGATGCAGGACACTCGCCACAAGACTCAATCTCCGCTGTGAAATTGAATTCCCATACTGCGCGAATGAATGAAACAGCTTCGAGCAGGTGTCATTCAAACGCGAGGGGCCAGAGTTTGAAATAACACCCAGAGTCAAACGCAGAGGTAAATTCATCTGCCCCTCACCTCTTCATCCATTTATCGCCTTTCTCTTCTCTTCATAATTCTTCTTTTTTTTCCTTTCTCAACAAGACCCCTGTCCTCTTATCCCACAAATTAATCCCTCCATGAACAGCACACAGAGGGGAAAAGGGGAGAGGAATTGAGAGAGTGAAGGATGATAGAATCCTGAAGCTTTAAGGCGAACACTACTACAGTATCTAGGTGGTGTAGAATGAGCTCCATTATTGCTCTCAGGGCTCAAATTGAAAGCATTACTGCTCCCATTCACAGTCCTCAGACACAGAGGATGGTCTTTATTTCCAATCTCAGTCTCCTTTCTGGTTGAGGGAACGCCCGCCCTGTGTTTGTGTGTGTGCGCATGTGTGTGAGGGAGCGACACGGGGGGGAAAGATAGTGTGTTTTTGTCTCCACGAGTGTCTCAATAAAGTCATCACCGCTGATGCTGTGCATATAGGCGACCTCTCCTGAGGCTTTCTCATTACCCCCCGCCACTCGCAGATGGAGACCTCTGTGCAATTTTAAAGACTGCCTTTACATCACAAAAGCTGTGGCATTAGCCGCCAGTGCTGCGGTATTGACCTTGGTAAGCCAGGACAGCATCAGTATGCATTGTGTTTCAATCAAAAGGACATATTGCCATATTCTGGTCAGGTCGTAAATGAGCGAAATAACAAGTTACTGACAAAGGCTTGAATGAATAAAAGGTTTAGTCAGGAGGTCTCAGATCCTTCGCTGTCAAGTTCACATTCCTGCATTCCTTTTTCTGATTTATTCTTTGCATAGAAACAAGAAGGTATGAAAGGTTGGTAACATGATGTACCAATGATATTGACTTTATATTTGCGATAAAGTTGACTCACTTACTTGCTAGTATACTTGATTATATTGTTTAAACAACATTTGAGATTTTGGATCTTGCACAATGAATACTTAAGAATTTGAATGGAAAATGGGATATATAGATATGAAGTCTCAAAAATACACCGAAATTTGAATGAAATCGTGCATACACTCTCTTTCTGTAGAACAGTGTGTGCCAACCTGTCGTTTGGCTCATTTCTGAAAGGCTGTTTAAACAATCCTCTGGAAGTAGAAAGGTCACATCTCCCCCATCCCTCCTCCACCCTTGTTTCTCCTGTCACCCCTCCCTTTTATCCGAGGGAGGCTGCCAGATTGCTTTAGCCTTTTTAGCGCAGCTAGCTGACAGACAGACAAGGTGCTGGCAAGGTCACAGCCAGGAAAAGCATTCATGATGGAAACACCAGCTTTAAGAGAAGACGC
Organism: Centropyge bicolor; assembly: GCA_037975185.1. Taxonomy (NCBI): domain Eukaryota; kingdom Metazoa; phylum Chordata; class Actinopteri; family Pomacanthidae; genus Centropyge; species Centropyge bicolor. Next base: position 4,887,305 of record JBBMOC010000002.1, read on the forward strand.
CACCATGAAAGTAGGATTTACGCACGCTGTGTAGTTTAATCATCAGCTCTAAGCAAACAAAAACAAAGGCAATTGAAAATCATATTTTTGTGCTGCAAGCAAACTCCACAGAAACATTTGTGGACAAGTTATTTGAAAAATAAAATGATTTATTCACATTTGTAAAACATAACTTTATTTATTACTCTTTACTTACATTATGTGTTACTTTACTTTCTGCTCCTCAACCCAGCTCTGTCTGAAGAGCCTTTGAACACCTTTAAAACCTCCACAAGCAAATGTTGCAGCTTCTGTATTTAACAAGTGAAGAATAAAAAAGTAGCCCGTCTGACTAATAGCTAGTTCAACCCTAGCGACTGCACCTGTACACAAGTCCCCTCTATCTCGGGTTGCCCACTCCCTGAAAAATAAATAAAGGACACCTCATTGGCAGGGTTAGGGTTAGTAACGGTACTGCTCATACCGTTGTCAGTGTCCGAGACTCGAAAATCTGTGTTGTCCGTGTCACCCATGCTGCTTTGTCGTTATCTCTTGTCTGCTGGTATCTTCTTTGCAAGCAACAGTACCTCGACCAGTGAGAGGAGCCGAATTCTGTATTGTCATACTTGTGTGTGAGTGTGCTGTCAGCTCATTGGTCACAGAGGAGGAGAGGGTTGGCAATAAGATTAGCATAAATTTTCACATACAATGACCTGTTCTTCATTGATTCCATTGATATTTTATAGACTATTTTTGATTCTCACGATAATAAGGGACAAAGTGTGTCCCGTTTCAGTTTCATATGGGACGTGTAATTTTGTTGCTAAATACAGGACGATTCTGTTTTTCAAGGGACAGTTGGCAACTCTACCTCCATCCCAGCGATTCTTGAATGTAAGCTTACCAATGTTCGTGAGGCAACTAAGAAGACAAAATGTGCAATTCAATAGATCAGCTTTGGGATTACTTGGAGGCACATTTCTTGTTAGCTAACAGCTTCCCTACACACTTGTCCAATCAGGGTTCGGGCCCCTGAACTATGGTAGTGTTACTGCAACTAACAACTAAATGTAGTTACTGAATAAGAATCTGTAATCATTGAATTAGAATCACTTAGACTAAAGAGTCACTAAGTAATGCATTAAATGCCAGTATAATATGCCTGTTATACCCCAGTTTTCGTTCAGGCCTTTCTATAAGTAAAACCATAACACAGCACTACATGTATCTCTATTAACTTCTGAAACCCCAAATATTTCTCTGTGACATTTTCGCTGCATTTGTCACTCCTCAGTCCCACATTTCCGAGTAGCACTTCTCATCATTTTTGAAATGCTTCATGCTTGTCTGGCAGTCAGCAGCCAGGGCGGCAGAGAGGCGCTGGCTTATTGGGCCTCGAGTGCAAACACAGGTTGTGAAGGCTAATGCTCCTCCGACTGACAGCCTGAATAGAAGTGTGCGCTCTGGAAGAAAGGCTAATTGGGCTGAATGGAAGATTTGCATTAAGGAATGGCAAAGGTGTTGCATTGCCTAATCGCTTTTCATCAGAGAAAGAAAGAAAGAGTGCTCCTCCAACAAGGTTAAATTATGCTGTTAAGTGGTCCCTTGCACATCAATAGAATAACCTCAAACCCTTACCACCATTCTTATTTTATAACACTCTTGAACTGAGGTTGATTGAAAAAGTGCAGTTTCCTAAAGTTGGAAATAACCTTCGCTGCCATTGTAATCCAATCTGGAAAGATGTCTTACACTCAGCACAACTACAATAAGGAGAGTTACTGTAAATCAGTCAGTGCCTGAGAAAAACTGAAGTTAAAGGGGTTTATCACTTATGTGTTTTACAAAGTTAGACTTCTCCTCGTGAGAGGAATGTTTCCGACAATGAGAAATGATGTTAACAGCTATCCGTCGGCAGCGGCTGAGAACCCTTCCAATGCCGGTAAGAATATATTTCCTTTTATTGTCTTGCTTGTTGGCTTCTCAGATGTTTCGGGGGCTTAAGGCAACATTGCTCACTGCACAACATCGGCGGCGAAAAAAGGGCCGAACAGATGCGTCCGCGTCGTAAAAGAGGGGGAAAGCTGACAGAAAGATAGATGATGAGACGAGAGGGGTGAAAGGGAATGATACAGTAAAGACGGAGAGAGATTGGAAAAAGACAGAAAGACAGAGTGAAAGATGGAGTGGCGTGATGAGTCTATTGCCTTACCTTGTTATCTTCATCCCACTCGGTTTTAGATTTATCTGCACGTCTGACAGGAAGTATCAAATGTATCAGGGTTTCCAGGGTCTTACCCTCTAGTCAGTGAGAACCACCACAGGGTAAGACCCTGGAAAGCCTGATACATTTGATACTTATTAATCAGGCCATCAGGGAGTTACACAGGAAATCAATCCATCTAATCAACTCCTCGCTCAGTATTTGATCTTATTTCCAGATCATTTTTATTTTCTGATCCTTCTTATATATGAGTGGATATTTTGGTTTTGTGTCCACTCATATCCACAGTCTACCAGTGTATAGTACCATGTTGCACTGTTTTCACAAAGTACACTCAGTGGCATCCTTTTTTCAGTTCAACAATCGTTCTGTACAAGCAAACTGAATTTGGTATGTGTGTTATTTAGACTGACACTGTATCCATACTCACCGTAGTGATGCAAATGCATTGTGAATCTGTAATGTTCATGAGTTCACATACATTATTGTAAGCAGGAGATGAAGCGCGATGTTCATATATAGCAGTGTCAAAGTGCATTAGTGAAACTCTCACTCTCCCGGTGAAACGATGAAACATTAGTTTAGCGACAGTGTCAAACCCTCTTTATTGTGAGGCGAATGCATTGCCACGTAGGGAGAGAGATGCAATCGTTATGATCACAGGTGGAGCCCTGATTGGGATCTGTAAGCTTGGCTGCTCATCTGGATGCTCAATGAAAATGTGCAGAAACATGCTACCAGAGCCTTTGGCTAGCTGCTTGTCACAGCAATCCTCACATGCTGATTCTGCAGTGTCCGGTATAACAGTAGGGTGAATCTTAAATGACTCTACTTCAGTTTCCAAAGAAGTGTCCACTCATGTTGAGGTCACACCACAAATCTCTACTCATTCATTTCAATGACGGTATGCATTTTGCAAAACTGTCACACTGATCAATGTCAGAGAGACACTTGGAGCTGGAGCTGTTTAGGTGAATTAGAAACTCTATCAACATAATTTGCCTGTAGGTGTGAATGTGAGTTTGAATGGTCGCTTTTGAATCTGCTTCTTGTCAAGTGTGTGCTGGGATACTTGATGTACTCAGTACTCTGGGAGGGGAGAAATCACTACGTCAAAATGGCCACAAACACTAGACAAATACAGCAAAGCCTGCAACTATAGTTCAGACAGTTCGAATCAGCCACTGCACACACACTTTCTTTTCCCTGAAACATATATTCAACATACTCTTTTGATCATGGAAGTGCATTTACGCCATCAGCCTTCAGCTGGCTGCTTTGTTGAATTGTATTATATACTAGGTGTTTCTAATATATAAGTTTACTCGCACTGGCACAAATAGGGCAGACAGAACATTACATATGACTCACTGTAACAAAGACAACAGCTAGGAATTAGGTGAACCTCATGAACTGGCAACTGCGAGAAAACACAGGCACTTTCAGCCGAGAGACGACACCTCACAAACTGTTCACAGTGTCATTAGTTTACTTTAACACTTCACCTTCGATGGCATTGTTGAATTCTTGGATGAACTGCACCGCTCACCCAGTCGTTCACATCAAGATAATCCAGGCATTTAGAGAGAAATTCAATTGGCCTCTCACTTGTCACGAGTGTAAGAATCAGGGTGGTGTTCACTTCAACTCTTCTGCTGCAGTCTGTGTCATCGAGATCCAGGGTTATTTTTAAAATGTCTAAATTTTGATCTCCCGCATGTCTCTCAAACAGAGGAAGAACAACCTCCTCTGCCTCTATTGACCAGCCTCCTCTGTTATGTACAAATTTGAGGTTCACGCACCTTATTTGAGTGTTTCCATTTTGCGTTACATGTTCACTTCACTACATCTCAGAGGGAAATATTGTACTTCTTACTCCACTACATTCATCAGACAGCTTGAATGAATGAAGTATATAGAGTGAAATGAGCTCAACCTTATATATCGACTGCAGTAAAATGCAACATACACATTAATACAGCTGTACTATTAATCCAAAAACATCATTACATATTAAAACACAAATAGGGACCATTTAATAATCAATAGTTTTTGCATATATTTACTGCATTTTGCTGATTTTACTTACATTCACTTCAGCAGGATTTTATTTTCATAGTGCAGTATTAGTACTTGTCTATAGGATTTGAATACTTCTTCCACCGCTGCTGAAAACCGTGCAGTAATTTGCTGCTAGTGCCACCACCACTTCTGCTGCTGCTGTTCACGAGGATCCACCAACCTAAACCCCCAGCATCCACCTGTAGGCTCTGATGCTGTGTTTCCCTAGGGGGAGTCTCATTATCATCACTTCCCACTCCCTGCTGTGCTGAGCATGGTGTTTACTTGTGCAAACATCAACACCATACATATTCTGCATTCACACAACAATCTATTCCATGTGAGCGAGCTGACTGAAGTGTACCATATCAACATGTAAGGGTGGAGACACGAAAGGATATGTGAGCTCAGCTGCCAGTTAATCACAAGCTAAAACTAATGCAGTCTACTTAACTACCTTCACGAAGATCATGGTCAGTTTTTGTTGAAGCCGTATTAAAGATGTGTCGATTCAGTTGTAGCTTTTTGTGGTGCTGTTGGACTGCATTGCTCTATAGCAACATGTGTTTCCATTATTTTGTCCACCCTGTTTATATTCAGCGAGGGTAGGCTGAATAACAGAAACACATCCCTGTATGATGCAACGCAGCTCAACGGCAACACAATCTCATAAACTTGAATCAACACCTATCTGAAACAGTTTCAACAAAACATCATAACCTTCATGAAGGTAGGATTCAATGCAGGTAGCAGACTGCATTAGTTTCAGCCACATAAACTACAAAATGACTTCAAAGTGATACTAATAGGTGAAACAAATGATAAGACTGGTCAGTAAATGCAAAAATATTGGCTAGATCCCAGCAGCAGGCTGGAATTCAGATGGTGGCAAGGACCATGGACAGATCCAGGATCATGGACAGATCCAGGATCAGCACTCTGGACAGCGAATTTGAAAGAAACAGATGAAGAAATGAAAACAGGCTTTCTTACTGTGCCTTTGTACAGAGCATCAGACTTCTTGGAAACATATATTTTTATTCTTTGAAGTCCCCTTTTCAATAAACAAGGAAATTACAACAACTATAATAATAATTTTAAGTGCCCTGAAAATTGTTGTAACACTTTGTTGTAGGCTTGTGTTAAGACTGCAAAGACCTCCCTATGAGTGATAAAATTCCCACCCAGGTGCTACTTTGATCTGGCACATTGCTCTTCAAGGTTATCTCAAACATGCGACACAAAGTGCTCCCACCCAGCAAAGAGAGGAAGCAGGAAAAGAACCAAAACCATCAGTCACTAATTCTATTTCCCAGCTCGGGGAGGTGGTACAGCCGGAGGGGAGGAACAGTGACTTACACACCTCCACTTAGCCCCAGCTGAGGGCCCCCCACCACCCTTGAGATAGAGTTACCACAGGGGGCCACTTGGAGGCTAAACGCCCTTCTCCAACAGGCCCCTCAGGGCCCCATTGTACATTCGTCCCTCAGTGGGAACCCTTGCCACTGCAATCTCCAGCCAATCACCTTCCCGAGAGACTACCTCATTTGTGTAGACACTGAGTGAACTTTATGTGGATGTGTAGCAAAATTCACACTCCAAGGACTTGCTCAATAGAGGCTATTAGATTTTTTCTTATTTTACTTGTTTGCTAAAAGTGCAAAGTGTGATATCCCACATCATGTCACGGCTTCGTAGACAAATGAAATTCATCTCTGTGTATTTCAAAATGGTGTCGCTTATTGATGACTTTGATACAGATTCATGAGCATGGTGACCTGAGCGGCATCACCTCGGCCAATTCAAGTCAGTGTTTGGCTGTTTCGGACTCATGCCTGTCCCCTGTCGTTGGGCATTAGATGTGAGATTTAGTCCGTGGCATCATCGGTAAAGAGCTGCGAAGCATTATCTTCCTCAGTGGAACACAGCTTTGTGAAGGAATTTGCTTTCAGAAGATAGCTTTGCTTTTTAAAAGGGATCCTACCCAGCAGGCTCTGCGCCCCGTGGCCTCCAGTGAAAGGCCAAGTCTGTGTGGCTTCGAGCGGAGATAGGGTCTCGAGGCAGGGGACGGATCAGGCCTATCCCTTCTCCTCCCTGTGCTGGTGATAACGCCTGCTGTACATCCTCAAAGTCCAGAGCAGGGTAGCTGCTCCATAAAGCGTAATAAGTCAATATACCAGCTTTTCTTTGCATTCAGCCTCCTTATCTTAAGTCTTTCTCCTCCTCTGTCTTTGTCGCAGCGGGGGAGACCGAACAAGGCACCGGTGAGGACTTCAAATGCTGAATGTGATCCACATGACCAGGCCACATAAATTCACGTTAATTGCGACTCAAAGCGAGACAGTAAAAGGGTCAAATATAACACTTCTCCTTTCAATCAGTCACATCCAGCAGGTCTATGTGCTCCTGTCCGACTTAGTCTATCCAGTATAGTGATTTGAAGACTGGGTTGTTGTTGTACTCTGCTTTTCTACAGTGGATAAAAATATTCTCATTCTAGTATTCCCATATGTGCTGCCCATACATCCAATATGAAGGCCACTTGTCACCATAGTCAGATACATACTTTTGTTTTGATTTAAGCCTCAAACTGCTGTCGTGGATCAATTGAACACTATATTCCAGTGGGACTTTGCCGTTTCATCTCCCTCCTGTCCTGGTTTTCCCAAGCTGCAGGGTCTCGGACTGTCTGTCAAATAGTATGTTGTGTGTAAATGTGTGTGTGTATGGGTCTCAAATACACAAAAGTACAAAATCTGTCAGTGTCAGTGCAGCAACACTCCCTCATGGACTCCGTCACTAACTAGGTTACTATGGATCACAGCACCACTTTTCTTCACGGGAAGTCCTTCTATATTTGTCTTGCTGACTATCCTTTCATCTCTCTGCATGTGAACAAAGTGTGCATTTATTCACACACACACGCACATACACACACATTGATTACACCAGCATATTACAAAATTCATATTTTAATATCCAGATATTTTAATGGTCACATCATGCAAACATAAAACAAATCACTTCAGTCCATAATGTCACATGTTTCAGACAGATTGAACTGTCGTTGAAGTAAAAAGTAAACAGGTTATGAGAGCCTTGGTAGCCCTCTGAGATATTTGCTAAGATAAGCATTGTGTCGACCAGCTGCAGGCCTGGTTTGGTGTAAAAGGTTAGCAAAGTCATTGGGCTGCAGCCCGTGCCATGTCGCTGCCGCAGCATCCATCTTTGTGAGAGTAATGTGAGCGCCGTGACATTCTCCTGGTTTTAGTGAGGGCACGGAGAAAGATATGGTCTGTCAGCATGACGCAGATTGGTTGCTAGATGCTAAAGGTGGGACGTTGTAGAATGTGTGGCTCTGCACTCGCTGCCCCTCATTTGCATGAAGTAGTTTGTATTCCAAAGTGGTTTGTCTGTGTGTGGGCATGTGTGCAAGCAACTGTGAGGTAACCACTTTCCAGCTTACCTTGTAAATGCAAGAAAACATTTGAACCCCCCCGTGCTTCTTACTAATCTCTCTCTCTCTCTCTTTCCCTGTTTCTTCTGCTCACCAAAAACAGATGTCCGGGCGACCTGCCTCCATTAGCCACAGCTCCCCTGGAGTATAACTCAGCGCTACTCCAGACCCTGCCCAACCTCCAGACATCGGGCCCAGCCCTCACCATCCTTCTGCCCAGACGTGGGACTTGCAAAGCGGACTCGGAGGCTGTGACGGCAGGGCAACAAGCCAAGACTGGCTCTATCTTCATATAACTCCTGCTGGAGGTGGGAGAGTGCGAGCTGGACTCTGCCCATCCCTCTGCTGTAAGTGGTCATTAAAGAGCCGGCTGACAGCGCTTTTCTCTATGAGTAGTGGTGGAGGTGTCCTGTTCGCTGCACTTGCTACTCCACTCAACACCACAAGGTTCAGTTTAATGGTGTCTGCTGGTTAGTACTGATCCATCTGTCACTGTGTGAGTGTGTTAGCTATCATCATGCTCTGCAGCCCTGTGCTGTGAGGAGTGTGTCATCTCTTCACTGACAGTATTAATCCTCAGGTTTGGATTCAGTTTTGTGCAGATAGGACAAGAGGAGACATATGAGAAGATAAAGGAGGTGAAGTGGATTCTTTTCTCATTTTTTTTCTGACCTTTTTTTTGTCGTATTTTGAGTTTAATGCCGCAGTTTTCCTCTGATGAACTTGATTGCTATTAGAGATCAAGAAACAGAAGCAGAACAGAGCTGGGTGACAGGTTGATCCTCAGGTAATCTGAGTTAAGGCCCATCTGTCTGATTGCTGTGGACTGAATGTGAAGCAAATTTGAAACGTTCTATAGAAGAAGGCCTGTAGATTGCTGCAGATAAACCTTTGAGCAGCACTCATTTCACAGGGACAGCCTCGCCGGCACCGCATGCGTGTGGCCCTACAATTACAATGATTACATACTGTATACTTTCATTCAAGTACTGTAAAGATTTATGTGCAGATGTGAGCAGGTGGCATTTCCAGAAAAACGTGTCAGTTCTCAAATCCTGAGAGATGTGATGTCATTTCGAGCAAACCTCCTAATTTGGGTTTCAGAAAATAAGGCGAACACGTACCCCTAAGTATCCTGCTCCTCTATCACTAATCAGGTGCCATTGTTTTTCCTTCCACCACATAATCATCAATATTGATGAGGCATCATTTGATTACCATGGTAGTATTATCCTTAGAGTTAATGGCAGATGTAATTTTATACCCATCAACTACAACATAATGTTCTATTTCTTTTTCATCCTTCAATTCCACCGAATTGTTCTCGCTCCAGGTATCCCGGCAAATGGTGAATAAATTACTTGGAGATGCCCAGAAGCCTTTATGGTTTTTCATTGTTATTCATTCAGTATGGTTCTGGGTTTTATTTATCTATCTTTATTTTATGTTGGAAAATCATGGCAGATAATCTTAGGAACAGGCATGGGAGAATTAAGCTGCGTGGTGCCTTGGTTGGCCCCCCGCCCTCCTCCTCCTCCACCTTCTACTCTCCCCCTGCTCCTTCCTCTCCCCCTGCCTGCCTCCCAATCCAATCTACCCCATTCATCAGATGGAGGTGATAAGCTTGGGGAGCACATGCAGAGGCACTATGTCAGCTAAGCTCTCTATATGACCGTTATATTGCAGTAACTGTCTCTTATATGTCAGCACCTTAAGTGAAACATTTGGAGCGTCTTCTGCTTGTGTGTTGTGTGTGTGTGCAGTAAACAGCGGTGGAGGTCAACATAGGACAAAACAGATATGATAGGACAAGGAAACATATTGCACAGCGGTGGTCCCCAACCCTTTTTTTTTTCTCCAGCACCCCGACAGCTGTGTCGGATGACCTCAGTGAGCCCTTCATCAACTCAATCTGTCATATTCCACACTGTTTGATTTGAATTATTTTTTTACTGGATGTTAATGAATTAAATGGCTACCACTCGGAGTGGCTGGACTTCTCAAAATCCAGTACTTTTAGCGAACTATTTTTAATGTTTATTTATTACACTAAGCTATTTTTTAAATGTTTATCTATTATACATTAGTATTATTATCTATGATATTATATTATATTATATATATATATACATTTTCATTTGTTCAATTCTTTTTATCAAGCAATTTCAACTCTTACTTCATTACTTTTTGCTATTTCAGCCATTTATCAACTACTTTTAGCTGTTTTTAACTGTTTGTAAATCTTTTTTTTTCTAACTTACTCATCACATTAAGCTATTTCTAAATGTTTCTCTGTTAACTTTAGATGACTATTTCATTTGTTTATCCATTGCCTATATCAACATATTTCAATTATTAATTCATAACTTTTAGCAATTTCAAACTATTTCCATTAGTTTAACTATCCTTAACTGTTTGCTTAATGAAGAAAAATAATAAACAAACTATTTCTAAATGTTTATCTATCACTTTTGGCTATTTCAGTTGTTTATCCATTACTTTTATCAAACTATTTCAACTGTTAATTCATAACTTAGCTGTTTTAATTCTTATCATTCATTGATCACATTTAACTATCTATAACTATTAAAATTGTTTAGCACTCAATTTTCTGCTTGCTTGCAAACTAGTTTTCAGGTATCCTCAAATCACAACACATAATAGTGAAGTGTTCCTCCTTGAGCAGACTCAACATATGGATATATATTGGAATCAAACCATAATTTATTTATTTTTTTCAAATGAGTTCAGGTAATATGTATACCCTCTCACAGCTGCTCTATAGTACATGTGCCTGCACATACTGTATCTTCAGGTGTTGTTAAGAGAGACAAAGACAACAAAAGACAAAGGCAGAGCGATTGAATCTCACTCGTATAGCGAGCATATCTCTCCCACTGTTCAATTCTCCATGTTAAACTTATCTCAGTCGATGAACATACATTAAATCAAACAGGACCTTCGCTCTGCAGCGAGAAAATGAATTGCCTTCATCCTTTCATAAGACACTTTATCTAACTTCCATTCTTCTATTTATCTATCTGGGAGAGCATTCATGTGTCACTTTCTCTTATCCTTGGAGACGAGCGTGGAGACAATGGTTCCACTGCAGCATTTCCTCTCGTTCTGTCTCTGCTCAGCAAAACATGACGGAACAAATGAACCAATTAAGTGTGCTGGTGGCTGTGCCGTCCCAGGGGGGGCATCTAAGGAACTGAGACGGCCTGATTAGCTCAAAGGTAGGCCTGACTGGAGACAGCCAGCGAAGACGGCTGGAGTGAGAAAAGCTCCCTTAATGTCAACACACACCCCTCGACGGTGCACCTGTGTGTATTGTCTTTGCTTTTGGCATTTTGATTGGTGTCAATGCTTTGTTTTAAAGTTGGAATTTCCATAGGGGGACAAACACAATGCAACATGTGTGTGTCAGATTAGCCCTGAGAGCAAACTTGACAGATGTGCTGTCCATGATAACCGACTACACAGACAGACCTTAAAGCCATTAATATGCAAAAGTGGGCTACATGATACATCAACAAATCTTCAGGCTTCGAGTTCAAGAATGTTTAAACCACACTAACTTTATTTCTGTTGACCCTGTGTGCTTCAGGAACACCCAGACGGGTTCCACTTGACTGTAAACAAGAGTGATCAGTTCATATCTGCTGTATTGATCTGACCTGACCCTCTAACGCCGAATCTCTTCGCAGACATCAATCAATCTTTCTGTTATCACTCACTCACAGGTTTGAAACTCATGAACTCTTTAAGGCTGCAGGAGAGAAAATATTGCTTACAGGGTGACATCTAGGTATTTGTCTTCAAATGTGTTTTGCTGCCAAGGTCAGATTTTCTATCAACAATCTGAGATTCACAGAAAATATCTGTGTTTAGGAAATGCTTGAGTTGCACCCAGTTGGTCGTTTTGTGATTTTAAAAGATAAGCCATCCCCCATAGAGGTAATCTGTGCTGCATTTTAGCTGAGCTACACCCAACGCCATGAAGGATTCATCCTCTGGCCTTTGATACCCAACATGCTGAATGGGTGACTGTGTCACCTCAGTTGTTCAATACAGCCTTTTCCCTTTTCTATCAATCCCAGACACAGCTCTGATATTAGCCCTGCCTTCCTTTCCCATCCCATTTTGCTGATTTTCTGACACTGTGACATTCCCCCTCTCTTTCCTGTCTTTGCTATTCCGACAAGATCTGCAGTTTCCGATCCTGGAGGGAGAACGGAACATTCAGAACCTCTTCATCTCCGAGGCAGTTTTGAGGCACCTTGTCCCCCATGGTCAATTTGTCACCATGTGGAATGCCAGGAGGCGTCCTTGGGGCTGACCACTGGTCATTGCTCTCCCTGACACTCGGAGAGAGAAAAAGAAGGAAACAGAGGGAGAGACAGGGGGAGAGAGAGAGAGGAGCAGAGGGAGAATGAACCTGACAAAGGCCCTGAAACAGATCCGTCCCACTCAGCAGAGCCAGGGGAGTACGCAGCCAGGCTGTCAGCACCTCTCATTAGTCAAAGGCAGCCTCCCTGACAATGTGACACTGATTACCTAAAGCCCTGATTCAGACTTTCTCTCCTTCTCTGTGTAGCCGCAAACAGCGTCAGCTAAAGCTACATGCACGTGCTCACCCACAACCACACACACACACACACACACACACACACACGCACACACACATGCACACACTAGTCCAATCCACTCTCTTTCCACCTCAAAATGCTTGAAGTGCATTTCATTTCATTTAAAAATTCCCCTCCCATCTCCAAAGGGAGTAAAGCCTTCATTAAAAAGAGCGATAAAGGGCAAACGGGTATCTTGCAGCTCTATTTAAAATCTATTTATTGATTTTCACAGGGTGTAAATAAATATTAAATGGCATTATTGTGCACGGAGGCTTTCACACTTGCAGGAGTGGTGGAATTAAAGGGGATCATTTTTATTGATCTGCCTGACATGTCTCAGCACTGAGGAGGATCTGATTGCTTTTACTTAATCACTGCATAGAGTTGAAGGGAGGACCGAAAGAACGCATTAAGGCGAGCAGAGAGAAATAGAAATTGTCTCCAGATACCAAATACAGTGTTATTGCTGACTGTCTCTGTGGAGACTGAAGCTTTACTGCAGAGAGACCTTCGCTTCTAAGCATAAAAGTAAATGTCACATTTCACCACCAAACACTATGCACTATGTGTTAGACAGTTACCAATAGAGCAAAATGCATACATGATTGAAAAAACTTATATTGTCCAACACCAATGTGGGCAGTTTTCTTCTTCACTTTTTCACCTCACTTTAATTATTTAGAGTCAGTTAGATGATTTCTTCAATATCTGTCATCCAGATAAAAACATAGCGTGACTTTTTACAGGTCTTGGCTAACAAGTTTGAAGCCACATGAAATATAAAAGTTTGCTGATAGTTGTAATCTGAGATGACATTAATCACAGAAGAACCTTAGATGGCCTCTCCACATGCCCTTTTTATACCTTTGACTCGCAATATGATGCTCTTTTTTATATTTCATGAAAAGGTTTCAGTAAACTAGCAAGTCATAACTCTTTCATGTCCTTTGTTGAAAACAGACATAAAAAAGGTTGCGAGAGTTTGCGTGGACATCTGAGGGTTTGATGCTTGTTTCACATGTTCAGTTTAAGAATTGTAAGCGTGTGGCTAGTTAGCATGTTGTTATCGTCAATGAAGTTTGATTTTGAAGTACAACATTACTGACAGATTAGTGAGAAATGAATGAATGGCGATTTTGTTTATCAGACTTGCATGGATACCCCTGTAGAAAGATGCACACACTCAACTTCACAGCTCCATGATGATTAAATGCAAATCACATGCACAGCCTTGATGAGTGTCCAATAAGCAGCTGTGTCAAAATAACACATTATGCTGGGTTTGACTAAAACAAAGCAATCCAAACAGATTACCATGTAAAACCATTTAAATTATATTAATAAAAATCTTGCACCTATATATTAGATCATAGATATGCTCTGTCCTACATTTAAAGTTTGTACTTGAAATGGGAGGCAATTAGCAGCACTTTGTAGCTCAGCAGCATAGAGACAATGTCCTATATAACAGAGAGGAAAATATAGCTAATGGGGATAAAATGAAAACAAGTAAATTGGAAATACAACAAAAAATAAGGTTATGCTAATGTGTATATCTAAATATAGATACAGATGCAAAAACTGACTATTTTGTCTGTTAGCAGGCAACACAGTCTAAAATATGAAACATGCCCTGCGTCCTTTTGCAAGTCTTGAGGGACAGGTGTTCCACATAAGATTTCCTTGTCCTTATACAGAAGAAGTCAGTCAATGGGTAAGTTTGTTCATACATAAATTAGAACATCAGATGTACTGTACTTTTTAAAAATTATTTTAATTTAATTTCAGAATTAGATATTCTTTTACAGAGCTATACTGGACAACTTTTGGAGAAAATGGAGTCCATAGAAATGTAATAAGGTGCCACTCCTACACATGTTCTTCTGTTTCTGTTCTAAATATGAGTCTATTATGCGACGAGGACAAGTTGTGCCTAAAAATTGGCTATTTCTGTCAAACTGTATAATTATAGTCTTGATTTTTTTTTTTTTTGCTGTATACAGTGAACTGGTTGTGTATTTACACCCAGAACTGTTTCTGTCATTTTATTTTTAGTTCACTTTCAGCAGAGAACCATTATTCAGCCTCAGCTTTCAATATTTTTAGAGTAGTATGCTTCATGTGAAAAAGGCTTATGGCTCTTATATGGATGAACTGCATGCTCAAAATAAACTGTGGCATATAATAAAAAATGGATTACTATTATATAAGTATTCATTATTCTTGTACTGTTTTGCCAGTGTCCAGCCACTGGGTCACCAGAGCATGTAGCTAACATGAGTATAAGCACAAGTAATAGTACTTATAATGGGTAAGGTCAAACAGTAGTGGGCAGAGTAGCAGTGCTCTTATTGTACCTCACCTCCAGGAAATGAATGTTCCGTCTGCAAATTTCAAAATGCTGCAACAAAAACATTTAACATAACCGCCCAAGATGCAAAACAGTCAAACTGAAACACTTATACAACCGTTTGACTCAAACACGCAGTCGTCTGATAAATGTTTTGTTTTAAATATTCGGTGGATGCCTCAGCATTGGTTCTGTATATTGCTAATATTCTGCTGACAGCGTTCATCTTTGATTGGAGCATTACCACATATAACAGCTGAATAGAAAACAAATCTCGTCCCTTTTATTTGGACCTCTGGATGGGATGCACAAATTTAGCTGGCAGACCAAAGCCTTATGGGATCCAAGAGAAAATTCTGATTTACAATTCATACCAACGCTATAATGTTATAGTGAAACTATATGAGAAAATGCCATAGGCACACTGGTGGGCAGCACTAATATAATCTGTTTTTTAAACATCCCACTGACATAAGAAAGAACTTTGATTATGCTCCATAGATTATTTTACATATAGAGGGTTTATCTTTTTTTCGCCTTAGCAGAAAACAGCCATTGAGACTTTACCTCCTCTAGAAGGGGATAGAACTTGCAACCACTCTTGCGATACCTTAACTCCTCTTACAAGTAAGAAGACAACAGCTGTAAGGTTTCTGCAGTCCAGCTGTGACGAGGATTTGAAGGCAGGAAACCCTCCAATGCTCTGCAAAGGGCCCTTTTCATGTGGATGCTCTGAGGGCAGACAGCGGGAAGCTTGACCCCTGTGAGAAGAGTGTCCACCCTGCCCTTCAAGCACACGCGCTGCTGTTACCCAGGCCAGGGCAAGGATTAAAGGGAATTTGTAGGGAGTCCTCAGCTCTGCAATTCTGACTTCTACACTGTGTTTCCTAGTTTGTACCACCTGTGGACTTGCTGGGGGGAGCATGGTCTGTGTGCCTTTGATTGATCCACGTGGCATTTTGACCTAGAAGGGCTCCATAGGCTCCACTCTTTATTGGAAAGCCTGCAGCAAGCTCCCACCAAAAGCCGAGAGTGTTTCCCTCCGAGTCTCCTGTGTCTCAGCCTCCCCGACATGAATGCTAAGTAATCTCTCTTCGGCCCTCTTCATTTATCCACACTTAACCCTTTGACCAATTGACTGCTTGGCTTGTTTGTCAATCTGCCTTCACAGCGATGCACATGCTATGTAGCATGCTTCTTATTAGAGTGCTGTTATTCTAACTGCAATGCATCGCACACTGTCGACTTGTCAGCATACAGGGGGTATGTTATGTATCAGAGGCTTCAATCCTCCCCTCTCGCTATCTGGGTTCTAACAAGGCCAGGATAGCAGCCAGATTGACAGCTGCTGGGGCATTTTAACAGGCTTGGTGTTAAACTGCTAAACTCTGAGGAGGCAAATGAATGATAGGCTGCCAAACCACACAGAACACAAACAAACTGCCTTCGCTGTTTCTATTTTCCAATGAACCATACGCTTTCACAATGAAAAAATATATATATTTAGCAATTTCTATAGATACTGATTTCAGTGCAGACTACTTTTATTTTATGCTGGTTTCATTAAAGAGCAGTGCTTTTACATGCACATGTGCCTGTCTGCACCATGATGTAGCCCACATGTCTTTTATAAGCCTTTATTATTATGAGTCAATGGAGAGAAAATGCCTGTAATGATAGACATTTATCATTCTTGTCACTCTTGTCTAGCATGATGATTCAAGCAGATGTTTCGATGGCAGATCAGTAGATATTTTCTGGCAACATTGATCAGTTATAAAAGAACTGTCAGTTAATGATTGACGAATAATTAATGAATCATTTGTATAAATAACTTTTTTTTAAAAAGGATTTGTTGATGTCAACAAACACAAATCACACAACATAAACAAATCATCTTGTATTCCTATTTGCATTAATCATTTGTTGATACAGCCATTAGAAGCTATTCTGAACAAATGGTGTTTACATAATTCATAAATAATAAGTTATTATTATATGACTAAGCATTTCAGACAGGGTGCCATTTAGGAATTTGATATATGAGACCCTCCATCAAATAACAGATTTCAGTTTTGAGCAAACTCTATCTGCTGATAAATGCAGTGAGATGTGGTTGAAAGCACCAGAAATAAACTAGTAAGTGGACGTTGAGTTTTTTGTCAAAGTAACAGAAACACAGCCCTGAAACAGAATAGGTCTACTTACTATAGCTTTTCTGGAGCTTTCAGTCGACTTCATCAGTAGATGGAGTTTGCACAGTCGCCAATGAATCATCGTACCTAATTTAAATTGATGAAATGAGAGCATGTCCATAGATCCATCTCTATGACCACTGAGCAAACAGCATCCCTGGATGAAGACCATGTCATGCAGTTGATTTAACTCTCGGTTAAAATATAGGCTCCATTAATCTATGGAGATGTTGCTGAAATGAGATTTTACAATATTTGCCAATGTACAAAAAGCTCCTCAGTATTAGCTCGGCACATGCAAGTATGACACGCGGGGAGTAATTTCAGAGGGAAGGACGAAAATGCAAGCACTGATGCTACAGTGGAATTTGCCAGTACTCTTTTCTGTCACCTCCCTTTCTCTCTCCAAAACAGAGGGAAAGTCGAAAACACCATTTGTCAGCGCACATTACATCTCTGCTGTTATAGTCCCAAATGAAAGCCCAGTATGTGGCTCCTTTCACCAGAAGATGGTAACAGGCCTTGTTAATTGGACTTGGCTTGGTTCTCCGTGAAGCCTTATTGTCAGCATGACTGACTGAGGATTTCTTGCCCAGAATTGCTTACATACATAGAGACACATACACTAACCGAGCACCGAGTGTGTAACCCAGCAAGTGGTTTAGATGGAGACTCCGCCAATTAATAATAATTCAACTTTAAAATGCGACCAAAATGTTGAAATCCTCACAGCGTCCTCATTTCTCTCCTCAGCCATGCTTCAGCTGTGTGCACAGAACTTAACAATATTTGTATGCAGGCTACAACTGGATTTGTGTAACTGTCTAGCATGAAGGAGCCAGAGTGATGGCTTGGATTAACTGTCTACAAGTGCAGGAAGACTGTAGTCACTTTGAAGTTTCTGCTGGATCAGAGGCAGTTTGAAGAAGTTCAGTCGAGGTAGTCGCGTGACATCAGGGCATTTGGAGGAGTGTTCTTTTGTCTTTTAAAAAGTGGGGGTTTGTAAGAAACATCACGGATGAAGGTTCAATAGTTTCTTTATAGGATTGTTATTAATAACAAATAAACTTTATTACACTGATCTTATGATTGAGTCAATTTAAGAATATTGTTTCCTTGCCGAAATATTAAGATGAACATTGTATTAAGAAAAAAAAAACCATCCCTACTTAGACCCTCCATCTGTGCTCTAAGTCCTGTATTGCAGACACTATTAGATAGATCAAATACTTGCACAAATCAACTTCAGCACAACTCAAGCTGATGCAGCACAGCATCTAATGCAATACTTTATAATCCTGCATGGTTAGCCTTCCAGCTGTGGCTTAGAGCGTCAGAGCCTCAGCGACCGAGCCAGGCTCGCCCTGCCCGGCTGCAGCGAGCGAACGCCATTCACAGGGACCGTCGTGTGATTGGATTGAGGCGGACCTAAGCGCGGCTCGAGCTGCACTTATCAGCTAGCTGGCAGATAGGACTTGTCATACCGCCTGTCAGATCTGATGAGGGGACCACAAGCCTCACAATGGAGCTAAAATGCAATCTCCTCCTCTGCAGCTGCATGGCCTGCCTCAGGGACACGCTTATTAGACTTTGTAAACAGCCAAATGTGAGCGCTAAACTGTAAGAGCTACTGTCAGGCAGGCTGCCTCAGCCAGCTAGCCAAGACTGGGAACAATTCCATACAAAACTACTGTTGTAATAAAGGGATTTACAAGAAAACCAAAGACTTGAGTGAATGGCAGGGTTATTGAAAGAGCATACATGGCCTCAGTAGTTTGTTGGTCAGGGGATTTCTTCAAGAAGTTGGAGTCTGTATTTCACATAACATGTCAAAGTAATGGGTTCCTTTAGTATTTATAAGCACTTAATAAATGTTTAAAACACACTAAAATGTTGTTGTAAATAAGTAAATGTATGTTTAAGTGTATCGATCAGCAACTTTAACTTGTATGTTTATGTGTGTAATTATAGGCCTGTATCATTACATGTATGATTTCAACTGTGCTATATTGTGTTGAAGTTTCACCTGTGACCAACGTGTGCGTTTTTTTTACAGATGCCATTAATGCTTAAAGGTTCCCACAACTGCAAGAAAAAAAAGAAGTTGTTCTTCAATTTAAATTCAAAGTGAAACCTGCAATATTCCAACTCATTTAAAAAAAAAATTGGACTTGCAAAAATACTATTTCTCGAACTTCCAACTGAGAAAGGTGTGAGGCTATCTTTTGGGAAACCCACGGAGGAACTATTCTGACATCGCTTCACCATGAGGTACATTGACTTGTCCACAAAGGAAATAATGAGGGATGGAGTGAGAAATACAGACCTCCACAATGCAGAGCTGATTATCCTTTATTAGCCTGTTCCTGCTCTTTCAGCCCTCACGTCTTGCCACCCAGGTACGGAGCCCTCGGCTGGATGTCACCGCTATTGAGACCGGCTTCCTTTTTTAAAAATTTATTTATTTTTTTAACCTGCTCCCCGTCTCAGACTTGCTCCCCCATTTTAATATAATCCCACTTTCTTGTTCTCTGATTATGGCCCTTTCACCAAATGCCTCCCGGTTCCTCTGAAATAATGATATTTAAACAAGCGGATATGCATAGGATTGCCAGAGGAGGCCCAGGGACGTTTAATATCTGGCTGAGCACAAAGAGCGAAGGAGAAAGAGACCCGGTTGACGGGAGACTCGTTCCCTTTTCCACGGAGCACGCGGGCTCTGTTCTGCTTTCCTGAGATCATTAATTTCTCCAAAAGAGATCTCCCCGGGTGAGACTCATTCACATGCAGATGGCACTATTCCTCGGGAGCCTCTATCGCTCTTTCTCTCTCTTTCCATCAGGCCATTTAGTGCTCCCTTTCTCTCTTTTGCTGTGTCGCTCCCTCCTATATTAAGCAAACGGTTAGCTTGGCAGCCTTAGGTGACATAGCACTCATATTTCAGCACTGGGGAACAGGAGTAATGCAATGTGCTGCTATGGATACATTACATGAGAATTTGTCTCTTTTAAAGTGAGCAAAGTTGGGGAGGGCGTCACTTAGTGATACAGGCATTTATCTATGGAGATCATTTCTCTTCTCTGTCCCCTATTATTCTCCAACCGAAACCTCCTTTTTTTTTCCTTCCTCACGGTCGACTCGATATCTGTGTTGTGATACGTGATGTTGGCGCACGTTACAGATGTCACGCCACCGGGGAAGAGCCCGCTTATATTGGATTGAAGAGTAAGTGTTCCCATGTTTTCTGACAGAGTGAACAGCTCTCTGCCCTTTGCCGCTGTCATCTCCATTGCGCCCTCGTACTTCCTCTGTACGGAGATGTTGCCGGAGTTAAAACTGCTGCTTCTGCGTCAAACAGCAGCTCCTGCGTCGGCGTCTGCCACGGCAGTAATTAGTAATTAGTGACCCGTTACTGCATGTATTTGTGCAGTAACCCAGAGGCGTTAGCAGCGATCCCCCTCACACCCCCCTTTTCCCAGTTCATATCTAACCTGATAGACTTTGATGACACGCTTCTTTGAAGACCTGATCAAAGACGAGAGCCTTTGATGAGAGTGATGTTTGCTGTTGCTGAGGAGGTAACGTTGAGGGGGAATACCAATCGTCTTTTACAGAGAGAGACAGAGAGAAAGAAGGAGAGACATGAGAGGGGGCGTGAGAGGAAGACAGCGTACACTTTATTTAAAGTAAGAATACGCCACTCGCTTTATATTTCAAAATATTCCGCAAATCAATGTTTAGTTTATTATTCATGTCACAGGTTTGAACTTAAAATATGATAATCAAGTATGCTTTTGGAATATCTGTGGTCGTTGTATAATGTGAAGTTAAAATCTTTATCTGTTTATTTTCCAGAAACGCATTCGCCTCTGTATGCAGATTTATACCAGAAGTAAACAGGGCCTGCACCAGAACCTGTTAGAAATCATCTAGACTGCTTCATTTTTCCATGTTAAAATGTTTTCTATTCCCATTTTTACTTTCCATATTAATGCAAATATCTGCTAAATAAGTGGCTATATTTTAAGCACGCAGCTGAATTAATCAAATAATGCAGCATGATTTGGGTCTAAACTGAGTCACACTGTTAACATGATAGCAAGGTCACGTTTGCTAATTAGTGCAAAACACAAAATTATGTACAGCTGATGTTGATGGGAACGTCATTAGTTTTGCAGGTAATTGGTTTTAAACGAGTTGGACGAATAGAAATTTTGACTTGATGGCGGCAATAGCTGAATAGTTTAAGAATCACTAGAGAGAAACCCAGTTCCAAAGGGATCTCATCCAACATGTTTTGAGACATTTCACTCAAAACCGGAAATGTCAACCTCATGTAGGTGTAGAGGAAAAGTCAGCAGATCACCAAAATCACTAGGAAACCATGAATGTCTGTGCCAGATTTTATGTCGATTCATCTCGTATATGTTGAGATAAAACACTGACCTTCCAGTGATGCTAGAGGATCACAAAAGCTTGACAGGATTCATCCTCAGGGAACCATGATTTTCTGTACAAAATGACATGGCAATTCATTCAACATAGAAAAAATATTTCAGTCAAAACATGTGTTTGTTTACGTTTTGGCAGAATCACAGAATCATGTGTCTTCGGCTACAAGCAGTTTCTTTTCACGCTGTTCACACAACAAACACCTGCATTACTTTTAAGATCTGAAGTTCCTTTCTTCTCTCTGGGATATCACATCTGATGTCCAGCGTCCACTGTAAAGCTTAGCATGCGTGTGAAGTCTGCGTGTTTCCATTTGAATGTGTCGAGCCTTTGAGAGTACCCTGGCGCGATGCGTGCAGAGGAGAGGAAAATATGACCACAGTAATAAAGGTGCTGTTATGCATCATCAGTATAATATATGATACCTAAATTATGTATTCATTTTCTTTTACGTCCCTAATCTGCAGCAGTGTTTACAAGAATGTGCTACATCTTCTATGTCTTTGTTGCAGTTCATATATTGTGGTTCAGTGATTCACACATCAACGGTATAAAAAGTGATGCTGGCTCCTAACAGTTCCCATTGTAATACCGTGATGCTCCTGAAGGGGGGGGCGTGCATTTCAAAGAGAGCAGGACAGCTTGTAAAAGAATAACTATGCAGACACACAGAACAAAGATGGACACAGGCAGCAAATGGGACTGAGAGGTGGGAGAAATGAAAAGAAAAGGCAGAGCGACACGAGGTGAAACAGGTGGAAAACGAATTATGACAAGAAGCAGCAAACAGCACCAGCGCGGCTCCTCTCGGGCTGTCACACGGCCTCGTATCTGATTTTTATTGTTGTTGTGTTTCCCCTCATCCCGCCCGTTATACTTTGCTTGTTACGTCCGTTGCACTGGTGTCCTCGTGTGCCAGGTGAGAACAAAGCAGAGGACTGAACTCGGCATCTGTATTCAGGTGCACTAATGGAATCACTGAGGCTAAAATGGCAGGAGGTGAAAGGTGAGTGCACAGAGAACAGCAGACAGCTCCACACCGCTGCTGCTGCTGCTGTCGCTCTGCCAAACCACTCGACTGTGATGGTATGGGAAGTGTGTGTGTGTGTGTGTGAGAGAGAGAGAATGAGGGAGGAGAGGCGATTGAGTGAGAGTTTTTTTGTGTGTTCGGATGGTTATGGAAGGACTTTAGCGATCAATGCTTTTTGTTCACAGGCATTCTCTTTTTGTTAGTTATGCTCTGCTGTGGGTTTTGAAAGATTTGCTATTAGGAATGTGTTTTGGGAGTAACTCTAACAAAATAGCTATTGACTTTTATGAATATACTAGAAGGCTTTTTCTGACATTTCTCAATGTAGTTTAAGCTCTACTGAAGATGTGCAGACAAACAGGTTCAGGATAATGCATAGTTTGATATGATAATGAGCCATTGATTTGTCTGCTTTTTGAGAAAAGGTTTGCATAAGACGTTTGTTTGGAAGTCAAAGGTTGACAATGCTCAAAAGTGGCTAAATATACACAATGCTCAAAGATCCTTCAAGAGAGGGTGTGAAAATGAAAAATAAAGTTGTAAATGTGGAAGAACTACAGGTTGATTAGTTGGGCTAAAAAAAAAAAAAAAAAAAAATCAAGTCTATCTCTCCACTGTCCTTTTCAGCCAAAGCCAAGGTGAGACTGAGGGGCTCTCTTGCAAAGTTAGTCATTCCTGTAAAAAATGAGTTGCTGATTCAAAACAGCAATGGCCAGGGCCTCCCTGTTAGCCTTGTTTAAACTTAAAGTTATTTTCACATTCAGATTTCTAAACAAAATGTATTGTATGTATTCTCGTGGTCTCCTGGTTTTTTAATATTTTAAATTGCGCATTGTCTACATTCTGCATTGCTATTTATATTACGATGTATATTTCTCCTTCTTTGCTGCTGCTAAGTGTTGATTAGCAGAATAGTGTGACCATAGACACACACATATATACGAACACATATATGTTGAGTGTTAATCTAATAATAGAAGTTTTAAAAATGGGGTCCCAATCCCATGTTTGTGTGTTTCTAATGCAAGAGTTCTACAACACAAGCTACAGAAAGTTTGAAGGATTTATCCAGTTAATATCACAGTGGTGTGTTTGTATATACAATTACACAGAAAAACAAAGTAAAAAACACTCTAACTTCTTCTGGGGAAGTGGTTGCGTTTTGTTTTAAAATCACCCCTCACCCCCCTACTTTTTTTCAATTTGGAACTACAGTGGCTGTTCCCACTTCACTTCAAATTTTATGAAGGCTAATATCCAAAAGGATTTCTCGGCTGCACTAACTAACACTGACAGTGAAGAGTCAGTAACGTCTCGAAATTTTAACATAATATTTTTTGAACACACCATTGCCTGCCACTCCTGCTGAAAAACAAACAATTTGCAGAAACACTTCCTGGAAGAAACTACACAGCGGGCACCAAAATCAATCATGTGCGTTGTGCATGTGGAAGCCGGAGTACAAGAAAAGAGAAGCAAGAAGAAAAGAAGAATGAGCTTCAGCCAATTAACTACAGACTGGACGAGAGGAGGTAGAGACGGCATATTGGGCGGATGGACCACAATTTGAGGAATTACAGGAGGAGGCCCAGGCATCAAGTGAAACACAGGTCAGCAGCCGTCTTGCCACAGCAGGTCCAGAGCACAGAAAACCACCACTTTATCTATTTATGTTTGAGTTAGTCCCGTCAGCTTGGGCAACAAACAAGGACCCGGCGTTCTGCCATACAGGTAGTTGGGACGATAAAGACTTTGCCGGCGGGAGCCAACTATTGTAACCAACACAACAGAGCAATTACGCCGCAGTGATTTCACTGAGGACTGTTATGGACTGATTCTGTTTTAGACAGCGGCACAGAGGGACTTCCTATGTATGTGACAAAGAGATTTCAAATAGTGGGCGTTTTTTCTTTTCTTTTTTTTTTTTCAAAGATAAACTGAGAAGTAAAGCAGTGCCAACAGAAACATTAGATCGTAATAATTTTCTGTGACTGTGGGCGCTTCAGTGAAAAATGTTCAAACGTCACGATAGATTAGGATAAAATGACATACTGTGTAAAATACATGAACAAAGTGCTGTAATATATCACTAGAGGATGAGTTTTCAGTCCAGTAATGACTGCAGAACTATTTTCAAAGGAGTGTGTGATTCACGCTAAGTTTAATGGAAATCTAGACCATACGTTTTTCGCTTCTGTCAAACTTGAATTACGGCCACCAGGTATCTCACTGCAGCTATACACAGCTTGACACACACATATCGACCAGCAAAACACTGATCAGACAGACCGACATCAGCCCGACTTGTTTGAAATAAGGTTTTTCTTGCACTCTTGGCAACTGACACTCAGGTTTCAGATGCTGTCAGCTGGATGGACTGTAATGAAATATGGGACATTCATGGTCCCCAGACAATGAATCGGAACAAATTTGTTCTTGGTCTTGAGACTTTTCCTGCAGTGCCAGCACCCGGTCAAAGTGTTCACTTATCAAAAGAGATTTCTCAACTTGTAATTGATTGACTGGCACAAATTTTTGTACAGACGTTCATGTCTCCCAGAGGATAAAGCCTCACAACTTTGGTGATATCCTGATATGCCCTTTAGCAGTTGCAGCAACTCAAAGCTTTATTTATCCGGTGAAATATCTCAACATCTAATAGATAGATGGCAAAAATGTGATAGAGACATTCATGGTTCCCAGACATTGAATCCTAATGATTTGACTGACTGATTAATTTATTTTCTCACAGGGAAATTATTTTGCATTGTGGGAACAACATTTAACTTAGACCAAAAACAGTTGTTCATTTGATGAAGTTTGGTGGACAAATTCATGCCCCGCTCAGGATTAATTTCTTATAAATTGGGTTTCACTCAACTGTTTCTTCCAGCAGCCATCAAAAAAATGGGATCAGTAGAACCATAACAGTAGCCAGACACAGATTTCAGATGAGCCAACAATTTGTCTCACCCAGTTTATTTAGAGGGTAAAAAGGAAGTGAGTTCACCCGTAATGCCTGTAATCTTAGATGGATGTATAGAACGGACAATGGTTGTAATTTTTCTGCTCACCTTCCTTTTCTCTTTCCAATTTGACATAGCTGGTTTGTGTACAACCTGTTTGATCATGTGATTCTCATGCTGGCACTGAGCAACAACAGCATTCCAAGATCTCAGCCTAGTGAAGTAAAACATTATCAGTAAAGAAAGTACAGATGGGGAGAGCTATTAACAGAAAACCATTACTGCAACAGACTGGATTTTTTTCTTTTGGCAATATTGCCAAATAAGCATTGAATAGATTAATCCTAGTATTGTGAAAGGGCTGTTAACATTCAGCCATGACCATGTTGTTGTCTCAGACAGTGGCAGATCAAATCAGGGCTGAAATGTCAATAAATGCTGGACTTACATTTAAAGGATTGAAAAAGAGGACTCTAATGTGATGTCCATGTTGTCCATAAGACGTTTATTAGTGTTTTGTAAGAGTTGATTCAGGGTTCTCCTACACTGCTGGAAAGTATACACAGAGCAGAAATGCAAGCCGGTCCAGATGCATCATTACATTTATTTAGCTGATGCTTTCATCCAAAGTGACTTCCAATAAGTGCATTCAACCATGTGGATTGAAGCCAAAAATAGCAAGAATCATGCAAGTACATCAACTTTATAAAAAAAAACAAAAAAAGCTGAACTGCTTGAATTGTGAGGGTTTTTTTTCTTAGTATTCATGTGCCAAGGTGCAGTCATTATTATTATTATCTTGCCTACGTGCCATTGATTCGTCACTGATACAGCCAACTTCGTTCCCCTTTGTTCTGCACATGCCACTCAGGATTTTCAAAGCTCCAACTGAGCCAGGTCACGGTACGTCACACACGCCGCACAAGTGCAACAGTGAGGCACTTGTGCCCCCACTCCGGTCCTCAAAATGTGATGCTCAAAATGGGGGCATGATGACAACCTTAGCATCACTGTTATTTCAAGTGGCAAAAAGCACAAGAGGGACAAAGCAGTAGCCCCTTTAAAGGAAAAAATCAGTGTTCCTTTCTAACCATTCATCTCTGCTTTACATTGCTTGCTCTCTTGACTTTTAAAGTTTAAATATCTGTGTTGAAAATTCATCTGGTCAGTGCTGAAGAGACAGAAACAAAATTGTGCAGCTCACCCTCCAAAAACGCAGCTGCTACACGGTTGACACACATGTAAGCAAATCTGGTTTTAAAAATCTGAAATGTGCTCTGCCCGTTTGCTGCACCTCAAGGAAACACACAATGACATTTTGTGAGAAACGTAAACTTGTTTGTAAGAAAACTGCCTTTAAAGGTACCCTGTGGAGCACGTCTCATCGTCTTTCTTACCACTCCCTGTAGTGTGCTTCCACCCCACCCAGACACATCAGCGAACACACATACTCAGGAAACAAGAACAGCTGTACAAGTGTACCCCCCCCCCCCCCCTCTCTCACACACACACACATACATACACTGAAGACAAAGCAGCAGCGTAAACTGAATCTGTAATATATGAATAAATTAAGCATGTGACAGTAAAACATATGAGACAGTAATAAGTAATACCATCACACGCGGCACAGATTTAGTGCCAGCTGTTAAACACATTAATAGCAGCAGGAACAGAGGAAAGCTTAAATCTTATTGTTGTGATGAACGGTGCAGTTTTCAGCCCCTCTGACTCAGCTTAAATACGAAGCGCAGAAGATGAGTTTGGTCATTTCGGGTGCTGCCGTGAATCTTATTTAAATTTAGATCATCGCACAATTGCGTTACTCATGGCAGGTCATTGCTAATGTTTTCTTTTTTGGTGGTTTGGAGGGCAAATGATTAAGCAGAAGATAGCGATGGAGGTACTGCTGCATGCTCCAAACAGATACTGATAAAATATCAAAAGACCACTGTGAGAGAGGCAAGACGGGAACAGCCATTCTGCCCGAGACTGAGTGAGAAGGAAATTGGACTTTGCAAAATCGAGAAAGGAAATTGGACATATTGTGAATGACTATGCGGAGTGCGAGCCCAGTCAGATGCCCTACAAATAGAGGAGTATGAATGTGGTGCTATCTGACTCGTGCACTTGTACAATGTTTACCAGCATGAAAATCCGGATGCATTACAGCCTCCTTGTGAAGCTCCTCGCTGTTGGCTGAAAAGAAGCAGGTCACGCCATGGGGGAGACACATGACTGTGTCCACCGTCTCTGGGCTGACAGTGGGAGGAACCAGTTCAAGGGAAACTGGCCATTCCAGATAGGAAGAAAACATGAGCACTAGATAGCAATAGTTTAATTTTAGCACACATGCCACATAAAAGCCCTATTGGTTGCAATCAGAACATATGTTTTATATAACAGAATAATCCAACAAATATAACTTGACTTCATCATCGTTTTTACTGTTCAACATTTTAAATATAACACGCCACATTTAAATACATTTTCCAGGACCACTGAATACTTCTTAATTATGAGGTGTGTAATGCACCTTAGCAGAGGTTACCAATCTCTTTTTCGCACCTTAGAAAATACATGTTGGGCCTGTAATAATACCCTATCTTCCTCACAGATTCTCAAGCTCGCTCCCAAACTCTGCGTGTTTAATTCGTTTCACTCATGTTAGCAACAGTAATAGTAACACAGCACACACAGACTGAGCAGCTAAGTGGGTGAATGATTACTTCAGGTACTCATTCACCAAAGAAAAGTCTCATAATTATGACTTCCTTTCTAATAATAATAATGATAAGAAAAGATCACATTATTATAAGATCTGGATCTTATAATAATCACGATAACAGGTGTTGTTATGTGGCCCATCAGGCTCTGTGGCTTGATGGGAGCTTCAGCATCATGGCCACCGCAAATGTTTTATCATACTTTATTGCTTGCTTTATTTTGATAGCTGTCACCAAATGGCACCATAGTATTTAAATACGATCGCAAATGTTGACGGCTTGGATGTGTTTCTGATGTATGATGTATCCATGAAGCATCCCCTACTTATTTAGCTGCTCCTGAATAAACAATGACTTGCAGCAGGTCAGAGTGTTTTCTGCCTCAACAATCCCGGCGACTTTAGATGAACAATGTTGACATAGTAATTGCAGCTTTATTTCACACCCGTCAACATATCAACCTTGCGTGCATAGTGGCATTACTTCATCAGGACATCTGGTTATTCACTCAAGGCGTAGAAAAACCACACTCAAAGTGCTATCATTCACATTACGATGAAGAAAACTCTCAGGTCATGATTACGACTATTGTCTTGTATATAAAGTCTACCTATATTCAACACTGGCTGACTATTACACTGTATACTGTAGGTCCAGCAAGAAAATGTTAATGGAAAAATATATAAACAGGTCTGTATTACTCACGATGGAGATTCCTATTCAGCCTGTGAAAACATCATATAATGTCTGTGTTGCTCTGGAAGAGGCTGAGAAAATAACCCTGATGATGCCATGGTGATGTCATCAGGGCACACATTCATTCAACCATGTCTGTATTACTAATTCATGGCGTGGAGTTTGAAAGGACTGAGTGTTTCTGGGGACTGTTCTATGCAAGTGACCACAATCAGCCTCTGCAGCTTCGATATTGACCATTATTTTAGAAATATGTCTCTTGAGAGTCAAGACAAGACTCTGGCCAGAATATCCCTTTAAAATAAAATGAAACTATTTCAAGATGCCAATTCAAGTGTCCTTATTCTTGATTTCAATGTATTTTTTTTTTTTTTCAAATTTATTCATTTATGTCGGTTGTCTCATTTTGAGGGGATGGTCCACAGTTTCTCAACCTCTTGTGTCACATCTGTTCCATATGCGTTATCTTCTTTCATGTTTCCTCTGCAAGTGTGAATAAATACATGATAATAATTTTAAAAAATAAAATATAGATATCATACTGTCATGTCCAAGAGAATATGTTAAGTTAGATGTTGTTATATGTTGTCTCGTGATTTCCTATTTTATTTTGAAAATCTAACTTTCCCTCTCGTTTCAGATAACTTGCCCGTCCTCTTGTGTTTCCCGCCAGTGTGATTGTCTGCCCCGCCCTGATTGTTTCCACCTGTTCCCTATTTCCTCATGTATATATAGTCCGTGTCTCCCTTTGTCCTGTGCCAGTTTGTCTTGTCTCGTTGAGCAGTCATTCTACCCATGTCTTGTTCCAGTCCTCGTCAGGTTTTCTTTTGCTACTTTGTATTGCATTTTTCCTGCCAATGTTTTTCCTCATCTGAGTGATTTTTTGTTCGTTCTTTTCATAGCATTTGTATTTTTCCTCGCTAGAGTGATTTTTCGTTGTTACTTTGCCTCATCATTTGTTACAGTGTTTTTCCTCATAACAGTGATTTTGGGTTACCAGTTTTTCATTAAAGACTTTTATTTTGAACTTTCTGTGTGTGAGTCGTGCGCCTGGGTTCAGTCCTTGCACCGGTCATGTCACATACAAGAAAATAATAATCATATAATCATTTGAAAAAAAAAATTGAGTTTGTCAATTTGAGTTTTATTTTTTGTCTACATACAAACGTTTCATTGAAATGCTAATAACTGCTCAAAGGTGGCGTCAACTTCATGGACCAACTGAACTGAGAACAAAACATTTAATTTGCTCAAATAAAAATAATAAAATCACGCAAGTACAGAAATATGCTGTAATGCATATTTTCAGTTCCATCTGCCTATTTACAATTCAAGTGCTTATGCTATGTTTGGCTAACCCTATGTTCATTTCAGTCATATACATCACTTTTGAGTTTCTTAATTCTGATCTTAATTTGCAATACTCCTCTGTGGTACCTGACTCGATAAAGAAAGCGTGACCATAGCAACAGGGAGAGTCAAACAAAGAAGTGTGATACAATTATCAATGGTCATTTGTTGCATGTTGCCACCAAGTGAGCAGAGCTGAAACACAACATGGTCAATAAACTTAAATGTCTTGTTGTGACAGAGGTTCGTAGTGTATTTTCCACAACATACTAACAGCAGCTGACCTGCACAGGTTAAATAGCTCACTCTGCTTGCATGTTCAACTCTGGCATTGGTTAATTAGCTTGCTAATTATCAATGACAGTTGGCCAAAGAAGCATGCTGCCTTCAATCCTGGACGCTGACACATGCAGGAATATTGAATGTTGCATTTGCTACAAGTAGTGTAGGTCGACTTTGGCTAATATTATATATTTCACTTGCTGGCTAATATACTAGTATAAAATTTAAATGATTTGCATGGGTGGTATTTACGACCTTCCAATATTTTTACAGTTTTTTTTTTTACAGTGTACAGTATCATTGTGTAAGTATAGTATTGTATAACACACATTTTGTTTACATTTTTTGTTTATGATTGAGACACATTTCTATAATTCAAATCAAAAATCATGCAAAATAAACTTTTTTTGGCAGGAGAGACAAGCGAGGAATCACAGAGAAAGGGACAGACAGCACAGAGAGAGAGTTGACTTATTTCGATCATTCATTCGGGGGGACATCATGCTCAGTATCTGGACCTTCAGAAACCCTTGGTGCAGCCCTGTTAGAATTTTATGCTTGAAAGAAAATGTTTAATCTCTGTTTATTTTCAAGGCAAACAAATACTTCTAAATCAAATACCCTCAAATAAATATGAGTTTATTCTGTCGCACAAACAGAAAACAGGGAATTAATTGTTTCTTTAATTGTCACTGTTGCTGTGCCTTGAGCTCTCTTGTAATTTTTGTCCCAAATCCTCCCGGCTCACTGTCTGTTTGACCAGTGGAGACAAGCTCCCCCACAGATCCCCACAGAGTATTGCTCTCTCTCACACATACGCATTTTCTTTCTATCTGCCTCACTATCTATGGCTGTCATTTTCTTTTCTCTTTCTGACACACACACACATACACACACCTGTGTCCCCTGTGGGTCCTGTTTGGAGCGTTACTTTCTTTCCCAGTGAGGCGCCATTGTGAAGCCGCCATGCCTGAGGGGAGAGAGGCCAATTTAACCCTCCCTCTATCACTCCTTCTCCCTTTCCCTCTTCCCCTCTCCCTGCCTCTCTCTCTCTCTCCCTCTCTCTTGTCCCCACTGACTTGTTTGTCCCACTGGTGTTTACCTCCTCTTCTCCCTCTGTTTGGCTCAGCGTCCACCCTGACAGTATAAGGCCATTATTTTTCCTCTCTCACTTGTACCCTCTCGTCTCACCCTGTCCCTCTCTTTTTCTCTCTCTCCGCTGCACCCACCTCCTTTTCTCTTTCTCTCTCTGCACCCTAATTGGCACGGCACTTTTTCCCCTGTCATCTCCAGTGTTGCTTTGAAAGCTGCAGTCAGCCCAGCAGGAGACAGGAGAATGTGCAAGACCCCCCTGCACTGACAAAGTCCAAACCACTGTTTTAGTATCATCATTATTCTAGTCTTTATTTACACTACATGCTCCCTCAATCATCCCTAAAGACACTCATTCCGGGGACTAAACATGCATGCACTCAAACATGCATATGTGCATGCATACATAGCATGCATGGACACAAACTGGTGCTACCACTGGGAAACGAAGAGGGAGAAGTACATCGTATTATTTTAGCAGAGAGAGAGGAAGAGTGCGTTAGAAGGTGCATGATGCTCAAGGAATTCTCTGTACATCTAAGGGTGTAAATATTTCAGTGTCTCCTGCAGTTGTGTGTATGCATGCTATTACCCAGCTGCAGGCTGTCTTAGGCAGGATAATGCTTTGTGAGTTCTTCGGGGGTGAGACCTTACCGCTTAGCACAGCTAAACCATTACAAGGCCTCCTCAGGAGCCCCCATGTTGAAAATGGCAAGCTGCCTTTAGTTATTCATGATATGTTGCATTAGACTCACCGCTGAGGTTTGCTTTATATATTCCCTGTCGCACAGTAGTCGAAGTACAGCATGTACCAACTTAGAGTCAGACATTCACTGAGAAACAATGTGTGAGGTTCATAAATATTCATGATATCAGTAAATTCTTAAGACTTTTGGCCGCAGCAAGCAAGTGAATGCGATACCCTGGTATTAGCCTGACAGTACTTATGACTGATTTTTGTGACAAAAAGATTATGATATCAAAGATGGGTTGCAGATAAAGAGATAGAGTATGAAAAAAGAATCTGTAATGGTGCAAAAAAAAAAAAAAAGTAGCGTAAAACCCCTCCTCACAACCCCCCAGGCCTTGTTAGTTAATTAGTCTCGTTAGCCGGCTTAAAAGTGGAATCTCCCCAAAGCCTTACGTAGATTTATCAGCAGTAATTGAAAGGTAATTCCAACTCCTGCAGGTGTAGCACTGCCAGTGCTTCCAAAAGTGAAGCTAAAAGGGCCAAGTGGAGGAGAGGCATATCTGGGCTGCAGTATATTTTACAGCACGGCCATGGAGACTTTGCACCTCCTCTGCTCTGTGTCTTCATGTCTTGATCCTTTGTACTTCCTCCTCTCACTCTCAACATTGCTTATTCCCAACACAGCCCATTCTCACCACTCCCATTTAGCACCTCCCATCTTCTCCCCCTGTGCTCTCCCTAGGTTCGGCTTAATAATTCATCCCTGCTCTTACCTCATGTGCGATCAGTAGTGCGCATGTGCAAACGTGTGGTCCTACGTCTTACTTGGTGGACGGTTAGGGTTAGAGTAAGCCATCGGTCAGGCGTTAGCACCTGACCAACGCACATGTGCAGAAATGATCGGGCAGGATCAGGTACTGACATGCTCTCTCACAAAAGAGAAAACAAACCCTGCAAAGAGAGAGGACTACCCCTCCAATAACACCTTTCTGCAATGCCACCACAGTCGGGAGCCCCAGGCTTCTCTCTCTCTCTCTCTCTCTCTGTTTTTCTCTCCCCGCTCCCACTCATACCCCCTTTCACGGCTCCCTCTCTTCCATCCTCTCCCCTCGGCACGTACACATTATTTTCTACCCCCGAGCATGCCCAAGATGCCCCCAGCTGTGAGGAAATGTCAGACGTTTACCACCCACCACCTTCCTTACCAAATATGCACACTTGCTGAAACACACACAAAGCACAAGGGCATACAGTACGCACGCACACGACACACACACACACACATGCCCACACCCTCTTTACACACAACACAACGGAGGAAATCTCATTAGTCAGAGGGTGTACGGCATTGATTTTTGCTTCTCTCTGGTCTTGGTGGGATCTGGTTTGGCACAGTCTGGCTCATGCTAGAGAACCCACAACAACACCACGGGTTAAGCCGATTACATTTTCTGGGAGCAGGGAGACCTGAGGGGTAAAAGGATCCAGTTTTGTTCCACTCCTCCCTCTGCATTTCCCCCCTTTTTCTCCCCCTTTTTCTCTCTGCTGATTTATTCATATGCTCCTGAGGTTTAGCCACCATGGGCTTATGGTTGCATTCATTGACTTGAGCTGGAAATGATTTCAAATTCAGTGGATTACATTTGTGAATATTGAATAAAAGGACAAATGGGTGGAAAAGGGGAGGTGGGTTGGAAGGGAGAAATGGCACAATGGCTCACTAATACGGCTTTATGAAAACAGACTTCACAGCAAAGCAAACTGATAGCAATAGCCAGGTTAATGACTGCATATTACCTTGCTGTTGGCCATATTTAAACATGTGAATAGCTGGCAAAAATTTGATGAGATGCTAGCCATATCTGTCGTTTCTCTGCCCTTTATCCCCAAGCTTTGATCCGGCATCAGGTACAGTTTGATAGAAATGCTTGAGGTATCAAATTTCACACAAAGTCGGCCTGAGTAAAAAAAAGTACACATCAAATTTTTTCCCTCCTGAAGCCATCTTTGGTGTAGAAGAATGAATGAATAAAAAGGTGTGCCATTAAGATAAAAAAAAAACTGAATATAGCCAAAGTCATTATGTTGCGTAGTGTCTGGTCATTTCATGCTTGTGTCCACTGCCAGATGGTGAAGCGCGGGCCAGCATATGTGAGTCAAACTGGGAGAGAACAGAGGTCTCTCTGGTGTTGGCATCGTCGTCCCCGTCGATTGAATCCTCATTACTGTCCTCTCATAATTGTGTTATTCCTTTTTTTTTTTTTTTTATCGGATATTCTAATGGCTGCTGTTGCATGTAATTATGTAGCAATTATCTGCTTCCTTGCCTCGAACTGGTGTTCCATCGCTGTAATGCAAAGTCAGATTGTGTCTATTACGCTCCCGCTGGCGTGGCGGGTTCACTCGGAGTACTGTAAGGCCACTTGATGGAGGACATATTGAATGTTTGCCTAAACTTCTCTTCAAGTCTAAATAACCTCTAGCCTTCCTTTCAATCCCTCCGCTGGTTTGGTTCCAACGCTGTCCGGTCCACTCTGCGATACAGAGGGATAATTAGTCTGCAATCTCAGAGAGAAGAAATCATTGATATGTATTTTTCCTTCTCTATTTTCCTCCCCTCAAGTCAAGTTGATTCTTTGAAGTCGGGGCATGTATGAAATCACTTGATCTTTATTTCTTTAAGTTCATTACTTATTTTCTAGTTGTGTGCATATCATGCATTTTTAACAAACCCTTTGAGTTGACTTTGTGATGTGTTGTAGCAGAGAACATCAAAGGGATCTCTCTCTCTCTCTCTCCCTCTGTCTCCCTTTCTCTCTCTGTCTCTCTCATTCTTTAGCCTTTTCATCTCTCTTTCCCCCCTTTTACAGTCTGAACCGCACGCTCACAGAGCTTTTCTTTTCAGGTCGAATTGTGAGAGAAAGGTAGAAGAAGGATAGGTATAGAATTGCCATTATTGTTTAAAAGAAAAAACTCATTTAAACTTTCTTTCATTCTCATTCAGACCATTAAATATGGTTGCATGCTAGCGATTAGATAATGAACACTTCCATTACTCCCACGGGCAGGTTTCTTGTAGACTGCATAAAACACTAAATTGCATTTTCCCACACTTGTTGACCAAAAACAGTTAGACTGTGTAGGGGCATTTTCTTCTTTAACATTGTATTAAAACCTGTAGATATTACAGTTACATTTGAATCTGATTTCTAGAGACGACTCGTGTGGTATTTAAATTCCATGTTCAAATTTAATCAGATTCTTCCAAGACACAACAGAACTTGGAGAACTTCTTTTCCTGTGTTTTATCTCATTCAAAATTATGTATTTTTTTTATATAATTATACTTGAATTTACTATCCAGAAAGAGTTTTTTTTTTTCCAGATTAATGTCAATGCATATTTTAGATGCTTGTAACATGGCTCTATGGATGGCAATGCTAATCCACTAATTTGGTCCTGACTGAAATATGTCCACAAATATTGTTTGGATATCCTGATTCCTCATCTGGGGACCCTAAACAACAATCATGTACCCTTAGGAATAACTGTAAAGACAGACCTTTCATCTAGCACCATCGTCAGGTCAAAAGACGATCTAAGATATTTTTGTTTGTGACTAAATACTTCCAAAACTAGCGACATCAGCCTCAGTTGACCTTGAATATGCAAATTCGCAAATATCAGCATTCTAACACAAGATGGTGAATACTGTCATTGTGTGCATGTTAGCAAAATGATCACTGGCATTTAGCTCAGAGCACTGCTGTGCCTTCACACAGCCTCTCAGTGGCTGTAGACTTTTGGTCTTACTGCCCACTCATGGTCCTGGAGAGCTGTGTATCTGCACATTTCCATCTCTCGCTATCTTGCCTACGAGTGCTTAGCTCTCGGTGAGAGCAGAGCTGGGAAACAGAGAGCTCAGGCTCTCCAGTGTGGGAACCACTGGCCTAAGGCAAAGGGAAATGTTCCCTACCCATAAAGAAGGAACACCAAATATGGAGATACATGGTTTCCACTGGACAGCAGTGAAATCCTCTGTTAACACACTAATAATTAACTGAAGAGACATGTACAGTAATTATACTTCAGCAAGTACATGCTCATTTAATTAACGATTTCTTAATGGTACTTCTGCAGGGCAATCTGCATGTGTAGCAGAGTGGTGTATGTTTCTATGTGAAACACAAGCAAACATGTCACTTTAACTTCTTCTTGCTGATTGACACATTTACGTACCTTGCTCCTGCACTTGACATATCCAAGGATCACGTCTGTGAAGACAATGACACACACACACTCCTCCATCTGTGCCCCGGCCTTGCCAGACATCTTGCGGCCTGTAGGGCAGCAGCAGGGTGTGGTCTGCCCTCGAGGCACCAGAGGGGCGCCCTCTCGCCTCGAGGCTCTCAGCAAGCCCAGCTGCGCCATGGATGGTCCCTGCCCCCGGGGTACCGAGAAAGTGTGTCGCCTTCCTTTGATTCCTTTTCACACGCTCGGGGCAGTAGCCAGCAAAAGTTTTCTTGATAACCTCTTGCTGACAAACAGATACAAGCTAGCAAGACCTTCCAGATACCATCTGTGCATGCTTCACTTCACTTCTGCTCTCTGTCACAATAAAGCATTGCAGTTGATGTAGCGGCAGAAAGTCCTCTGCAGTCATGTCATGCCATGTCATGTCATAATATTTGTAATGGCATGTGAAAAAATAACTAACATTTACAGAGCAGTAAAGGAACAGAACAGTAGAACAATCAATCATGGTTCATAGCTTTTTTCAAATAAAGTTTCTTTTTGTTTCCCCCTCTAAGTTGCTGCATGCTATTTTGCAACTCCACGCTTTTGCACATACTTGTCTGAATAGCTGTTCTTTCTCGGCTCAACAATTTGCCTCACTCTTGGGTTCCTCTCCCACATAATGTTCAGTGCACCAGCCGAAGCCTGTAATCAACTTAGCGAGCATATTCCTCAATGCATGCACACTGTGAGACATGTGAATGTCCAAATGGAAAGGCGATCTCTCTTTTTCTTACTTTTCTTTCTCTTTTTTTTTGTCTTTTTGTCCTCTTCCATTTTACACACTGCTTTTTTACTATGTTGAATACAAAGTCAAAAGGATTCTTCGGCGGAGAGGATAGAGGTACGACAGCACTACAATTATAGAAGGAGGTAGGCTGCAACTGTTCATTTTATGAAACTTAACAATAGATTTTACTTGTTTCACTCGTTCCTTCCCGTCTCATGGCAGTGAGAAAGGACGGCAGAGCTTTTTTGGCAAGTCAGGGTGTAAAAATAGCCAGAAGTTGCCTTTATGTTGTTGTGCGTCATTGTGGGGTGTGTTCTGTGGGAGGTGAGCGAGGGAGTCAGAAGCACGTACTATTAGATAAAATGTGCACAAAGCCTTCTTGCTCAAAAAGATAACAACACATTAAAATACCATTTATTATATGTAAAATGTTTTCATGTTGCTAAGGAATAAATGTTTTTTTTATATATTGTTACTCCTTCACACCAAATATAGCTCTAATGTATGTGACCCTGAAGTTCTTGGAATTGGATCGTGATGTATAACAGACCTTACTTTCTTTGCCTTACATCTCTTGAATGACTAGTGACAAAATACAGCACATTCTCAGTGTCCAACCAATCTGAATGGAGTATTGAACAGAGCCGCTGGATAATCAGAGGAGTGCTTAAACCTGCACGCAACCTCAGCAGCTGTTGCTATAGAGACTGAGGAGTTGTGGGCAGAAGTTTCGTTTGGATTCCTGACTGGTGCTGTCTTATCAGCTCCTCTGACTCCTTTAGCCTTTTGTTCCCTCTCTGATAATTCAAAAATACAAACACACATTCACATCCCCCTGAGGTTTAGGCCCTGCAGTGCCAACTGAGGAAATAGTCAAATTCAAGACATCCCGCGTAGAGTCACGACCAACAGTGAGTCCAATTATAATGCATGTAATGTAATAAAACATAATATAATTTGATGTAAAATTTTGTTCTCTGCAACATAAAAATGTAAACAAAATATAAATCTACCTAATGCAGCTCAGGTATGACTCTCAGATGAATATTAACTTAAATTTAAATAAATATTAATGTATTTAGAAAATGCACACATCTAACATTTCTCATCTGTCATGTGTTGAGGTTGTGGTTAGTTATTTTATGTTGAAAGATCCTTTATTCATTCATTGTCTGAGCTTCCTGCCTTTCTGTTTTTCCCGCCTGTTTCCTGTATCACCGCTTCATTAGTCATTAGTCTCTTGTGTATTTAGTCCATGGGTTTTCCCTCTTTGAGTTGCAAAGTCACCTGAATTCATTGTTTATGTCCCACATCTGTATTCCTGCTTTTTTTTGTTTTTTTTTTTGTTGTTTTTTTTGTTTTGTTTTTTTGCATTTGAAAGTCCAGCCCTGACAGTGTCTGCTCGGAAAAATTCTTGCCCTTGGATAAAATGACTTTATCATACATACAATATGTACTGTTTATATATATTCCAGATTCCATTTGCAGTGCAATATTTTATTGTGTTATAGTCGAGTGCAATATTTTCATATTTATACTTAACAACTGATATCAGATTCCTCTATGTAAAGATCTAATTTTACTGGTCATATTTCTCATACCCATGTTCTCATGTATATCTCATGTACATCTGTATGTAATCTCGTGTAGATTTGTTTAATTTGTAAATACTTTTTTGCTTGTTTATATTTTTCTGCTGCTGTGCATTGCAAATGACAAATAATGGTTTATCTTATCTTATCTTATATACTGCATTCTCGCTAGGCAATGCAAATAAAAGTAACTTATCCCATTTAATTAGAACCAGAATCAATTAATTAACAGGCTGAGGCTGGCAGAAAACTGATTTACACACTTCTTTTAATGAGTAGAAGATTAGATGAAGAATTCAATGATTAACCTGTTTAGCCACATAATAATTTTTAAATAAAACACTACTTCTCTAATGAATTATTAATCTGTATGGTCTTTTTAAACTTATTACAGACCATGACTTTTATATATTTCTAAACTTGTTATGAATATAAGTGTGCCATCCTTTAACTTTTCAGACATACAGCTTCTTTTAACAAGTTTTTTTTAAGCCTCTTATTATGTTCCATAATTATATTTCTTACATTTCACTTTGCTGAAAATCACTTTTTCCTGTAAACAGTCACCTCTATGCAAATGACATACAAAAAATTGCTTTATTAATCTGACCACAATCTTAGATTGTCTAGATGTCCATATTATTGTATTGTACAAGTACTATATACAAGTAGAATTACAGTCAGTGGGGAAACACTTTTGCCAACAGGGAAAATTTCCTGGGATTATGGATCTTTTGAGATGAAGAAACGCTCTGTGTCTTCCTAATCTGTACATATATCTACTGATAATATGTTTTACGGTCGTCCCAAAGGGGAAAAAAATCCATCCATTTATTTTTTTATTATTTACTATGGAAGTAACGTTTTTACTGTAGCTCCTAACAGAGCCCAAAAAGAATGAAAGAACGGGGACAGAGAGAAAACAACCTCGGAGGAGGTGTCAGGGAGGTTTGCAATTACCACAGTGAACTCTTTTTTTTTTTTTCAGGAAGATTGTGAACCACTCCAGCTCAAGAGGATTCTTTGCTTTTGCACCGGATGTGAGAAGACATGAAAGCTCAGAAAATTGTCAGAAATGTTGTAGTCCATTTCCACTCCGAATATATATCCTTTTCAGAATGGCTCTGCGAACATCAGTCAAAAGAAAGACTGGGAGCTACAGTGGTGTTGGACTAAAGTAGGGCAGTATGTGCAACTGGGAGTAAATGTGTTCTTAGCCTATCCCACTCTGAAGTATTTGCGCTGAAGTGGAATAGAGAGGCACATCTATCAGAAAACACTCAGCCAGATCCATAGCCCAAGGCGGCGCAGTCTGAAACCTCCAACACCACAAAACGCAGCCATATTCCTGCTGGCACAATGGCCATTTCTTTTATTGGTATGTACAGTAAGTTGCATGAAATATGTTTATTGTCTCTAAAGAATGTGCTCTGTATTCTGTTATATGCCTGACTCAACATTTTTTGCAAATTGCCACGGTGTGAATATACATCAAAAGCAACATCAAATCCAGAGAAACTGCTACTTAAGGTGTCGATTGTGTTTTATTAAAAGGGGGGAAAAAAGCACGGGCTAATTGAGCTATTCTTAATTGTGTAATTATAATAAAGTGTAGTGGATGTAAGAATAAGATGCCATCAGCTCTCTGCTTCCATTATTGTAATTTAGCAACAAAGGTACAAAAGAGAGAGAGAGAAAAAAGAAAGAAATCCTGTGAGGATGTTTCTATGAGGTGGGATACTATTGAGAGACAATGTGCGTGCACAAAAGTAGATTTATTGAGAGACTTAGCTGCATTGAAATTGTAATAAAAAAAAATTTAGAGGGAGGGGGGGATTGAGTGAAGAGTAAGAGAGAGATCACAGTCCTGTGAATATCAAAAAGAAAAGTAAATTATAAGTTTTCTTGGATTGCAGAGACACACCGGTGACAGTGAAGAAAGAGGAAATAGGATTTTGGGGAGGTTCTTCAGAGGCACTCCAATTTCACACTATCAAATTAAAGTGTCCATGTATCTGAGGATGGATGAGTGATATTCCTGCTAGGTGCTAGGTAGTCTGCAATTCCCATGAATAATTTGAGTGTGTCACTGTGGGCGGTCCTTTTAAAGGAGATTGTGCGGGCAGGGGGCCGGGTAATGATAGATATACCAGGCTTCCCTTTCATTCCCCCTCTTCACCTTACCACGGGTTAAAAGAAGGATCCTAAAGGTGGCTGAGGGAGACAGCTGGTGACCGGCTCTGTGAATTTAGAGCCAGTCAGCCCATCAGAATTTCCCCTGTCCTTTAATGCCATTCAGCCCACAGATTGTGGCATTTGGGGTCAGGCGTTTCTGAGACACTTCATTGGATATTTACATTCATAATCCAGATTTATAAGCCTCGGCGGTGGAGAAGAAAATAGCCTGAAACATCCTTGGCACCGCGGAGAACTCCCACACAGCTTCACACTATCACTTGCTGCCAAGGTGGCAGCTATGGTGACAGGGGCTAAGAGGGGAGCCTGTCATTTGAACAGAGAGGCAGGAGGGAGGCGACACGGGGAGCAAGGGCTCAATAAATTGTTGCGAGGGAGCCGACATGAAAAATAAAATGAAATAGGGGTGTGAGAGGCGACTTGGTGGTTTAGGAAGAACATAAAGATTAGTAAAATAAGTGGTTTTGTTTTTTGCCAGTCCCGTTTGAGGACACACAACAGCATGTGCACACAGACTGGACAGCTACCGGCAGTACATATATGCATGTGTAGATCAATGAGCAAAAATGTGTGCACCCCAGTCAGACGTCCATCCACAGTAATCGTGGTCTTCCTCTTTCCTCCACCCTGCTCTGTTTCCCCCCCAAGGCTGAGAGTTGATGTGTGACTGACAGACAGCCACGGACAGCTTGGTTAGACACACCACACTCTGGGGAGGCCACCAAGACTGAAACCGAGGAGAGGGATGGGGGGGGGGGAAGCTGACGAAAGGAGTTTTAGTGTTGGAGGGGGCGAGGGTAAAAAAAATCAGAGGGGAATGAGTCAGAGAGAGCTCAAACAGACTGAATGAAGCATCCTGCAAGTAAGATTACGACTGAATTTGTCACTTGTCTTCTAGGTTTCAACTGGGTTTATGCATGTCCTACTCACACCCCAATGAAGGTCACAGTCTCTTCTCTGTGATAAGCATTGTTTTCACATTCGAGCAGCAGTATAGGCTTTTGTGCAGTGTGCAGAAATGATGGCTGTAGCCTTGCTACAGAGTTTGCCCTATCCTGACAAGGTGATTAAGACTCAGTTCAATATTGGTCAGGAGACTATTCAACACTCACACAGTGGATTCGTAAAGGCAAGAAACTCTTCCTTTGAAAGGAATAAATGATTGAAAACACCTAACATTGAGGTATCAAAAGGCTGCAGATTGATTCAGCTGAACTCCAGTTTCCAGCAGCTTCTTCTGTCTTTGAACTTTGCATTTCTTTATGTGTCTGTCTGTAAAGGTGTGCAGGACTTTTTTGTGTGTTTATGAGTTTCTGTGAGAATATGAATGCCTATGTGTGCTTATGCACTGGGCATCTAATCTTCGTTTCAAACCTCAGGTGCATTTTTTTTTTAACTTTGGATGATCCAGTGTAGATGTTTCTCCTGCTCCTAGTTTTTATGATGAGATAAGCCTCAAACCAAAAATTGAAGCAATAGTTTGACATTTTAGGAAAATGTGACTTTTTTTCCTTTTTTTTTTTTGCTCTTTTTCTGAAAGTTAGATGAGAAGCTTGATGCTACTAAATAAATATCAAGTAAATATCAGGTCACAGACAGAAGCCAGTTAGCTTAGCTTAGCACAAAGCCTGGAAACAGGGGGAAACTGCTAGCCTGCCTCTGTCGAAAGGTAACTCTTACCCTATGTGAGTGGTATCGATCTTCTCATCTAACTATAGACAAGAAAGAAAACAAGCACATTTCACAAACAACTCTCAAACAAGCAAGTAAGGATTACAACCTAATACTGTATTACAAATTACATGTGAGAAAAAATATATTAGCAATACATGAATCAATAAAACATTTTTCACCATCAATCAAATTGTACAACTGTTTTTGCACATGATTATCATGAATTCCTAATAATTCAAATTTTTCAATTTTTTTTGTCATGTTAATACCCAATTAAGTGTCATCATCTCTATCTTCATGTGACAGTCTCCAGTCAAATCAGGTTATTGAGGCAGCAGTGGAGGGGAGAGAGAGGAAGGAACAGGAAGCTGTAGACTACTTGAGAATAAATACATATTGTGGACTCCTCTGATCACCAGGGACACAAGAGCGAGTGACTGGTCCACTTGTCCACGGTACTTACTACTCAGCTACAGCATGCATATTGAGGACCAATTGCGGGGGGCGCAGTCATGGCATCTCTTCATCTTGAGATGTTGGAGCTGTAAATCACCTTCAGAAATGTGTCATTTTTACAGCCAGTGTCAGACCTTGGCCTCTAATCACATTTCTTCTCCTTATCAAAGGCCCGGCCTTTTAATCCAGCATGCCTCTGTGGTCACATTCAGTCATGAGTGTCCTGGAAATCCACCCCATCTCCTCTTCAAATCTATGCAAATCACAACATCTAAGAGCAGCAGAGCTTCCTCTGAGACAGAATTATGCACATGCGGGGATTGGACAAGTGATGGAAGAGGAGGGTGGGGGGGTGGCGGCGTGTACACCCC
This sequence comes from Centropyge bicolor, assembly GCA_037975185.1. Lineage (NCBI taxonomy): Eukaryota > Metazoa > Chordata > Actinopteri > Pomacanthidae > Centropyge > Centropyge bicolor. The sequence continues at coordinate 4,930,805 of JBBMOC010000002.1, forward strand.
TCTGTTTCTCTCTCATCCTCAGCTATGTTTATGTCATGCTTCTCTTCAAAAGATCTCACACGTTCTTTTAAGTTGGTTCAATTTGGCTCCGTTTGGCAATGTTAAGCAAGCTAGAAACAGTGAGGGGGAAAAAAAGTTCCAGGCATTTTGGAAAGATAAAATATTGTGTCTGTGATCCAGGGTTTGGCTAAGTGCTGGGGTTTAGAAAGTGTGTGAGGAGGGATGGTGTGAGTGGTGGAGGGGAGGGAGGGAGGGGTCGTTCCGACAGTTAAATCTGGGTGCAGAGAGGATGAAGGATAAGTGTAGGGTGACTAGAGCGGATTGACATTATACACGCATATTGTATGAAAGGAAGTACATGCACACACACACACTTAGGTTTGGAGCAAGGGCTGAGGTCACATCTGGGTTTGAGTTAATCTCTTTCTAAAGTAATACCAATATGTATTATATTTCAAAAGTTTACATTGTGATTGCTGACATGTTTGGCGCTCAAGTGGCAATGCGATTATCTGACATTAAAGATGCCTGTGAACTCCTGAAACCCCTCACAGCTACAGTTTAATAACTCTGCAGCATGACTCAGTGAGGCAGTGTTGCTCTAAATATAAAACTCACAGACACAGCACACGGGTGACTTTCATCAGCTCTCTTACAATTTGACGTGTGAATTTGCAAATGATGCTTTATGTCACCTCAGTAAATAACTGCTCTGAGTATTTAAAAAGCATCCAATTGCTTCAATGTCAGTCAGACATTGGTTTTTGCCCCATGCATGTGTTTGCTTGTTTGCCTGTGAAAAGCATATCCTGAAAGTGATTAATAGATTCATACACACAAAAAAAACACTGTACAACTTCTGAGTGCCTCTCAGTAGATGAAGAGGCAAACCTCTCATTATGAGCCCAATCAAATTACACTCTGATAATACATAATGAGAGCTGATTGGTGATGAGGTGCTTTTATAATCTGCCATCATATCTCACCGAGGCTGGATTTAACAACTGGTTAAGGTCCAAGGCCCCAGGGGGCCACCAAAAGTCCCAGGTGTAATGTATGGCAATTGCTATTTAATTGTGGCCCTGTTTGGAAATACAGGAATATGATATGGCTCCTGCTTTAATAGCCCTGTTTTAAAGAGAGGCTCTGTGGCAAAAATCTAGCTTCAAGACTTTAATTATTTCATCTGACACGGTACATATTAATTAATTCAATTTAATCAGATTATTACAGAACAGACATGTTAGGTCATTCTCTCCCTTCAAATCGAAGCGACTATCAAGGTACAGCTACAATGATTTAATCCATGATTGAATCCTTCCATGAGTTAACTATCAGACACAAACCCCTTCACCTTGAACACTCGTTGCTCATTTGCAATACATCATATGATAGAAAAGAAGGGATGTATAAACAACGATAGAATGCAAATGAGCAGAAAGTCCAGCTTATTGAGTTCAAGTGAGTTTAACTTCTACATCCCAGACTTGATTTATCTCTGATATTACAGCTCTGGGTATAGACACACACACACACACACACACACACACACACACACACACACATGCTCACCAATAGCCCTCACCTACCACACACACCTCCAGCCTCATAGCCTCCACATGCCCACACACACACACACACACTCACACACACACGCCTGTTTGCAGCGCTCATATCTGCAGAGAGCCAGATAGGTGCTGTGTGTCCTCTGAACATCCTGATCTCATCTCCCGGCAACGTGATTGACAGCTCCGACAGCTGGGCTCCATCCACTCTGCAGACATGTGGACAACCACACACACACACACACACAGCAGCTTAACAGCAGCAGAGAGATGAAGGAGTGGGAGTAAGGGGAGGGGAGATGGTGGGGGGGAGGGAGGGTGAAGGAGAGAGGAGGGGGAAGCAGGTATTTCACAGATTGATGAGAAGATACTGTTCGAAGAGAGATTGACTGATAAACGCGGACTTAAACACAGAAGTGGACGTGTAAACGTTAAGAAAATAAACTTGAGGGGAAACGGTAGGAGTCAGGGGAGAGACGAGCCCGAGTGGGCAGTAAACTGAGGCCATATGAAAGGATAATTATCCCCTCAACACATGTGCAGCAGCAGGCCACAGCAATACACATGCGCATATTTAAACACGCATACCCTCTGATATACACTTTGAAGAGCGATGAAAGGGCAATTATTGGGAAGCGCGCTGTCGAAGCCTGAAGCGCAGTGTTGAGTGCCTTTGGGGAATGCTGGGGGGGGTACACCGAGCCAGGTGGTGGTGTTTTGTCACACACTAACAGACACACACCGAGTACTCATCAGCGGACGAGCAAGCGGCTAGCCGGCCCGTCTGCACATATTCATGTGTCAGTTGGTAATCACACAGCATGGCCTTGTTTTCCCTGACTGCTCAGGCTTGTCAGAAACACTCAGGGTAACATGCATCACTCACTTCCCTGACATCCATCTTTGCGTGTGTGCGTGCCTGAGAGCGTGTGTGGTCAACAAGTATATGTGTGTATGACCTATCTCCATCTCTGCTTCGGGAATGACAGCCAGCCCATCATTAACCTCCCTGCAAGACTCCATGACATGTCTGTTTCCTGCGGCGGCCATTTTCTCTCCACCCGTGAGCCGCGGCCTATATATAAATCGTGATGAGGACGAGCGATAAGGTGCTGGAGATAGAGGACAGGTCGCTAAATTCACAGCGGCCTCGCAAATTGCCCTTTAAATGTGCATCAATAGCCGTGTCAATGAATAAAACCGCTTCAAAGAAGGGGGGAAATGCTATTGAGATTAGGACCTTATGAGATTGATGTATCGAGTGATGTGCTGCTCAAAGCTACAGACAGATATTGTCACTTGACAAAAAAGCAATGAGATGAACTCGGGGCTCGCTCTTAGAGAGGATTCTTGGGCTAAGACCATCGACTTGTAGCTGGATATAGTGTGGAGACTGTGATAAGACTCGAACACAGCAGGAGGGCCTAATCCAAACCACCTAACTCCTCAGATGCTGAGCTGCACAACACCATGGAGATGATTAAGCACGATTCCTGGAAGATAAATGTTTTCGCAAGAGATTACTCCCTGCTGGTGCATAGCAGAGAAGTTTGCTGGCTGGCTTAGGGAGCTCCTAAAATATATGATCTGTGAATGAGATCAGGCGTCCTCGCGAGCAAGAGTTTGTCATAATTGAAATGATTGCCGATGGAGTACGACGAGAGACGAGGAGGGGTGAACTCCGAGGCACGAAAATGTCACTTTGGGTCTTCAAACATTCAACTAAAATCTTTATCCCTTTTTATCCTGCGCTCAAATCTGCTGTTTTTCAAACCTAATCTAAAAAATGTCCTATGTTGTCTTTCAGTTTAGACTCTGTTTTTGTGCCAAACTAAATTAAGGGCAGAAACAAATAATGTGCCAGACAAGGATGTTTTTTCCCTCCTCTCTTTCCATGTACTGAGACATTTCTACATACACTGAAGTATAGCGGAGGCCCATCACACTTCATTTCCTCCCAGACTCTGTCTTGTGCACTGCTGTTTCTGTTGCTGAATCAACATCGCGGCGGCCTGAGATAACACAGTGCAGTGTCAAGATTATGTCCTCAAGTGTAATTTTACAGAGCCTGCCTGCTGCACTGACCAAGCGCAGCTGCTAAGCTGGACAGAAGTGTGTGTATGTGTGTGTGTGTGTGCCAAGTTGGGACCAAAGCTCTATTATAGCAGCAGTACTCTTTATTACCTTTCAGTAGAATCAGGCAGCAAAGCGCATTACTGCATGGGACTTGATTGCTTCCTGGCAATAGTCCATAAGTCTGATCAGGGGCACATGCTCACGGTGGAGACCAGCAGCCAAGGTTTCATCTGCGTCGTCACTGTCAAATAATGAACTACTCATTTTACAACAGTGCTTTGTCATTCACGTTTAAGCCCTGTTAGAAATCCAGCTGCATTAAAGGAGCTTAAGAAATCAGGTGAAAACATGACTAAGTTGCTTCATTAACCCTGTAAAGCCTGAACCATGAAATAATGGACAGAAAATTCCAATTCTTAGAAACTGGAGCCCTTAATGGTCCTTCTCAACAACCAAAAAAAGAAAATGTCAAATATCAATTTCCCTATATGAGTTTCAATTTTTATCAACTTTGAGACATCATCATCATTTGAGACTCCAAGTTTCATTTAATTCCATTCAACAAAAACATATTAAAACAAAAATGTGTGACAAATTGGTCATTCTAGTTCCAAACAAGAAGATATTTCCATTTTCATTCTACAATTTATTATTGTATTATCTGTATAAGCTACTATCTGTATCATACAGCAATGAGAAAACCACCAACGGAACTGGCAGATGGAAGAGGAATACTTCATTAATTTTGGGTCATTTTGTCATTCACAACCTTTGTATTTTGCACACTGATGATGTGGGAGCCTCAAAACCCCATATATCATATATGATACGTTCGGTGATATAGAGTTAAGTGCATGTAAACACACTAAGGGCCTCATTGACCATAACTGTTGCATCTGAGAGTAAATATGATGCATTTAGTCAACTACAGCTTTGAGGTACTTTAGTATTTTCATTTTATGCTACTTTCTATTTCTTATCCGCTACATTTTACCAAAGAGAAATTGTGCTTTTTGCACCGCTTTTTTGTGAATTTCTCAGTCAGTTATTTAAATAACTAAAGGGGTAAAAATTGTCCGCATTTCACAAAAAGGTAATGTTAGAGAAAAGCCCGAAAAAAATAATACATTTGCCAAAAAGTATTTTGTTACTTATTCTTCATACCTCATTAATGAGATAGGAAACAACCCACCATATTTATCTTCAGACCCTGGTTTGGGAAAATGCTGCTAACACATTACTGGATCCTTTTAAGATCCAATACCATCATTTCTATCAGTCATAAAGCCGCTGAGAAGTTGTTCAGCCATTGTATCCAAAGCACATGCAGTGTATTTATCAAAGAGGTGCCAGCTGTTAGTGATGTTTTCGAAGTGTACCTCATGGTGATAATAGGTGCAGACATGGTAACACGTGTTAATTAAGTATTCTGCTGGATTTACTCAATAAGCTTCAACAGTGAAAACATCCGAAGAACAGATCAGCTAGAAATAGTGCATATGAAAATGACACGAGCTGCAAGGAAGACTGTGACAAGAAAAAAAAAAAGGTTACAGGCATGGTTCAGAAATCTCTGTAAGTGAGCACAGTACATGTTAACACTGAGGATCAAGCTACACGAAGGCAGGGAATGACTGTGTGTGCTATAACTGATGCTTCTTTTCATAGTAAACAACGTTGACAAAAGGCTGCTGAGAGAAGCAGAGATACTGTACCTACCAGCCATCTCGCTTTCCACCGAGAGAGGTGGACAGTGGGCAGCCTGAGTGTGTCTTGGTGAGCTTCGTGCATGTGTGTGCGCCGCGAGTGTGTGGTTTTTTTGTGTTCGCGTGTGGTGCGTATATTTGTGTTTGCCTCCGTGTGAGCCCTAAATGCCAGATCCTCAGACTTAATAGGCCCCCATTAAGAAATTATCTCTGGTGCTTTTGTGCCTTTGCACAGAAAAACCTAACTACCAATTAAGTGGTTGTGTGCCTAGATGGCCCATTTGCTTGGCTGTTGGTAATTATGGGTTTTCTCAGTGTTTCTCTCTTCTCAAGCCGGCCCTTCTCCTTTTGATTAGGCTTCTCCAGAGTGTTACAATCCACAAACTCTGTCACTCTCCTCGAAATTAGCTGTCATTCCAACCATATGCATTTTTCATCATGCCCCCAGAGAGAAACCACAATTGAACCACAGAGCTAGAACAAAAAGAAGGAGCATTCTGATTCATGTAAATATTCTTGAAAGTTTCGCTGATGGGCTTTGGATGTTTTGTGCAAATTTGCTCGTTTCATTTGGATGAGCATTAATGCAGTCAGATAGACTCTATACACTAGAAACAAACAGTTCATTTGTTTTCCCGGCAAAAGCATCCTGGTGCTGAATATTCTCCTATAATTCCGACTCTCTGTGTTTCACTGTGAAGGATGAGGACACGTCTTCAGTTTCTTATATGACAAGAATCTAACAATGCACCATTACACCTTAAATAGTAAATGGACTGCACTGATATGGCGCTTTTCTACCTTAAGGGACAAAGGGTTTTACAATTTTGCCTGTCATTCATCCATTCACACACTGATGGCAGCGGAGCGGCTCTGGCCTGTCCATTAAGAGCAACTTGGGGTTCAGTGTGTTGAGATGTGGGCAGAAACAGCCAGGGATCAATCTGCCAGCCCTGCACTTAATGGACGACCTGTTTTACCTCCTGAGCCACAGCCGCCCAGTAATCACTGTGTTATTATACTTCAGTGCCTTTTTGACTATTCCCAGGCTATGACTAAAGCTTTTCAGATCACAAATCAATAAATCAATTCATTCACAAAGTCATATAGATTTACTGAGATAGATAAATGACAACAACCAGTGGCAATATTGTACATAGAAGTACAACCATACAATTTCTTTTTAAACCTAAATCAAAGAGATAAAACTAGTTTTAGTAGCAAGTTTACTTTCTATACATGTTTGTGTTACATTTGTATGTTGGCAAGCAGTAAATATTGAAAGCAGCAAAATAAACTCATATGCTACAATGCAGAAAATCAGATGCAGAATTCTTAAAGAAAGAAAAGACATGAAGAACAGAATCAGAGTGAAATGATTTGTGTGTGTGTGCGCTAAAATGCTAAAATGTATATTTGAAAAAGGAACACATCTAACCACAAAACATACGGTACATTTTTACTTATGATTTTGTTTTAATCAATATTAAATGCAAATGTGCAGCAACATATCATTAAACTACTGACTACTGGTAAAATACCACCTGATATGCAGAATGTCATTTTCAGCTAAATAGGTTGCATCTGTGTTCTGTGTGTGTGTGTGTGTGTGTGTGTGTGTGTGTGTGTGTGTGTGTGTGTGTATGTGTGTGTGTGTTTGGGATCCATTGTGTTTCATTATGCTTATTCTGGATGCAGCTGTTCACAAAAGTGCCATCAAAGTTCCATTGAATCTCATCTGTAATTATTAATTCATTTCAGTCATTTCAACACTATTTTTGCTGTCGTGTGAAAAACAGATGGGCCTTTTTTTTTAATGGTTTATTTGACAAAAGAAGCCTGAGAATTTCCCTTAAGCAATACGGGAACACTAAGTACTTCAATCATCTCAAAAATCAAAATGACCAAATGTGGAGATACAGAAAAAGTGGTTAGTTTTTGTTTTTAGTTCTTGTTTTTTTTTAAATACAATTTACAGCCGAAGCGCGAATTTTGTTTCGCGTTGCAACTTTTCAAGATATAATTTAAAAATCAAAAAAAATTTTTTTTCCACATTTTGGCTCAAAAACTAAAACTGTAATGGTGACAAACAGTCTCTATCTTTGTGTAAAAATAGTCAGAATAAATATAAATTTTGCACCATGAAACAAAGACTGCAATTTTGCATCTTTAGACAAAGCCAAGTTGAATTCAGCTGACAGGCGTCGCTTATTCATCGAGCTTCATGCTGAGAATTTGTTTCTCCCCATGTGGTTCTTATCGCTGTGCTTTGTCTACCGCTGCCTGTCAAGGTCAATAATTGTGATTCAGGCTATTCATGCTCATCTCCAGTGTGGACGCCTTTCATGTGGGGACAAGGAGTTGTTTTGAAGCCTGCGAGATGGAGACAGGAGGAGGTGGGGGAAGGTCAATTGATTAGGAAGATACTTTTGCTGATTAGAGCCATCACTCAGTGTCACAATTATCAGTGTCATCAGCTCGTCTGCAACGAATTTTTGTTGCATCCCGGGACAGGCTGACACCCTCTGTATGTCTGTGTGTGTGTGTGTGTGTGTGTGTGTGTGTGTGTGTGTGTGTGTGTGCAGGCTCCCCACTCTATCTCCACACACTCCCAATTACTCTACCTGATTGGATATATGCAAATTGGACCAAAATTAAAAGCCACCTGCAAGGGGACCCCTCGTGGGACAGTTTTGTACACACACACACACGCGCGTACATCACACAGTATGATGTCTTCAGCTTTAACCTTCAACTGTCCCAATGGTGGAAAGCATGTCTGTTCCCATTCCTACTGAGCAGAGATGTACTGTAATCGACATTATTTAGGTGTAACATTTAAAAAGGTACCATCATAACGAACAAAGAGAAAGCTTTTTGTTTCAGTTCTGTGCAGCGGCCTTTGCACCGTGTCTCTTTTAAAATATACTTTTTTACCCATTCCTTTCATGATATGCTCTCTCTCCACATGCATCCTTCTAATCCTATACTGTATCTATGCATCTGTCCTCTCCTCTCAGTGGTCACGGCCTCCAGTTGTGCAACAAATGACCCCTGCCCCACTGTGACCAGCAGGCACTTCTTCTCTCCTCTCCTCGCCATTCTTTTCTTCTTATCTACTCTCATCTGCTCAAGCATTCAACACTCTGTGTCTATTTCAGAAAAGACACTTAATTTCTCTTCTCTTCTCTTCTCTTCTCTTCTCTTCTCTTCCTCACCTCTCTTTGCCCCCTGAGAATCGGCAGGGGGAGAAATCTCTTCTCCCTCCCGTAGGCAACCCCAGTAAATCTCTCTAAGCTCTGCCTCCCCTGCCATACCTTTAGATTGAAGGCCACCTCCAAAGGTCACTGAGCAGAACTGATCCTCTGTATTCTCTTTATCCCGAAAGGCTGAATGAGACTGGAGGAAGAGGGGTGGCCCGGGGGCAGCGAGGAAGAGAGGGAAGCAGAGGGAGGGAGGAAGAAGAAAGGAGGTGGGTAGGGAGCAGAGGTGTGGTTAGGGCAGGGAGGTGCGGGGTAGGGAGCAGAGGAAGAAGGTCGGACAGGGAGCGGAGCAGAGGGATGGGTGCGGGATATAGCCTGAGGTTAGGAAGGAAGCAGGGGGCATTGATGTGAGGGCGCATGAGTGAATACAAGTACTACAGCAGGAAATTAAAGAAAAAGCAATTCCAAAGCTATATAACAGGCTTGTGAAGACTACTTTCTAAATTTAATCTGCCAGAAATTAGTGATCACCTACTAAAAATTCATTCTTCTCTCCGGTGGGCAACTCAAAGTCAGTATCGGAGCAGGAGAAAAGGAGGCTGAAGAATTAATATAAAGACTGGCGAGGGGCAGGGTTGCACCACAAGTGCAGCTGTGCCAAATATTGCTCCCCTCGCTGCCGTTTCATTTGAATACCGTGTTATATGCAAATACAAACACACACACCGACACACAGGAGCACAGACCCTCTGTTAGCGAGCCTGAATGCAGCACGATACACAAAACAAAACAGCGACGTGATACTGTATGTGTGTGTGTGTGTGTGTGTGTGTGTGTGTGTGTGTGTGTGTGTGTAATCTTTTTGACATGTCAGCTGTAAAATGGCTGTTTCTGCCTTTCTGTCGATACTAAGCAGCTCAGACGAAGAGACAAAGAGAGGAGGAGAAGGAGGAGGACGAGGAGAGAGCATCCAGAGATGAAGGCAGTAATAGCTCGGGCCTATAGAAGGAGGAAGGGGAGAATAGTCTTCTCAGAGCGAGGAGGGTAATATTTTTCTCTCCTGGGAACCCTTAGCCTTTTGGATTATGTTCTGTTGTTATGGTGCTTATTATGTTTGCTGACAGCTAAATGGTTGTCAGACATCCTCCAGTCTATAGATTGCGTCTTAATATAAGGGAACTGGCGTGTGTGGGTGTGTGCGTTGCTGTATCCAAGCATTATATCAGTGATGGAAGAAGTATTCCGCTCTTTCGCTTGTGTAAAAGAACCAATACAATTATATAAAAGTACAAGTGAAAGTCCTGCATTCAAGTAAAAATACAGAGGCATTAGCAGTAAAATGCACTTGAAGTATTAAATGTACAAGAACACACCCATTTTACAGAAAAAATGACGACATACAGTATGTATATTATATTATATTATTGCTAATCCTGCTTCATCAATGCATGAGCAGCATTTCACTGATAGGCTAATAGGTTGAGCTGGTTTTAACTACTTTATTTACAGTGGCAACAAAAATCTGGGTGTCATGAGATAATTAATGGGACAGGGGGGGGGAATTCTGTTTAGCAAATTTGCATTTGTTTTTTTCATTTTTGGACTTGCACTACTTCCATTTTATATTATTTAACTCCACTACTATTCTGAGGGAAATATTGTTCTTTCAAATCTACATTCACCTATATTTTACACATTACCACATTTATTTCTATAACTTTAATTACTAGTTAATTTGCAGATTCAGATATAATAAAAAATATAATGAACAAATGTATTATGATGTATTATTATGAAAATTAAGACTTTGATTGATCCCTATATGAAAGTCAGTCACAGGCAAAAAGAGTACTTTTACTTTTAGTACTTTCAGTATTTTCTGATGCTAATACATTTACACTTTTCAAGTCTTTCTTCCACCACTAAAATGAAACCATTTGAGAAGTTGGTAAGACTTCTGTAAACTCATATCTGAAACTTGACAGGGGGCACTATAGTCAATGCTTTCTTTTAAGGAGTCACAAACCAAAAGAAAAAATGGGAACTGCTCCTTTAATCCTCAACAGCTGTAGTGGAGTAAAAGAAGTGAAGAAGTGTAAAGTAGCATAAAATGGAAATATTGAAGTAGCTCAAAATTGTACTTCAGTAAGAAATTATATCCACCAATGCACTGCATATGTTTTCCTGCACATGACGGCCAATGTGTGCATCTCTCTTTTTTTTTTTCCCACTGCGTGCAATCTACTGATTGAAGCTAACGATGTCAGCTATTGCATCCACGCTCCCATACATCTCTGTCCACTTCCATCTACCATCTCCCCATTTACGCGCCACCTTGCCTCCCTAATTTCTCTCTGTAATGAAAGTTCCTCTGCCCATCAGTGGCTGAAAATGATATTGGAAATATTAATAAGGGGCCCTTTTTAACCAAATTACATTCTATCAGAGCTGAGATTAAATTAGCAACCGCCAAGGTGTGTAGGAACAAAGCTAATGGAATTGGATGACAGCGTCCGTCAATCAACAAACGATTTAGGTCTCCCTTTTCGACCTTGTCCCTCCCACTCTTATCAATCTCACACACACACACACACACAGAATTACACTGTAATATCGTGAAGGGATACAATTGCTGTAACAATGCATGTGTTAGATGTTGTCTCCAGCAGAGAGAGAGAGGAAGCATGCAGGTCTCCAAGTTCAGAAACAAGTTCTGTGGTTTTCATTGTAAATGATAGACCCTAATGGCATGGCTGAGCCGTGACGTTATGTTTCAATGCAAGACTCAGGATTGCCTCAGATGGTGTCACTAAACACATTTTCCTCTTGCGGCATATCTCCGAAAAACAAACATCCACGCACACTGTGACCATTATACTGCAGACGCCGGCTTCAATGAGGTACACTAAATAGGGTTTGCAATACATTTGTGCAGCCGGAGTCACTCAGAGACAGGTTCACGAGAGATAAAGCAAGTGTGTATGCATTTGTGTGTCTGCCATCCTGCGGAGATACAGTCTGCAGGTTGTAGGATGAAGGTATATCTAGTGATGCTGATAAGAAATATATATTGTAAAGGTAAGAAAAAGGAATTGGACTGACTGGCCCATCAGTACGGTTTCTTCTATAAATGCTGTTTGATAGAGACTTTTTATCTCCGACTGAACGTGTCAGTGTGCTGGGTGGATCCCAGTTATCCTTTCTCTCCCTCATTTCTGTCTCTTTGCCTCTCTAATCTTTTCTTCACACTCTTTCTCTATTTCTCACTTAGGCACACACACACTCACACACATACACTTTCTTTTTGTCTCCCCAGGTGTGCGCTGGTCCAGGTGTATGTCTTCACGGGAGCTCATCACTGCTCTAATGAGAATGATCACTGCTCATCTGTCTTCATCCACATCCAACAGAGAGCACCTGCTACTATCTGTGTGAGTGTGTGTGTGTGTGTGTGTGTGTGTGTGTGTGTGTGTAGATTAGTTTTTGTGTTTATGTCTATATAACATTCAGTGTGCATAAAGGTAATATATACTGTGTATAGTAGTTATGTGTTGGGCCCAGGTGACTAATACGTGAGTTGCACTTGACCTTCGACTGTGTTACTGACTTCAGATTTAACTTGTTGACAATGACTTATGAGCAAGTCTTTGTTTGAGTCTTTGAAAAATTGCAAAGGCACAGGGAACTTCTCCACAGGAGCGAAGTTGTTTTGATTTAACCCTCTTGCAGGGGTTAAACCTGGAGGGGTTTGGCATCACATGAGTCAGATGAATGAATCGAACCACAGCAGGCTGCATCCGTCACTGACTCCAGACTAGTCACACATTGTGGAAGAGACCTGATCAACTTCTTATAAGTCTATAAGGCCCCTGAATACGTTCAGTCAGGTTAGCTTTTTAGCGAAAGTTAGAGGCAGCCTTGAGCTAACGCCAGAGCTAGGCTTGTTGACGTCATTCAAGTAGTGCTTTAGTCTGAAATTCAACCATTTAAAGCACTGTATCCTCGTAGCACTAAATCATCCTTTCAGAGTGTTGAAGAGATTATAAGACAGGTTCGCCCACAATAAATATTCAAACTGTTCATTGGTCAATTTATTTAAGCTGTAGAGGCATTGATGACACTTTTGCAAATTATCTTAATATCAAAACAAAACATGGCTCATCTGCAACAAAACGTCTCCTGATCATTTCTATGCACACTACAATGACACTTTTACTGCTTATTCTGAACCAGAAGTTTCTTATATTAAAGCTGCATTAACATTTTAGCATCTTGCAGCTCGTTGTTTTGGTTTTACTACCCACAGCTTTAAACCCACTGCATGCTACCTGCTCGGCATCACAAAGCAAACAGATAAAATTAGTGAACATAGTGAAACGTTAAGCAGCTAAAGAGCCAGTTATACAAATTACTCAGGTGGTGGAGATCAAACCAGAGTTTAAAAAGGAGTCAACATTTGGGTTTAAATTAATCAGGGGGACACAAACATGACTCCAGTTGAGTGCCAATGTTGTTCCATGTCTGCTAGATGTGTTAATAGGCAAGTGTTCACTAACATGTTAATCATATTAACTTTATGAGAGATGATATTTCAGTGTTTTATTGTGCAGTCAGAAATCTATTAATGCAACTTTATAACTTTATAGTCTTGTAAATCAATACAAAGCCATATTGTTGTTGAATCTGCACCTTTGTGGAGAATAGATTGGATTAATCTTGACTTAAAATGCATTTTGTGAGTCAACACCTAAATTCTGTTGTGCAGGTCTGGCAAAAGAAAAAGAACGACTGCCTGACAAAGTTGTGATGTAACGTACATAACAGAGACTGCAGAAGAAACTGCAGCAATTTGAATCCCTTTGGACAACAGAAACAAGGATCGCCACCATGAGACATTGAGAAAAAACTGGTGCTGAATTTAATCAGCTGCTTTTTGCTTATTGTTTGTTTTCTACACATTTGGCTGGTGTGCCTTTATATGCTTCTGTTAAATGTCTCCATCCTCCACCTCCCCCCCCCTCTCTCTCTGTCTTTCAGAGGTGCCATCAGGTGAGATTGCTATTCTCTTTACCTTTCTTATGCTTTCATCCTTTTGTAGTATGACATGCTTTGACTTTGAGAGCTGTTTGACTTTGTCCTGAAGAATCCTGAGGCTGTGTGTGTGTGTGTGTGTGTAATTCATGGGTTAGGGTTGTAATGATCACATCTGCTTTCTACCCATTTCAATCAACCGTCCTTGTGGGATCTCTTTCCTTTTGACTTTATTTTTTTTTTCAGGGGCCGGCACTTGAAAATACTCTATGTTTACTTAAAATGAAGCCAAGAGCGAAAGCAAAACAACAGAGATTGTATTTACCCCCCAAAGGCCGCGTCAATTGGCTATTGTCAAAGTCTAAGTAGATTTTATGTAAAACTCCCAATCCATGCTGTTAGTATTGACCAAACGACAAAATGCTTGTTCATTTTTTTCTCAATCCAATTAGTTTTCTTGTGGCTTTCTGACAGCTCGTTTATATCTGTGAGTGAGTGCCCAGTGCTGAATGGGTAATTGTGCAGTTAGTGTGTGCCTACCATTGTGTGGAGAATCTTGTTACCTGAGTTTGTATGGGAATACAAACTGAATTGATTTAGATCTGAGATTAATAGGGGAACGTTGTGATGGGCTATTGATCGCTTTCTATGATCAAATGAAATCAAAGCTGATGCAGCACGCAGAGCAGGAGAGCTCGATTGTATTTTTAAATTACAGAGTTGTTGAAGCTGCATCTTTTTCTTCCTGCTGTAGGTTCTTTGACAGATGCAGTCATGTACATGTGTGAAAGTGTGTTTAGAACAAAGAGCTGCTGTGCATGGATCTTGTGTTGGAGGCGACGTTTACATGCTCCTAAAGCTTTATTTTCTACTCATAGCCTGTGCTGTGTACAAAAAAACCCCACATCTTCATAAACAATATATTTTTCTGGAGTTTTCCATCAGGAACTCGCTTTTGTTTGCATCTCAAATCAGCATCAACAATTTGCAGGTAATAGCATGTCTTGCACTTGTCAGTTCCCACTAACAGGGAATTGATAAATCGGCGTCGACAACAGAAAATGGCAGTTTGATCTTCATTCAAAAGGTTGTTTCCCCTCGGTTTGTCAACACGCCGCCTTGCTGTTCAGCCGGTCGGTTCTCCAGGTGTACATCGCCTCCTTGATACCGAGACATGAGTGGCGGTGACAGTGATGGAGGGAAAAGGTCAGATATGACACAGCGGCTATGGAGTGGGAACACAGCGAGCACTTTGACATTTCTGGACCTAATTCGTGCGCTGCATTTCAATCATTAAATGAGACGAGATGACTTGATCAAGCTTCTCAAGAAATCCAAGTGGTAGACTCATTAAACTAACATTGAAACTCATATTAAGAAGTTAGAGAGGCATCATAACTTGCAACTGTCACGAAAAAGGCAGCGAGAAGCTGGTAATGCTCATAGGGGATGCACGGAAAGTGTTTTGCGTTGGGAGCGCTGAGGACTCTGGGTAAAGACAGGAGGTCTTAGTGCTTTGCCTGGAGCCATCTTGGTTTCACCTAAAGGCCGGGATGTACAGAATAAGCCCAATGCACATACATTTCTCTCCTCACTACACAATACCCACAATAATGATCCCATTCCAGAGGGATGTTTAAGTTAATCTTCAGACTAATGACTGTTAAGTACTCGGCAGACTATGGAGAAAATTATAATTTGTTTTACTCAGTGCATACATTCTGCCGGCTGCCAGAGTGAGCTGACCCTTAAGGTTGATGATGTTGCTCAGCCTCCAACTGCCAGGTCAATGAGGTTGCGTTTCCCTGTCCAGCTCTGTGTCTTCCAAGTGGGGTGACATAAGCCATCCTTGGCCTCTGTCTCCCACAGTGCCAGTTCTGGGTCCAGCAGAAGCCATTAAAGAAGCAATTAACAGGCCCAATTAAAGAATGATGAAGCTGAGGGGAGAGTTTACACAGTGTAAAGTGACTAAAGGGCTCTAGCTTCGGCTCTTTAGATGTCAGCGACTGACGGCGGTGAAATTGTAAATCATCCACTTGAAATTCATCTTGTTGGTTAGTTTGTCTCTCCACATTTGTCTCCATTTAGAAAAATCACACTCAAAAACAGCTTCCCCCAAAAGTGGGAAGTGGCCGATCGGAGGCTACACACATCTTTCCATGCAAATCAGGACCCGCCGCCTTTCCAATCAGGAACAGGCGATTGCTTTGTATCATTTTCGTCAGCTGTCGAGGAAATAAAAACCCACAGTTTTGATGTTTGGGTTTCATAATTGAGCCGGCAAGTTGGTGTGTGCATAAAGGCCTCTGCCAATAGCCTTTGACGTGAACAGAATATAGAAGATACCTGGGAACCCTCAGATGAAAGCGCTGCTTATACGTCTCTTGATCTTGCTTACCTCATCTTTCTCTTGGCTTTTGCCATCTTTTTCTCACCGGCAGATTGCAGGCCAGCTAATGGTACCTTTACTGCTTCAAAGGGCCTTTTGACTTGATAAGGACAGTGTGAAAGCTGCGTGTGTGTAGCTGAGTGCACGCACTGAGCAAAGCTTGTTACGCTAACCCTTCTCTAGACCAGTGTCCTCATTAGATCCAATACCCTTAGGGTTTGTGTGTATATGTATAGAGTCGTGTCACGTACAGGACCTGACAGGAGTGTGGGTGTGTGTGTGTTTGTGAGTTTTTAACTTCATCACACCAGCCCCTAGGCAGGCCACTGATCCTCTCCAAGAACGATAAATACAGCTGTACTGTGATGGTAATGAAGACTGATAGAGAAAGCGTAAGAGCAAGGAAAAAGACAGAGAGAAAAAGATGAAAGGGGAAATATAAGTACTCTTCTACAGCGCTGCAGGTTAGAATGTAATTGTTCCCCCCTCGACTATCACTATAGGGTATCTAAGGTAGAGCAAACAGACTTACCCCAAGGCCAAACTCCCACTGAGTCTTTGACTCCTGCTTATGTAATACAATCTCAGGGTGACTGATGGAATTAGTCTGGGACTGTTTTTGTGTAAGATAGGAAGTGAGAGAGAAAAAGAAAGATGGGGGGTCGGGGTGTTGAGATGGCTGCGAGCGGAGGGGATTGCTCCCTCCTGGATGAAAGTGCCAAAGACAGGCACGTACGCATGCAGTGGAGCGCAATGGCGATTGTGCCGGGCTGGCAGCCGTCCTCATTACCGTCCACAGGCAGGGCTGGAGTGCCCTATTAGACAACCATTACCGCCGCTGATGGGAATCTGTACAGTAACACTGACACAAACAAGATGGAGAGATCTGGGAACCATGCCGAGGCCGCAGAGCAGGGGCTTGCAGGGAATGGGCGAGATGAGGCTCTCCGCCCTGATCGCCACACTCTTCGCCTGGGTCACGGCGCCTAAGTAGCGGCTGCGTGTCAGCGTGCCATCTCTGGTTCCCCCGGAGCTAAGATGTGTTCACCTAATTAAAATCTCTCTTTCCTCCTACCCTCAGGGACACATGGGCAGAGGAATATAGTGAAAGAAACAGTGAGGTAGGAGGAGGGGATGGGCGAGCACGCCAGTGACAGGGACCGAGGCCGGGCAGACAGGGGAAGAATAGAGAATTGAGGAGGGGGAGAGGAGACTTTTTCAGGGGCAAAACAAGAGGGAATGATAAACAGAAATCCGGTGCTCTGCAGAGGAGGGGTCAGGAACCATACCAGCTCAGCTCATTCACAAGTTTTCTCAATTTTTTTGTCATGGTGGAGAATTGAAAAGGAATGTGCTGTGTGGTGAGGAGGCAATAGAGAAGGGGAGACTTTTTTTTTTTTTTTTTTTTTTTTTCAAATTTTAGTTGCCTATTCACTGAAAAATAGAGAAAACTTGTTTGAACTTGCTTGTGTTTTTTTTCTTATCAGACCCCGGGGCAGCATGTGGACTCACAGGCTGTGCAAACATGGAGAAAAGGAGAGAAAAACAGAAGGGAAAAAAAGGAGAGAGGTTACAGAGTGCATTGTGCATTGATGGCATGAGGTGAGAGAAGGAAGTGAAGGCAAAAAGTGAGAAAAGTACAGGTACTTGCTAATTAGAACAGCAGTCACAGTTATACTTCCGCAGGAATTCAGAATAACTCTGTGTAAGGTTGCTTTGTTTGTGACCTCCTCAACTAATGTTCCAACCAGACACGGTACACGGAAAACATTATTTGCTCTTTATAATAATAATACAGATAACAAAAAATAAGAAATGAAATGAAATAGTTTTCACTTCATTTATGTAGCACTTTTCATATGCAACTAATACAAGTATTACAGATGTGTATTCATTAATAATAACAAATAAATAAGTAGAAGGGGTATTGACTGACAGTAATAATGACAAGCAAGATACAAATTCATAAAACACTGTGAAAACGTAAAGACCTAATTAATTACCAATTCACAAGAAAACACTTTGGCAAAAGTGTGTTTTTTAAGAGAGAGAAATGAGAAATGAAAATTACATAGAATATTTTAAAGGAATAGTTCAATATTATGGAAAATATTTGTACATACATTATCATACTATCAGTAGCCAGTTACCTTAGCACAAAGAATGGAAACAGCTCAACTGGCTTTGTCCAAACATAACAAAATCCACGTTCCACAACCTTTAAAGATTATGACATATCGTATCTATTTTATGTTCTACTTAAGCAAATAAGCATACTTCCCAAAATGTCAAACCATTCCTGCAAAACTGAGGGTATCATGGTTATTTGTAGCTGGTTGTGTATTTTAAAATGGTACTTTAAAATGCAAATCAGTATTGATGCGATGCATGTTTTTTTTCTGGATACAGAAGTAATCAATCCAGAACTCCTTCTTGATTGTACTTTACTGTTTCTAGGTCCAATGACACTTTAGTTAAAAGAGGTTGGAAGCTTAAAAGTAGAAACAGTTTATTTGAGGGTCTTATTATGAAGGTGGCAGCTCCGGCACTAATGGAGTAGACAAATAGGATGGATACGGAATTTGGGACACTTCACTGTATGAGTCCTAAAATACCATCTAATTGATCATACGGTGCTGGGAATCCATCGACTGCGGTGCATCATCTGCAACCTGCGTGCTTTTAATTAGTGATTGTGCTTCAGTCGTTCATTGTGCTTCAGTTATTCTCCCAAGGCTTTCCTGTGGATTACTGTCATCTTTTGCAGGTGCAACATGTGAAGTGGTGTGAAATTCACGTTATTGTGGAGGATTTGTCTGAACCCGATTAACGTCCTTGGAGATGTGTCATCGGTTTAATGCGCAGTTCTTCTTGCTCAACTCTTTGTTTACTTCAATCTTTGCACCATTCTTTTCACGGCATGTCCGTTAAGTGTGGTTTTTTTTCCGTGGCACTGGTAGTTGTCGTATGTAGGCTTTGATATACAGAAAATACCACTGGTGGGATTTGACTGGTTGTCCGGACAGGTTGCCATGGTGAAGGCAGTGATTAAAGCTATTAAAGCTGCAGGCGTAGGGTTAAATGGGAGCTCTGACTGCTCCTGCTGTCACAAATTAAACAGAAAGAGAGAGAGAGAGAGAGAGAGAGAGAGAGGGAGGGAGAGAGCAGGAATGAATGGGAAAGACATGAAAAGATGAAATTAGAAGAAAAAAAATTGCAGAGAGAAGAAAAAAAATAGGAGGAAAAAAAAACTCAAGTGTGGGTGAGCAAAATGTGATTAGTTGTGCTAAAAGCAAGGCGGGATCCTACCTGGCTCTTAATTGATTTCTTTTTACAGCAGATGAAATAAAAGGTTACGGTGTTCCAACAATAACCTTCGTATCTAAACCCAGACAGAAGGCTTTATCACACTGTAAAAGACAGAGGGCTCGTTCATCATCGCAGACCTGCTGTGTACCGCGGGAGCTTATGGCGTAATGCGTGTACGTGAAGGAAGACAGGGGGATAGAGAGAGAGAGAGGGGATATCTTCTTTTACAGTGCATGTTATAATCTGGTGTTTTAGCAGAGTGACATGATAATTCAAGCTACTCGCAGGCTCAGCCGTGTGGGAAACAGGAATCCGAGGTAGACCTCTCTTAATCAGGGTGTCATTTCACCTCCTGTTGCACTACAATCAATACAAAGAGAATCACACCGTAATCATTTGCTATAATGCTGTTAACAAACAGGTCTCCAGATGAAACTGCTGAGGACATTCACTGCATCACGACACAGTGACCTAATGTAATGCGACACTCGAAATGCAAGTACACTACTGATGCGATATCACAAGAGAAATTACCATAATTGGAAAACACAGAATTAATGCTACAGGAAGCATTTAGACGGTTACAGAACACTGAATTGCATTATGCAACAATACTATGAAATGGATGGGTAATTTTCATATGTTCTTTGCCGTAGGACAAAGTGGACACAATAGGCACATGCAAACACAATACGACACATTTTGGCCTAAAGATTTGCCATCAGGTTTCATCATTATTTCTCTGATGCAGTCTCACCATTGAAATGCATCGTACAAACAAGCTTTCATGTTGTTATTCTGTAGATAAGCAACAGTGTGGTCTGTGTTTGCAATATAACCACAAAATCCATGATGGAAAGTAACTAAGTTCATTTACTTTGACAGAGTTCCTCCTTTTTATGCTACTATTTACTTCCATTTCACTACATTTCAAAGAGAAGCATTTCAGTTGTCACCCCATATTTATGCATTTATTTGACAGCTGCTCTGGTTCCTTTGCAAATTGCAATATTACATTAAAAACCTGTGATGAGCTTCATCGCCATATATCAAACCCACAGTCCAACAACAATCAGAGCTGGATAAATCTGATGTGATTCCACAAAAGTGAGCTGTAGGCTTATTTTTTTAGTTCTTCTTATTCCTGTATTTATTTCTATTGGTCTGACAGGTTTGTCTGCTGTATCTGTAACTGTGTCTGTTCTGAAATATTAGCAATGAGACCTTGAACATTATTAATGTTGCCTTCCTTATGGAAATGAAAAATAAAGAAATAGATGCACGTATGCAGATGATACAAATTTTCCATTGTCTTCAAATGAATAGTATTTTCAAGCCTCTATTCAAGAATTATTATTTTTTTTGCTTTTTTGTTTTGTTTGTTTGTTTGTTTACTTCATGTGCCTTCAAACAATATTTGGTTAATTGTTTAATTATGCTTAATATATAACACTGAAAATAGATTCTCTTGGGAAATTCTGCATTTATTTTTCTTTTACATTCCCAGTTGCCAATCCCTGCCGACAGTAAATAAAGTGATTGAAGTAGTGAAAGTAATAAAATCACGTGACCAAGCTACAACATTAAACTGCTGTTCACACGATGATGCATTAGTAATAATAATCTTGAATAGCCGGATTATGACAGAAGCCATTCTGCTGCACAATGACTAACATTTGATACTTCAAGTACATTCTAGTGATAATACTTTATATTGTAGTGATGTACTTTTACTTATCAGTTGTAATTTTACTAAGACTGCTGCTTTCACTTGAGTAAAATATCAGAATACTCCTTCCACCACTGCCTACCATACTAACGATTGATCTGTACTGTCAAAAAACATGTGTTTCTACCCCTAAGCTGCAACTTACATATGTCATTGCAGAGTGACCTGACATACGTTTTTTTATCAAGGGAATGGAGGTAAAGCTCTGCCCCTATAGCCAGTTCCCATGAAAACAAGTGAAGTGTTTTGTTGCCCCCATTGTATCAACCTGCACCTCTCCAATCCGAGATGGACCAGGTGTAAAGAGACCTGTGCAGTGGTTGAGAGCGTGTGTGTGTGTGTGTGTGTGTGTGTGTGTGTGTGTGTGTGTGTGTGTGTGTGTGTGTGTGTGTGTGTGTGTGTGCGTGTGTGTGTCTTTGAGAGAGGAAGAGGGAGGGAGATGAGAGGTAGACTGCTGAGTGCAGGAGCTGTTGATTGTGTGTGAGAGCTTTGAGAAAGGGTGCAGAGAGCATCTATCTGTATCATTCACTCTAAAAGCCTGGAGAGATGGAAAGGATGGATGGGAGGAC
The DNA here is from genome assembly GCA_037975185.1 of Centropyge bicolor. Classification (NCBI taxonomy): domain Eukaryota; kingdom Metazoa; phylum Chordata; class Actinopteri; family Pomacanthidae; genus Centropyge; species Centropyge bicolor. The sequence goes on from JBBMOC010000002.1 coordinate 4,952,382, forward strand.
AAGTAGAAGTCAATAAAGAGATGGTTGGAATGGAGAGAGAGGAGATGAGAGTAGCTCTGTGCGAAGATGACTTAGAGTCATCTCGGGGAGGGAGGAAGGGAGGGAGGGAGGGAGAGAGGAACGGACAGAGACGAGCACAGCGGTGGAAGAGAGAAAGCCAGGTACCCAGGGATGGAATAAAGTGTAGAGAGGAGAATTTGGCAGGGTGAGAAACAGGAGTGATAAACAGAAATGCGGTTCTTGGAAAGGCAAGGACGGGGGAAGAGATGAGAGTAGAGTAAGTGAGGAGAGGAGAAGACACAACGATTTACAGTAAAAGCAAATCATGATGGGGAACCGAAGGCCCGGCAGGACGATATCCTTTACACTTACACAAAGACACACACGGTTTCTAGGACGCGAGACTTTTTCAAATTCGACAAAATCCTCTTTATGTGAGAATTATACATCTCCCCTCTCGGCCAGGAAATACATAAAATCACCTTTTTCCTCCAACATGCTTCGGTGTTGACTCGACTGAGCCTGAGAAGCTCTAGTGTTTGCGCAGTCCTCAGATAGCCCAGGGTTACATTTTTGAATTATTGCTCCACCAGAATTTCTCCCTCTGCCTATCACTTTGCACAGCTCTGCAGAGACAGGAGGAAGCCAGACATTAGTTTCCTCTGTCAGGCGATTGAGAGCGCAGAGTCTCACTCCTCGCACGTCTGTGATTCATGTTTAATGAGGAATGACAAATGTTATATTTTTCTGAGAGGTGGGAGTCAAATGTTGTACACATGCACATGCATACTGCAGGGCGCTGCTACGAAGCAGCTCGAGTGTGTCTGCGCGGCGTCGAGTTACGCTCGTACCGCACAAACCTACTCCATGTCGCGGCTGTTGAAATTCATAAGCTAGAACAAGCAGCCACCGGTTCGTCTGTTGTCTGTGATACAGACAGAAACAACAGCTCACAGGCGAAGCAAAAGCATATTTTAGCCGCTAAGCCAAGGAAAATCACCACAAACATTATCCATCTGCTAAAACGCATTTTAGGTTCATCCATCCAGAAAGGGCCTACAGATAGGTCAGAGGTCTGAGACTAAATCCTCAAATTTGTGCTGTGCTAAATGGAGCATTATGCAATGTTTGGCGTAGCTAACTGAGGGCTTTTACTGAACATCTTGTCCTGTTGCTAATCCTGCCAACAGCAACCAGCCAGGGAGAGAAACAAACTCTGACCCTCAATACATGCGCACTCTCACGGAGATGTGGGAATAGACACACACTGTGACATGTATGCACGCACTCAAAACACACATAAATATGGGTAGGCCTACGGTGTGAGCATGTTGAGCTGCACACAGCAGAAACATGCAAACATATGCACAAGCACACACACACACACTGCAAAGCCTCTGATTAATGTGGAGCATTACAGTCTTTTATTAAAAATAAAGTGTCTTAGCGAATAAATGTACTTACACTTGAGATCATGAGTGTCATCTATCTTTTATTGCTGTGAAAGCTCATGCAACATCTGGATTTCCATGCTACAGTAGATTGCACAAAAAAAACAACAACAGGGTACTTTTTTCTGCTCTAAATTCAATAAAGCCCTAGAAAGCAAATAAAGTGTTTTTTTTTCTAAATGCATGATTTCTATTCATTAGACTAAATCCCCACGTTGCAACTAGCTGGGGATACTGGTGTGTTAATGGATAATAAATCTATATTTAAGGATATAGGAGAGCGGAAATCCAATTTGTGTCAGGGCTCTCCACCCGATCCCCACTTTTATCCCCATACGCGCCTGGCTGGAGGAGTAATCGGCTTTGTGTAATAAAATGATGATGATGACTTTATCTGACATTTGTAAAAGGAGGGGCCCCAGATTTCTGTAGGTCTGTATTATCAGGCCCTATCCAGTGAATTAATCCTCAGACGGAGTGAGACGGAGTAAAAATGTTGTTCTTGGGAGTAAACACAGGGGTTATATTGAGGTGAGCGGAAGGAATGTGTTTGCCGAGAGTTGCGCGTGTGCTTACATGCTCCCGCCATGTTCTCCGAGCTCCCTTCCTTTACCTCCCTCACCTGCGAAGTGGAGGAGGATGATTACATACCAAGAGGTCAACTTTATCTCCATGGAGATCCCTGAAGGAATAGCGATACAAGAAATGCGCTCAGGATAGCTCTCCATTACCTGCGAGCCGCCTGTGAGAGGAGATAGACGGCAGAGACGGAGAGACAATGAGATGTAACCAGCTGGCTGTGAGAATTGCCCCATAAAGCGGCATTTTCAGATGAATCTCAGCTGATTCAGCCTAATGATCTGAGGAACACACATCACAGTCCTCCGCTTCATTGGCTTCAAAGCCCGTCAAATCTCAACCCATGACGTGCATTCTCTTTTGCTCCAAATACGCCTTTTTCTATAGCGGATTGCATGGTGTAGGGTTTCTCGAGTGCTTTCACAAGGGCCAGATTCAATTAATGTGGCTGTGAGTTAAGTGGGCCCTCAGGGGATAAGGTCTGTCATGTCAGATGGATCTGTTTGTGTGGAGGAACAGGAGAATCCCACACTCCACTAGTCCTGTGCAGGGGAAAGAGATGCCTCGGAGCCCATCTCAGTATTCCCTTCACAAGCCTATATGGCTCGGAGGAATTTGATCTCAGAACCTTCAAGTCTCATATAAGGAGATCTCAGAACCTCCCATTTCCCGTTGGGTTAAGACTCACAACCTGCTCTGAGGCTGCGAGTTACAATTGCGTATCCTCATTCTGTTTAAGTGCCTCTTCAGAGTGGCATGTTCCCTTAAAGGCCAGGGAATTCACAAAGCGCGCACGTGGAGAGACGGCTGTAAATGATTTCTCATTGATTTTTCATTTACATGAATCCGTGTTGTGTTTAATATTTAAGGATCTCCTTTGGTAATACCTAAAATAATATGACACACTGACAGGATGAATCCTTGTTGCTTTCATTATACTGTTTTCACGGAGACAGTGCGCGCCGCCTCTTGTAAATTAAATGGAGTGTGATGTAACAGCGAGAGAAAGCAGCCACGTTATCATCTAAGACCAGGCTAATTGATGAGTGCTTGTCTGCGGGATTTCAGAGATGACTTGTTTGTGAACCCCCCCCCTGTATGACATGTGGATCTTCTTGCTCTCAAAACAGCGCCAGAGGCAGTCGTCTGAGTAAAAAGCCTGTCACACAGCTAGACGGAGACACCGGCGAAATATCAAGGGGCAGACGCCCACGCGCTTTCTGTAGGATTTTTGGGAGGAGAGCACAGCCATCTTAGGAAAAACAAACAATTTCTTCCACCTGCTGCACTGTGCACAATGTACACTTTCCCAACTAAATTGATGCACCTGGCCCATCTGCCTTTTATTCTAGAATAACTTGTTGAGATACACAACACCGGTGACTCACCAGCTACTGTACTTGTAGCAGTGCTATAGATGTAAGTAGATAAATAGATGTGTGAGACAAATAACGGCATCATGCAACCTTTAAACAAACCCTACAGTGGCATTTGGTGTTGTGGGTGGTTTGGTTTAAGGGCCAAAAAAATGTGCCTTTTCATTTCTATTAATTTGTATCTTGAAGCTTTGGATTCATTTAAAGCTGCAGTAATCAATAGTTTTTTTATTAACAGTGGATCAAATGAGTGTGTAATGGAAAAAAGGGTCAGTTGTGCCAAACACACTCAGAGTTATGACCTAACTCTGCAAATGTCCTCAGCTACACACAATCTTTTAGCTTCTTTCAGCTCATTGTTTTGGTTCACTCTCTTCAGCGTTGTTTCAAATCACAGGAGGCAGCTGTTCTCAGAAAAAAAAATCTTCCACAAACCCACATTTAGGAACTGGTGAACATACTGCAGAGGAAGAATTAGGGGCTAAAGAGCCAGATGGTTCTCACAGGAGTCGGTGGAGACTAAAACAGAAGGAGAGGGAATGTAGCACTTACAATTTCTGGCATGGCTCGAAACACAGCTTCAGATGAAAGCTAATGCTGGTCTGTGTTTGATAGTGGTGATTAAATAGGCAACTGTTTGCTAATGTTCATATCAACGTTTTGTCATACAGTGATGTTATGTCAGTCACAGCCAAAATAAAACAATGAATTCATCTTCATTCATTCATTAGGGTTATATAGTAGTAAGTGTTGGCTGGTAGAACTCCAGCAATCAAATTTAAACAAATTCATGACCAACTTAACTCTTTGTACAAAAGGTCAGATTTTTATCCCGTCCATTGAATCATGTGTTCAGATGACACTCGGATGGATTTCATCTGCTCATTAAAAGCTCATTCAAGTAAACTGCAGCCAGTGTTCACCTGTTCTAGCTGTCATGTTGTCATGGAGTCATGTACTTTTCTCTACATTGTCTGGAACATTGTCAGATCATGCTGGGATAGCACGAATCATCAGGTCCAGATATTCTGATATTCATTTAGCAAAGATTCAACTTTTCACTCAACTCGTTAGGCTGATGTTAAAAAAAACACGTCTCACAGCTATAAGGTGCTGGGTTTGGCTCCTAGTTGAGGCCTCTCTGTGTAGAATTTGCATCTTCTCCCAGTGCTTTTATGGGTTTGCTCCAGTTTCCCCCACCATCAAAAGCATGTATATTAGTTTAATCCTCCTGTCAGTGCCCTTGACCAAGGCACTGGCTTAGAGCTGGAGTTGGTCCCTGGGGCGCTGCACAGTGGCTGCCCTCTGCTCCTTTGAGATGGGTTAAATGCAGAGATCAAACATCATGTTGTACTGTGTGTGTGTGTGTGTGTGTGTGTGTGTGTGTGTGTGACTTATAAATATTACAAATAGCATCTTAACAACAATGATTTCACATTGTCACTGAAATGCCCCTAATGTACTATCTAACTTTATTTTAAGCTTGTATTTTTTTTCCACACTGTCACAAAAATGGCACTTGCACTTTGTTGAACCAGAAGCCTAAACCTCTGTCAATCAACTAGTAAAAATAGTAATTTTAAAATCAACACAATCAATCATTTTTTTTCACTTTTTAAGCAAGAGCTTGATGTCGTGTCACACCACCCTCACCTGCATTTCCGTTCTGGTAATCCTTAAAATAGCAAACGTGAGCTGCAGACTAGCAGCCACGCTGTACTGCACTTACAGGGAGGGGCCCCTTCACCTGTATTTCTCTCTGTGAGGCCCTGGGGTCCAGAGCTTGAGCTTTCCAGACAATGGACAAGTTCCACACTTACTAATGAATTCAAATGTGGGATATAGGAATGATACGGAAGGATAAATCTAGCCTCATTAACACTCTTCTCCCTATGTGTTTCTCAGCATTTCACACACAGATACAAAAAGACACACTGACATGAATATGCGTAAATATTCACACACTTTTCCAGCACAGAGTGAGGAGGATTTTGATGCTGTGGTTTCAGAGCCAACAATGACAACTAAGGAAATACTCATTCCAGTCTGTGTCCATGCTGGTGAGTCTTTGGTGAAGGGGGGGTTTGGGGGTGTGAGATGGTTGAATCATAAAATGAGACAGGATAGCCACTCTGGCATCGTGTTTCTCTGCCATCTCTCTTCCTCTCCTCTCTCCTTAGCGTTTTATTCATGTATTTTGACTCTCCCCACAAGGGCAAATCAAGGCAAGGCCGCTCACTTATTGAATTAACAGCTATCGGGAAGCATTAGGCAGAGGTCCCCCGCCTGATTTTCCACTCAGTGCTGTGGCAAATGGGGACAACACACTGAGACAGAGGCTATGGCTTGTGGTCTGCTTGGTTGGTCAAATCAAGCTCGTCAGGAAGCCAAGGGTGGGAGGATAGCCTGAAAAAAAAGGTCAGGGCCGGAGCTGTAATTGGACTTGCAGCCCCCTCCCTCCCCAGTGTCATCTCTGGGGTGGGCTCAGTGAGAGAGCCAGGGAACGTCGCGGCGCCACAGCCGAGCCTCAGAGAAAGGCCACAGATCTGGGCTGAGGACTGCTGGTAACATCTTATCACAGCCTGGTCTCTTCAGTCTGACTCACAGCCTCCAAGCCTGCCCGAGGACACAGTGAGGCAGGATTAGCATGGCTGTACTAAGGACACACACACACGCAGACACACAAACACACCATACTGGTGCAGGGCAAGGCCTCATCTTTGGTAGAGCCTCATAAAGCCTTGTCACCATAGCAACTACTGCCTCATTAGAAAGTCACTGGTGGTGGCCAGTGCCCATGCACTTTCCTTCTTTGTCTCTTTTATTCTGCCTTTGTGCCTTTATTTTTTTTTTCTTTCTCCATAATTACAGCTCAAATGGTACTTTTCCACAAATAGGTTTGCTACATGCAGTGATAAATAATAACTATTGAGACCACTTATTTGAGAGTGAAAATGAAAAAGACATAGGTAAGGTAATAAGCCGAAATGCTATTATGATCCACTTCTGCCTTAATAAAACCGTGTTTGCCTTAGCTGACCAACTGGTTTCGCGTTATGAATTCGAAACATTGCAGAACATGTTAACAACAGCTATTGCCTGCGCCCTTTGATTTAAAATTGATGTGCTGCGTTTTATTTTTCATTCTAAATCTGGGCTCCTCTTAGCAGAGCAATATTGGGTGATTCAGGGTGGGTGTCGCTCTGACAATGTATGGATGTCGCACATGATGGCAGCGATAGTAGAAGCATCGGAAAATATGAAGAAAAAAAAATCGGATGTCATGCCTTTAAATGCATTTTCTCAAATTTGTCATCCGAGTGTTGTCATTGTGTACCCAGCCCACCCATCATAGTACCTACAGTTGGTTTCTGGTGGGAAGCCAGTGAGGGATCGTGTCCTTGTCACTACAATAAAATCACTGCACTGGTGAGACAAGGATACACAGAGGGATATATGATTTGTTTTCAATGTGCATTGCTGTCTGCCACAGTACCCTTTTCGATCCCACCACTAGGAGTCATCAGAGTCAGATATTGTCAAATCCTACAAAGGGAGCTTTACAGTAACTACAGCGCAAAAAGTCTAATTGTAATTATTGTAAAGATAGCAGCTACAGCTTCACACAGGACAGGTGTTATGATTGCTTCTCTCAGCCAAACATCTCAGAAAATGTAACTTAGTTTGAAGAAAGAGAACAAAGATATGGAGTGACGTTCACATTGGATTTGATCACATGATTGATTTATTGCGATGAAAATTCAAACAGAAAAGAAATAGATCATATGAAAGCATTGCAGAGATGCAATTCTGCATTGTACGCTGATCCAGGACAAAATCAAATCGGAGTACACGTCATTTTTGTGAATGTTGTGTCTTGATCAAGTCTTCCTTACAAAGTATTCTCTTAATAATGTTTTATTGAAAATGCACCATTTTGTCAGTAATTTCCTAGATTTGCATGCATGGCACATATTTTTTTAGAAGCTCATAAACCATGTGATATTCAATATTTTACATGACATATGAGGTTTTGGAGGTAAAAAACAAACCTGTGTCAGTCCTGATACAGACACGTAAGACCAGGACACTTTATTCTTGCCTACTGTATCATCAGAGGCATGGTATTAGTGCCTCGGTGTGCTGTAGCGTGACTGTAATTGCATAAACCTTACTTTGTCTCCCAAGACATGGGTGTTTCACTTAGTTCTCGGTCCTTTATCTATTTATGCATCAAATCAAAAGGGACAGTGAGCCACATTTAGGGAGTGGAAAGTGTATCCTGAAGAATTTAATAAGAAAAGAGATCTTGATGGATTACAGACCTTCTCCACATCTGAGACATTTTCAGAATGATAAATCACAAAGGCCTTTCATTCTCCCTCTTTCTTTCTCTTTTCCTGTCTCTCTTCCTCCCTCTTTCTCTGCCCCCTCTCCTTCTCATCTCATGAGCCTTGGCTTTCAATTGTAAGAGATTACAGGAGCATAGCCGGACTGTGGCCCGTCGAGGATCTTTTATTAATATTTATATGCATATGAAACAAGCCAATTCTAAGCTGTCGGTGAGCAGCTGAACCCTGCGGCCCCATTGTGTGTGTGTGTGTATATATATATATATATATATATATATATATATGCAGGATCCAGTGTGTGTGGCGGTTTTGTGAATATACAGTATGTGTGTGTGCCGTACAGTACCTGTGTTTATGTGTGTGTGTGTGTGTGTGTGTGTGTGTGTGTGTGTGTGTGTATGTGTGTATGTGCCTGTGTTCCATTTTGGCACTAACCGCTTAACCCCGAGCTGTCCCAGACCACCTGAGCCACCGGTTATGTATCAGAGACCACGAGCGGTGTTTCCCACCAGGGTTTGATCGTTAGCAGGACTTCTGGCTCTCCGTCTTCAAGGTTAAACAGGACTCGAAGGTCGGCGGTGTGTGGCTGCAAACAAGTGTGGAGCCTGGCAGTCAAGGCTATCGAGGAGCTGATATCCCGCCGGTGGAAGGAGCAGAAGGAGACTAATCCTTCATGCATAATAGATAACCAAATCCTCTAAAACACAGAGACACTAGCTGCCTGCACCACAGAGGCCCTGCCACTGCTAACAGATCAGACATCAGGCATCCCCCTCCTCGCCACCTTCATTAATACTCAATTACAACGGAGCTCCTCCAGCCTGACACCATTGTCTCCTCCTGAAAAGCTGGCCTTTGTCTAGAGAGCAGGTATTGCTGCCCCCACCCCCCATACACAGAGATAATGCCGTATAATATCTGTGTCGCCGGTGTTAAGTGGAGAGAGAAACCCGTCCTCAGAATAACATCTCCTCTCGTTGCAACCACTTTGCATTTGTCTGTCATACAGTCGCGATGAACAGGACGGCGATGAGCAGATCTGAGGGAACTTGGTGTTTATGCTTGCAGCTCACTGGAGTGGTTGTATCATAGAATGAGAATAAACATAAAGAGCATTTCATTTAGTCCATGGGCACTCTGGAGTCTGACGCACAACGCATTCATTTTAAGCCAAAGAGAAGCTACACACTGTTTCTCTTTCAGCGATATTGTCTGTGAGCGATATGAAAGTTGACGTGTGCATATGGGCCTTTTGATCAAGTGACAGTATATTTTAGCACTAGAATCTTTGTGGTGTTCAACACTTATTTATGGCGACAACTTTTGTAGGTCATGTTTATTCATTCATTTTAATATTCACTGTTTAAACTATGATATTTATTCATGATTCTGTTTCACAAATAACTTATTGTTGAGGGTTTTTTTTTTTTAAATCTTAAACAATTGCTCCATGCTGTGGCTCACCCTCGTCTATATAGCATTTAAAAACTGCATCCTTATGTTTTGATGATTCATGTTTTATTCACATTTTCAATAAATACCAGCTTTTTCCCACTGACTTGTGCTTCTGCACTATAATGATTAAAATAAATAAATGTAATTATCATATAGGAATTGCAGCTCAGAGTGCTTTAAATTTAAGAGCTACAACCAACAGAAATTGTTGATGTCTGTTCAACGCAAGCGGCAACCTCCGGCACTGAAAAATGAAGCCAATGCGGAAGTGCAAAAAAGCTGCAGTTCCTCGAATAACCGCTAGAGCAGGCTGCAGAAGTGAGTCAATTACATCTGAGCCCCATGTTAAAATGTCCGATTTTACGACAGAAAAAAACATATTTACAGCCTGGTTCAAAACATGGCTCTAGTCTCATAAGCTGTTTTTCTACTCCATGACAACTCTGGGGGGGGGGGGAATTTTTTTTATAAGGCGTTCGTTTAATATATACAGCATACATCATTATGCACAGTTCATGATGAACTGACGGTCTAAAGGGCGACACCCCGGCTAATTCTAGTCACTGAGTTTGGGAAAGAGATCGTCGTGGAGTTAGCCGGCTAGCAACGATATTTAGCATTTAACCTAGCTGGTTTGATTATTTCGAATAAAGCGGCTTTTTTCAGCGGCTTTTTTTCAGCCAATAGCGTTCATTCGACCCGCCTCAGCTCCGCCCTCGCTCCACCTCTTTGTCCATATTTGGAGTAACCAGAGGTAGGCTACCAAGATGGCTGCACACTACGATTTGCTTCATTTTTGCTCTTCAGAAACCTATGGGTGACGTCACGGACACTACGTCCATATTTTATACAGTCTATGGTTCAACGTCAATCTAGCACAATTTTGGATCTTGTACAGCGGTAATTATGCATTGCTTTTTATCAATATACTTGTTTCCCTATTTTCTACAACCAAAACTGCATTTCTGTCATTTACTTTAAGTAGAGAGAGGGAGAGTTTTTAAAAGCCCTGAAAAGCTTGGAATGCCACCAAGACAAGACAAAACCTGAAAGCACTGACTTGAGTTTTTTTTTTTTTTTTTTTTTTGCTCTTTTCCAGTCAAATATACAACATTGCACTGTTAAAATGTATCGACCAAAAAAGACAAAAAAAAAAAAAAAAAAACAGGTCACATGGAAAGTCAATTTCTTTCTTTCTTTTTAAAAAGACATAATCAAGCAGGCATCAACGTTTTCAAGCTCACATTTAAACTGTGCAATAGGATGAAAAAAAACACGTCTGAATAATTGTAGACTAGATTTGCCTCTTAAAACTCAAACATGTTTTTTTTTTCTTTTTTTCACTTTTGCATTTCCAAAATCTACATTTCCCTTTTCCGTTGAGTGCACATTCTATTGAGCCATTATAAAGTAATAAAACGCTTTCTCTCCTGGGTTTTTTTTGTCACCATTCTTAACATTTGTAGCTTGGAAAGCACTACGCTGAGTGGAAGATGTCACTAACAATACTTCCTGACGTAGAATTAGTCACTTAGGAATAGAGTACTGCTGCTGTTGTTCCAATTAGCAAGTCCCTGCATGACTTGCTTGCTTCTCCTCTCATCCCCTCTAACCCTTTACATTACCCCATCCATCCCCATTATACTCCATTTCTCCCTCTCTCTTCTTCTCTTTCTTTCTCTCTCCCTCTTTATTTCCAAAACTTCAGCCTCCTTGCTGCCTTTGGGGCTTTCGAGATTTTCAGACAGAAATAACCAAGCAGGTAAAGTTCCTCCTCTCTCTCGCCTTGGAGAATGAGAAACCCAAAGCCCTTTTCCTCCTTTTTTCCTTCTCCTACTTTTTCTCCCTGCATCTATCTTTCTCTTTGTCAGGGCAGGGCTCCCCAGGCAGCGGGGTCCCTGTGGGCTCCCGGTGTGATCTGTGGGTGTTTAGCTGTTAATCTGTCAGACTAATTCTATGGACAAACACTGCTGCGATGTATTATTCCCAATCCACAAGGAGAAAGGACGTGGAGGCCATAGGCCAGCCTGGAGACTGATGAGCCACACTAGCATAATTAAGGCCAGCACCTCCCTCGGGATGAGCCTGCACGTCCTTCCCTCTCTCTCTTTTTCTATCTATCTATATACACTATCTATCTATCTGTGTCCTTTCTCTTCTCCTTGTTTTTATCTGCCTCGCCGTTTTATTGTGTCTCCGGTGCCGGTGGATGAAAATTTCTTTCTTTCTTTTTTTTCCCTGCCGCTTACATTGCAAATAATGAGAGGGAAAGAGAAAAGAGATACATAAGCAGGGGAAAAGTGCTGGCTCTATTAAGTGTGCAATAGTATTTGTATTTAGTTGTTTGAAATTCATCATTCATCATTCAAGGTGCCAGGGGATATTTATTGTTCCCCACCTCGCCTCTAAACCTACTGCATGTTTAATTGTTTTTTTACACAATGATGAAGATTTTCTGAGAGACCCTGCGCTGGCTGAGACCACTTCCATCCACATAATGGCTGTCAATTCCCCATTTAATTTCCAGCCAGTTAAGGATTAGTCCAAAGTGAGGAGGTGAAAACCAAATAAGCGCAGCCGGCTATGATTATTTCATTTATTAAAATACAAAGAGCAAAAGAGCTCAAATGGCACAAAGTGTGTTTTTCTTCATATTATCTTTTTTGCTGTCATTGCTATTGATTTTTATTGATCAATAGTTTGTCTCATAACTTCTTCTTTTTTTCGCATTCCACCCTAGTTATTAAACATTTTGTGACATTGCTTCTGAAAAGTGGTGAGCAAAAATTCATTTAATTGGGAGAGAAAAAAAAGTAATTGAAATGTGTGTGTGTATGTGTGTGTGTGCTTCCTGCACAGATAGTCTATGTAAAATTAGATATAGAGTTTTGATGTGAAACAGGCATTAAGCACAGTATGGGTACAATCCATGCTGTTATCCTTGTTAAATGTGACCTGTGTTAGCAGTGGGAGCTGTAGCTTTGTTAGCGGCGGCATGTGACAGCTCTGGTAGTGGAAGTGGTTGTTACTGCTGATCTAGCTGTGAAACACAGTGCCATGTCTCCAGGCAAGCTGGAAGATACCATCACACACACACATACACACACACACACACACACACACACACACACACACACACACAATCTAGCGTGGATGGAGAGAGGGATCTCGACAGGAATGAGATTGGAAAATAGACAGTCGTCCTTTTCCTCTCTCACACCTGAGAGTCCCGTAGGCTGTGTATAAGAGCACTTTTCTGTAACTCTCTCCATCAAACTCTCCTCCTCCTCCTCCTTTACCTCCTTCTCTACTTTCTCCTCTCACTGCAGGCGATTGGTTTGATCTCTGATCCCTGTAGTCCTGCCACTTTCCTCCCTTCCCCTAAACCGAGTGCTGTTGTTTTCGCAACCTACATGGTTCTGCACTTTCCACACAAAAACAAAACAGAGCAGCTCTTGTGACATAAATACACTCGGATATGTTAGCATTATATCTAACTCCAACCCTCCGCAAATCTCACCCAACACATTGAGAAGTATTAATAGGATTTGCTATTTTCTTCGGCTTCATAGCGTACGCACAGACCTTTTCCTTTGTTGGCGGGGTTGTCTTGAAAGAGTAATTCCCAGGTGAGATGTAAGGGAGAAAGCAAATGAAAAATAAAGAAGTCATATAAAGAGATGCCTAAATTTGTGTTGCTTTGAAAATATCCTGTAGCAAATAGCCTTGCCCCACAGTAACCTCTTAGTGCAGCGAGCAGTGGTTTGATGAAACGCCACACATTCTCTCTCAAACACAGTGCATCATATTCACAGGACTGAATGAGACAGGTCTAATGTTACTAAATAAATAATTTTTTTAAGCCCGAAAATACTCTCACAGTGAGATAATAAACCTGAAAAAAAAAAAAAAATTTTTTTGGTTCATCTGAGTGTCTACTTTTGCACTTGTGCTTGTCTAGGATTTGGAGCAGTGCAGTCAGAGCAGTGATTGGTGCTGAGCCAATCTCCCGAGAAAGAACAGACCTAGTTTCGCAGATCAAACAATCCAGCATTTAATTTCGTTCTCCAGTATGGACTTTTAAAATGGTTCCCCCGAGGACTTGTTTTCTTTGAGAACCTTCAAAGAAACATGGCGGAAACATGTTCTGTCTATCCATATTGCCGAGCCTTTTTGTCTCCTCTGCTGCTGAGATAAACACAAATAACTGCACTTCTGTGTAAAAATGCCATTAGTCATTTGGTTGAGTCCCTCCATCTTTGATGGGAAAGCATTATGCTGTAAAAACAGCAGCATGCTTCCAGCCTCGGCCCAGGTTCTCAAGGGGGCAGAGCAGCAGTTGTTGTTGTTTAAGAGCTCCATTCATTCTAGGCTGGCGAAAACACACCAAGGCATATGGCAGCTTGATTTAGTTAGCTTGTAAAATGATTTCAGAAACTACATTTGGATGAAGATAACAAAGTAACCAAGTAATTAAATCGAGTATGGTCAATTTGAAGCACCCGATAGCACAGATCCAGCTGTGGTGGAACATCTGGTGGAGGCTTCAGAGATCGGTAAAGGGAAAAGCTGTGGATTCAACGACTCTCCAGTCCAAGAATAACATGCGTATATAGTTAAAATAATGATTTTCAGTTTGTGTGCTTTTGCTTTAAATGCAGCGTTAAACCCCCTTTCAAAGACACATGAGAGGTTAACTCAAATACATCGCTGTGGCATTCATCAGCTGTGTAAGAAAAAAGAAAGTGTTTCTGCCACCTGGCAAATGAAAAGGGCATTTGCTTTCCCTGATCTCACCAGCATGACAACAGCCAGAAATACTGGCATGTAGCCCTGCTCCGTGGCCAGTATTGACTACTGAGCTGCTGTGAGATTTGATGCTGGACCCGAGTTAACCCTCGGGTCAGGTGCTTCCAAACATTTCTTTTAAGTTTATTTGACTTGAATGAGTCACCAGCCTCACCTTCGGCGCATTTCTCTACCCATCAAAACGGGCTACACCGGCTTAAAAAAAAAAAAAAAAAAAAAAAAAGACACGTGTGCAAAATCCTCATCACTGTGCGGTACGAATGTTGGAATAGGCGCGAACGCAATCAACAGATAAGAGAGTAAGTGAAACAAATGGGAGTTAGTAAAACAAATGGTTTGATTTGAGGCTGTAATCTGCGTGAGTGCTGCATGGGGGCCTAAGAGACAGCAACAAGTATTATTAATGGTAAACAGTGAATAAAAAGACCATAATAAGACATGCATGATTAGATAAAGAGGAAAAGGTCACAGCAGGTTGATGCATCTGTCTCATTAGCTGCTTTATTTGTGTCCCTTCGTTTACCCTTCATTAGCCTGCCTGTTTAATCCTCTTTCCTTCTCCTTTTCTCCAAGTCTCTCCTTTCATTAGGCCTCCGCCGCTCCCACTCTATGTGTTGTTTCTTAGTGTAATGGCTTCCCACAGTGTGTCTGTCTTTCGAAAATGTCACCCCAGTCTCTATGCGGCGTACTACTTTTGACATGAGCACTATGTGCAGCAGACAGGGCATAGGGATTAATTTGCCATGTGTGTATACCTCAGCGGCAGACAGGGGTAGAGACTGTGACTGAGGCCTGTCTGACAGCAGAGACGGAGCCTTACTCACTGGATCCCTCACGTCTCCTACTGCACTTGATGTCACAGGCAGCGGGGAAAACGGGGAGGTTGGCGATAGAGGAGGAGGAGGTGTGAATGCAGCCTTGTGGGAACGGGCGAGCGGGAAGACAGAGAGGGAGGGCGGGAGAGAGGGGGAGAGATACGGGGGAGAATATGTGCTCGGTGTCAGGGTGAAAATAAGTGAAAGGAGACGAATCTCAGTGCAGAGAAATAGAGAGGTCCGCTTTGTGGGGAGTTATCACTGTAATGCAGCTCAGTGCCAAAAGAGGTCATGTGTGTGCTGCAGATTCATTAGTTTCAGACGACATTAATATCCTATAATCATTACCAGTTACAGCAAAGAACATTCTGTATGTGTGAGGCTTTATTAAGCACCGCTCGGTAAGCCTCAGGTAAAGTCTGAGATTAATGAAACTCTACTCTAACCTGGTTTGGGGTTCATTTATTTAAGTCTGAAAAAAAGGTTTCAATACGTATAAGGGTATTTATTGAGGGTGTTAATCACAACGCTTCGTTTGCCATCTTCTCGTGCACGTCCTCTCTTTCCGCGCCCTCGTCCTGTTCAGCCGTCTGTTTACATTAACACACAGCGCCGCATAGATGTTCATCTTTACTGCAGCCTGTTTTTATAGATGAGCCAGCTGACCTTCTTGTATACAGAGGGGAGAGCTAACATGAAAAGCAGCAAGGCTATTTCACACAGAAGCATCTAAATCCCTTTTTATAAGACAGCTACCGTGGACATGAAAATTTAAAGATGTATTCAATTCGGTTAAAATCTTTTTTTTTGGAAGGAGCCAGTATGGAGCATCCTTGGTGTGTTTTGACTGTCCTTGTTGTATGTTTTGAATCCGCAATTACCATAAAGAAGAGATTTTGATTTTACGTGTTTTTTTCCATTGATGTCATCCACTGTATTTGTGAACTTAGCTGGTATTGGTATAGTCATCGTTTGTAACAAATCCTATGTGTTTCTGATTTTCTACAAGCAAAGCTGGCTCTAAGACGTCAGGCAACCACTGTCACGAAAAATGTCTAAGATTCTGCTCACATGTTGTATGTCCTAAAATATCCTCTTTTGAAAAATGCAATGCACAAATACACAAATTTCAATTCAGCCATAAATGTGCATTAGAGCCACGGTAAGTCTTGAAATAAGCACTGTTCAGAGGACTTTTCAGTATTTTATCTGTGATAGATAAAAAGCCCTGAAGAGAACGATGCAAGGTCTCACATGTGCATCCAAGGTGTTGGTGTTGTGAGTTGCATGTACTGTAATGCTAAAGGTTCACACATCCCTTTGCGGGTTTACTGAATAGCAAATGCTCAGAAGAAGCAGCACTCGCATCTCTGGCTTCACAAAGTGACAGTGGAATTGTAAAGACATTCTCTTTATAGCTAAACTGCTGCGGCTCGACCTTTCCTTGCCAGCAGGGAGGTTGGTAATTTACTTCAAGGCAACAGTGAGAGCCATCCTGCTCTGTCCTCTGATGATGAACTTAACCATTGCATGCACCACACCTGATTACGGCATTGTTCATGACGGCCCACTGCAGCCGCGCCCTCTTAATAAAGTAATGTCTGGAGTGGCTGTGAGAGCCTTGTCTGGGAGGGGATGCAATGGGCTGGGGAGTAATGAGCAAGTCTGAGATAAATAATGGATTGCCGTCATTCATATTACAGAGGAAATTACTGTAATGGTGCTTGCTGGGTGAAAGACCTCCATCTAACACATTAACACTCAGGACAAAGACAGAGAGGAAAGGGGGACAGAGGGAAGGAAGAGGATGAAAGTGGATGACATGAAAGTGAAGGAGGGAGGGAGATCATCATCCACAAAACATATCCTGCCACTTGAGGACTGGCATAAAACGAAGCGAGAGGGGAAAGGGAGGAAACGAGCGCATGACTATTTTGAGGTCGAGATTGATGGAAACACCTAAAAGCTGCATTACCACCGTGACTTATGTCAGAAGGAAGTTCTCTCTCTCCTCTCCTGATACCTTCCTTCTTCAGCCCTCCCACTTAGTCACCCAACCCTCCCACCCTCTCTCTCTCTCTCTCTCTCTCTCTCTCTCTCTCTCCTCTCTGCTCTCCCAGGGCATTAGAAACAGAATGGTCTGAATGTGAGCCTCCAATAGTGGAGATAAATGGGATTTGAAGCACAGGCTATAAGGAGTGGCAGTCATTAGACAGTAAGTGAGCCAAGCGAGTTGTTAGGACATGAGCAGTGCTAGTCGTTAGGAAGGGATGGAGGGAGAGAGGGAGAGAGATGGAGCGATGGAGGGAAGGAAGGAGGCCACTGGCTGTTTGTTCTAGGACTAAGTGCTGGATAATGAGATCAGACTGACATGACCCGGCCCCAGAGCTGAGAGAGACAGCTTTGCCATTACACCTCACTCTCCCTCTATCTCTCGATCTCCTTCTCTTTGTCTTACACATACTTTCTCTTTCGGCCTCTGTTTCCTTCTCTTTTCTCTAACTCTCTTTTTCTCGCACAAACTATGCCCGACCAGCAGCGGCATGTGACGTCTGAAGCGGAGGAGACCTCAGTTTCATTCAACTGTATACAATAAAACATACTACATACTCTTACTTAGAACATCAATACCATGACTATAGGCCAATTAGGCATACAAAGCCTTCGAACATATACAGGTTAGGCCTTTGACTGACTGAAGCAGAGGTGAAAATAAAGAACAATAGTGCTTGTAAGAATGTAAACACCTGTGATGATTGCATATGCTTTTGTCTGAAAACATAATATATACGCAGGAAGGATGAGAATAATTAGAACATTTTATTGTATTTTTCAGGCTTGAAAACCTTCAGACAAAGCTCTCGTCAGATCAGTCAAACAACATCTGAAACACATTTCCTCCAATTGATCATTTCTGCAACTTTCCATCACCAACATGTTTGACAAGCGTGCCCACTTCCAGCAACAATTGGCCAGGTGTGCAGTATGAGAGTATGCAGCATTTTAACCACTCTCTCAAGCTGTTTTTTTTTTCCACACAACTATTTCCATCACTATTTACGTGTAAATGTGCAACACCTGGAATACCTTCAAGGCGAAGCCGTCTTTATTATCCCCATTTGTACTAGTTATAGCATCTTTTCCCTCTGTAGGGATAAACACCTTTGAGCAGGTATAAGGTAAATGTTTTTGCCTTCAGACTTTAGACTTTCGACTACACTATAACTTCTTTTCAAACACACCTATGCCTTTACCCTGTCACGCAGCTCCCTCTGCCTTGACCACTTAAAAATTTAAATGTACTGCGATCCTATGAAGGCTCACCCTAAAAAGCAGACCTGCTGGACTTTTCTGACTGCCAAGGATTGTCCACCGTGAGATGTCAGCAATAGTGGGGCTACTTCTAGTGTTATCCCCTTGTGGGAAATGAGGGCAGTGTGGCAGTGGCTGTCTAGAGTCACCTCCTCTGCCCTTCCACTGGAAAACCTGCCTCCCACCTCTCAGACGATAAGACGAGATGCTGTTCGGTAAAATCATGGAGCCCTTTGTACTGTTACAAACATTGATTCCAAATAAGTTGGGGTGCTGTGTAAAATGTAAAAGACAGAACGTCATCATTTGCAAATTAATCGTGTTCACAAACAGTATCATGTAGAAATCTCCTTTATACAATCATGTGTGTGACAAAGTGTTGAACCTCTCTCTAGCCTTGCTTGTGAACAATGAGTCTTTCCAGGATGAACCTTTCATACCCAATCATGATACTATCACCTGTTACCAATGAACCTGTTTACCTGTGGAATGATCCAAACAGGTGTTTTTGAATCAGTCCACAACTTTCACAGTCTTTTGTTGCACCTGTACTAACTCAAACTCAAAATAAGCAGATATGTATAAAAATCAATATTAAAGAGGTCAAACATTAAATGAATTGACTTTGAACTGTTTTCAATTGAGTTTATTCCAAAAAAAGATTAGTAAATAATTCTGTTTTTTTGTTTGTTTGTTTTTAATAAAAGTTCTATATAGTAAGATTTCAGTGGTCATTAAGTCTGTCAACTAATTTGAACCTGTCTCTTCACTCTGGATCTCTCACCTATGAGAAAGAACCAACAGATGAACTTCACCATCATTCCCCCAGATATGGCTGTATTGCAAGGAGCTTGTATATGAAGGCCTCCAACTCCAGCTTCCTGGAATTCACCACAGCGACTAGGAAAACTGACACTGTTCAAATGCAGCCTGTCACTTCACGATGTACTGGCTGCCAGGACCATCCCTAGAGCTGTGACCTGATCGGGGAGCAGGAAACCTATCCCTCTGCATATTATGGACAAGGTGATGATGGAAAAGCTACACAAGACATTACTCCTGGCAGCACAGTCGGAGGCTGTCTTGAGGGTTGCACACAGAGCAAAGTACCACTGAATGAGAGGTGAAATGTTAGCAAAAGGTACTGAATCCATCTTGTTTTCTGTTATTGATTGTGTCTTAAAAGTACTGTCAACCGAAAATGATGTCAAAGCAGAATGTTGAAGGAAATGTAATGAAAGGGCTGTTCGGGCCAGATATCAGGTTAACATTTTGTAGTAATAGCGAGCCAAGAGGAACAATGTGACAGATCAAATGTTGGAACTATTTTTTCAGTCCTTTTCCCATTTTCCACTTCTCTGTATCTCTCCTTTGTCACAGCACAGCAAAGAAAATACACATGAAAAGATGATTGGTCCAGTGGTTCTCTTCAGCCTGGCAACTGCTTCTGATTGGGTAAAAAAAATGCTCACCTCACTGAAGGCAGCACCTGGATGCAAGCTGGATGTTGGGGGTCATGGCCACATTTTGGAGTAGGGCAAGATGTACATTCCCTCACACCATAAACCAAAATGCACAATTGAATGTATTTGTAGTTTCCAGTCACTCCAGTAAGCTTATTAAGTAACTTTAACATTTGCTGGTCTCATGCTGCTTAATTCTTTAATTATTTTGGAATAAGTTATCTGTATTTAATCTGTGTGTTTAGTTTGACTTTTACCTGTGCTCGGTTGTTAAAAGATGCCGGCGCCTGCTTGGATGTTGGACGAGTATATCTAAGGATTCCCACTGACTTGCTGACGGATGCAGTTTGTAGATGCTGGTGCAGCCACATAAGCAGGTGCCAGTGTCTTACAGATTATGCTGCAGCGAAAAAAAAAGTTAAGATGTTCTAAAGTTGTGTTACACTGAAAAATGCACAATACATGACTGAAAAAATGAAGAAAGTGAATATTAGATGCATGTTGTCATGATAGAAGTAGTTCAGTAAAGTTTTGTGCATTTTGACACAGTGAAAAGTGAATTATTTGTACTAAAAAAAATTGCAATTCTATGAGTTTGACCCCTTCTTGAATTACATGGCTTAGGAGCATATTTTGTTGTTACTTCCTGGTTGTCTCCACCCTGAAATTTTCACAACTGTTCTGGAGTGACTGAGTCAAACAGAACATTTGCTAATGTGACTGATGTTCTGTGACTGCAGGTTATTTAAGATAAGATAAACTTTCATTCGTCCCACACTGGGGAAATTAACATCTCCTCCGGTTCCTTTCTTTTACTAATACATTTCAAACAGTATCTTACAGTTAAAGACAGTTGTCGAGAGATTGACAAGATGGATTTGATGAGATTCAGTCCGGTGCTGCATGAGGTCTGTTAGAAGCTCTTTGAAAGCAGGGAGAAAGTCAAAATGTTATTTGTCAAAGACGAATCCCTAGCTCACCCCGATATATTACTTAAAAAGACTGAAGATTGATACGTGCCAGCGTGTCACTGTTTTTATACTAAGATGTTTTTTCTTTGGTTTACTACAGGTTATGCTGGAAAGGGAAAAATGGTGGCAGCTGCAGGCCATTTATTCCGAAGATGATTTTCCCAGATACGGCAGCCACTTTTGTGCAAATGAATCCAGGTGGCCATTGTTTTTGCCAAAGCACAGAGCGGGAAGGTTTAGAACAGCGAATGTCCATTAATGACTGTTTGACTGACAGTTGTTTTGAATGCAGCCATCAATTCTCATTTGGCAGCTTATTGATTGATTTCTTGGATGATTGTGATCCAACACCTTTAGATTTGTGAAGTTGCTATGAGCCTCTTTACGCTGAATGATTTGTGGTCTTTGTCTTGACACGCAGTCAAAGCAAAAAAAAAAAAGGGTGATTAGAATATTTTACTTCTAAGCTTAGATGTTAGTTAGAATACAGAAATGACAGCACAGTAAGACTTCTCAAATACCGATTTTAATGTCCACTGGTGGGTGGTCAGGTGGTGACATGCAGTCTGCTGCAGGACGTATTGAGATGTATTGAGAGACTCGCAGCTCCCGCACAGTCACAGTCACAGTGGGTGAGTGGGCTTACTATGAGATAGAGGCAACCATGGTAACTCAATGTGATTTTTCATGAACAAAAACAAAATCATATTTACAGCACTGTTAATTATACAGATGTTACAGAACATATTTTTTGTGGATATCTACTGTAAATTTTACAATTGGAAAAAGACAGTGCTGACAAATGATCTATTACAGCATTTCACTACCTCCATTCCTCCACACCTAACAGTCGAGACACCAGCCTTTATCATATTGCATAAAGCCATTGCTCTGTACTTTCTTGATGCTGCTGTAACTTAGTATTTTTTCCAACAGCAGAAGTAGAAGCAAAGCGACAGGCAGAACTTCAAAGTGGTGCCAAACAGGTTTGTTGAGAGAGTCTTTGTTGAGCTGAGCTTCATTGAACTTTGTTTGCTCCGTGCTGACACACACACACACACACACACACACACACACACACACACACTCACCCACAAGCACACACACAGATACACAGACACACGCACACATGCAGAGCAAGAGACAACGTCAAAAATTGTCACAAATTCGTACACACTTGTCACACACACCAGAGTACAAAAATACTTGCACATACGATACATGAGTGAGAGTCAGGCAGCTGTCTGCGTTGCTCTGTGATTTCCCCTGGAAACGCTAGAAAAGGGTGCGTAGAGTGAAGGGGGCTGTAACTGAAACAGGAGGGGGTCTGCTGAAACATTTCTCTTCCTCTCCACAAAACCAACGGGGGGCATTTGGTGAAAACACAGCCGTTTTAATTTTCAAGCGAGTGGTTTTCGGAGTATCCCGTCGGAACTTGTAGCACGTATTTCTACACGTACACACATGCTTGAGGCGCATAATACTTGTCCACATTATTAGACACGAAAAGCGTAGATTCTCTTGATTACTTAGGCACGCAAAACTGGCATCTTGTAAAGCTTGTCTTCTTAAAAATATGTATTTAAAAAAACATGGAAGCATGCTGTTATTTGAATAATGCAGCCTTGTAGCCTGGGTCCCAGCTGTGAATTGCAATGAGCCAGCCAGGGTGTGTGTGTGGATCAGATATGTAAGTTTCTGATAAGAGCGTTAACATCGTCACACAGAAAATATATCTAATAAGTTAAAACAGTGATGTTCCTATGATTATTTTTTGTCTGTCTGTCATGAATCTGACTCTTCTCTGTGTTTTATTTACCCATGTGCAGACACACAGTCACACACATGGCGAATATATATTTTAAATTCCACAGAAATTTCCTTTTTGCGGTTGTTTTTGTTCCGTTTTGTTCAACTGATCCAACTTTTAACTGCCGTCCCTAGAGGAAAATAACCACTTTGTGTCCAATCTGCTGCTGTTGTATGTGTTTGTGTATAGTCTGCACCTGTATATTCCTACCTGTTTCCCATGTGTGTCCACTCTGTGATTAAATCCTGAGGTGAGATTGAAGGATGAGATGAAACCACATGACAAAAGGGGGAGATGGGCTCCGCTACCAAATTTACAAAATGCAGCACCAATAAGAGATATATGTGATGTGCACGGCTGGGTAGGTGAAGATGCAAGGATTCAACTGACTTTTCTATTTGGCGAAATGTGTATGAACAATTTACAGGAAATGGTTTGGTACAGAAGCACTGTCGACTTTTTAGTTTCACCTCCATTTTTTTTTCTATCCACTTTTTCGGCTAGACCTCTCCACCTCTGCTTAGGAAAAGACTCGCACATACCAACACCTCGACCAGCGTTAATGAACTGAGAAAAAGGAGAAAATATAGCTAAGTGGGTGTGATAAAAAATCTCTGCTTTAATGTGGGTGTGATGGAAATTTGATAATAACAGCTCCTGTAACTGCACTTCTGTGGACGGAGATCTTGGATGATGTTCTTCGAGTCTGTTGGAGCTTCTCACTGAGCTTTGGCGTCACAGCCCTGAATAATCAGAATTATCACCACTGCTGTTTTCCTTGAGCTTTACCACAATATCCTGTTGGCTGGCCAGCGCCTGGATCTGGACATCATGCTGGATATTTGCTCAGTCATATTCAAGCATCTACTACAAATCCTCTGGACTTGTCAGAGTCCAGTTTATAACTTTACGTTCTGCTTCTTTGTACCTAATTGCCCCGGAGGCATTCTCACCTCTCTACAGTTTCTCCAGTTGGCCCCATTTCCCAAGTGTTGCTGGTCAGTCCAGCCTTTTTCCAGCCGCTGGTTTTGCTATCTGATGTCAGTCATCATTTTTGTCTGGTACATCTTTGCGTCGGAACAATCTTCCCGTGGCACTGCCTCTACTTCTCCTCCACCTACACCTGCATCTGCCGCTGTGAGATATTCTCTTGGCAGCTGATTCTTAGCAGATACTTTACAGATGTACTTCTCAACACTTTTGTTTCGTTGATGACTCTGGCTGACACACTGGCCTTCTTTTTCCAGCTGTTGTGTTTTGTTAAACTGATGCTTTTTTTTGTCTGCTCCACTTCAGTCGGAATCCTCAATTCAACATGACGACTTTCTTGATGTCAGCAGCTTCGACGTCCTCTCTTGGCAGCTTGATGCACCAGCTGGATATCCGATGATTCGGAGAGTGCATGTGTTGCTGGCTTGGATCTTGTAATTTCAGCTTGAGCGCCTGTCTTACTCTGTCAAGATATATGGCTGTTAATGTCTCTCTTGTGTTATCAGGAGCAACTGTGGGAACCCCACTGATAGCTTGACTCCTCTACTGTTAATTGTCCTCCCCTTCTTCACAGTTCCTCGCCAGAAGGAAATGCCATCGTCTTCACATCTGTGCTTTATGATGATCTGAATGATGTAACTCAGCAGTGGGGATAACTCATTACCTTGATATATGTCGTGCTTGATGGTTGCTCAGGGAATTGTCTTTGAGTCGGTTGTTATAGATTTTCAGGGGCCTTTAATTTTAGACATGAGTAGATGAGCATTAAGTATCCTGAATTTAAAAAATGGAAAAGTCTAGCAACAAACTGTATCTCCTTCCTCCAGTATCACCATTACAGAAGTTGAGTTTCCAGTAGACAGGCTCAGTTGTACTGAATATTTTGAGCACAGTGAACACAAGTATTTATGGGAACAACCAACATTAGCTTTGTCCTCTGTATCCTGTATCACCAGCACATAGGTCAGGTTTCCAGTAGACAGACACAATAGTCTCCAACATCTTAATAAAGTGCCCATAAATGTACAGTTTCTGCACCCACCAGTCCAGTCCAGTTGAGTTTTCCTGTAAGATGTCTGTAAAAGGCGAAGAACTGGTACGGCTACAGTAACCCCGCAAGATGAAAACATGTTGTATCAGCCACAATGCTTAGACTAAGCTACACTTTGTAACAGTGTACAGTGAGTTTGTGACATTAAGGATTAAGGCTGTAATGCCTTCCCACTGCAGTATGTAGTTGGCATGGTAGCACTGTAATGTTTATATGTCATGAGTAGATGGGACAAAGCAGCTTCTTTTACCTCCTTTGATTAAAAAAAACCTAACAAAAATGAACAAAAAGAAAAGCCCAGGTGGATGGCAGTTACAAACGAGCACATGGAATGCATTTATTTCATATTTGGACTGTAATGAAAAGATCAGGCCAGTGTTGTGGAAAATATTTGGCAAAGCAAGATGTGTGAGCGGGGAGTATTGAATCTTGCCTTTTAGTGTGCCCTCACTATAATAGACTTATTATGGTCTGCAGGTGCCCTTGAAGAAACCATAGACTCCACAGCCAATCACAGCTTGTCTTGGTTGGACACAGCTGAGCTCCAGACCAGGGTCAAAACCTGGCAGGTGGCGTTCCACAGCTGCCTCGGCACATCGGCTCTCAATTAAGCCATAACATAGATTAGCAGAGGAGCTGTTATGCTCAGTGCTGATTCTCATCTGCCACACTTAAGAGCATTTGGACTAATGTGTATCTAAACACACTATACTATATTCTCAAGAGTCTGTGTTATGTTTAAGGATTTCTATCCTTTCATCTTTGCAATCTGACTACAGAGTAAGACTTTCCAAAAGCAACATCTACTAAGAGAGAAGGAAAACTTGATCACTAAAAAATAATCAATGGACTAATCATGATTCTCAGGGGCCTTGAAGTTAAATGAAATAGAGTTGTGGAGCTTGGCTCATGCAAAGCTCTTCTTTTTTTGCAATCCCTCATCGTATCATTAAGATCTTCTAATAATCCACCAGAAGACACAATTGTCCAAGAACATTAACAATGAATCCTTACAATACTCCACAGCATGATCGGGTCTTGTTTCAGACTTTAGGCTCAGTGGCGACTGTGACTCAGGCGTTTGAGGAAGAGGTGACGACCCCAGAAACGGCACGTATCTGTTGCCTGTCATGGCAACCTGGATGCCCCTTCAGAAACAGTAACCTAAAATGGACTCTTATTGTGATTCTGTGCATCTCAGACACTGATTTAAGATTTTAAGATACTGCAAGGCCTCAGTGAATGCTCCCATTTTTGTGGTCGGCATTACTTTCCATCACCAACAGGAATTCTTCCCTCAAAATGCATTAGTAGTCAGAGTGTCAATTTCTTTTTGAAAGTTACTAGTTATTGATAGACGGATTCAAAACTCTTTTCTTGAAAATTACAGTTTCAAATTAGCCAGTAGTTTAATCTCCTATTGCAGACGAAAGCTGGGCAATTTCAAAGACAAGGCACATTTTAAAGATCTTTGAATCTCACCAACCCAGAAAATGAGATCACCCTCAGCTAAGAGCTGTCCTGGCATCTACAGGCTACAATAAACCAGCCACCACCTCAGGTCTGACAGAACAAACAAGGTCTGACAGAGCAGCAACCCTGGTCCTTGGGGATTATACTTTTCCTGGTTTTCCATTCCACAAGCATATTCATTGCAATCGCTGGGTGTCGCAGGCGTAAATCACTTGCTGATTTGGTGTCGGCAGGTACACGACCAGGAACTGTAACTGAGCGCCAGTGTAACTTTCTAGGCACTGAAACACTGTTTAAAAATCTTCCTTTCAGACCTGTGTCCATTAGGTGTTTGGTGGTGTCTCATTTCTATGTACCTGGCAAAACGGAGACAATATGATGATTTATAATGCAGCTATAATGGATTTTAACAGGGGGTGCAGATGCAGCTATTTTGAATATCTGGAAAGAAACATCATGCTTTGTTTACTCCTAATAAAAGAAAAGCACAGATTTGAATGCAATGACACTGAGTCATGTTACATCTGGGTAAATTACATTGCTAGGCTTGAAAGATCGTGTCTATATTTGTTTAACTGTTTAATGAGTGTTTTTCATTTGTGTATGCTGGTTATGTGGCTCTGTTATGTGCTGTGGTTAATGCTTTTCTGTGAAGTTAAATGTCGTTTTCAATGCACTATAGCAGTGTTTGATGTGAGGGTCGTGGCCTCGGCTGCCAGCGAATGTTACGATGTCTAAAGATTGTGGATTTTAATATGCGTTGTTGCTGCTAATTAATGCCAATTCATATGGTGTGTCTTTAAAGCTCTGCAATAGAAATATGAGATTTTGCCAGCCAGTTTGTTCGTCTGTGATATTATGTCTCACATTAATTACAAAACTCAGTGGTTTTTGTCTTGTTGTTGTTGTTTTTGATAAACTAATTTCTACATAAGATGCTCAATTAGTGCTGTGACTAGTTTGTCATTATTTGTTGATGAAAAATGTGTTATTTCAACTTCAATTATGGATTCAATCGATGCTGTTTTCAATAATAAATAAACTGGCTTATTGCTTTATCCAACATCTGTGCCATTATTTAGAAATAATCTTTTACACATATAATTTAAGTTTTTCTCAGACCCACATACAGTCACCAAAACGTTCAGATCTCACGTCTTTTTTTGTGTGGTTTCTTCTCCCTGACACTGTGTGTATTGATTCAATTACCTCAAAGTCATGCCAGTGTTTGTCTGTCTACCTCTCTCACTTTTTTTCCCCCTCCACAATGTTCTCTTTGTCCACCTACCCTACATGAATCCGTCTTACTACCTCCCCGGTTGTCAGTCTCGCTTTCTGTCTGTCCATATCTCAGCGCGTCGGGATCCTCTTCCCTCCTCTTATGTCGACATCTCACATTCATTACCGCGTGGCCTTGGCTCAGTCTGCTCTCTTCCCTTCTGTGGTGCTCAATTACTCTGTCTTCCTGGGGCAAGCACTGGTGTCAAGCCACTGTAATGACTTTCTGATTATCTGTCTTTATGTGATGAATGAGATGGAAATGTACCACCACGGCCAAACGGGGCTGGCGCTGTGCCAAGCTGCCACACCACAGTCGGGGTGGACGGGAGCGGGGAGGGGTAAGCAACAAAACAAATAACATTAGATGGTAATACAGATGCAACTGTTGTTATCAGTGTCGCTGCAACTAAAGGAGTCGTGCTCAATTTTGGTATGTTAAAGGCTGTGATGAAATTTATTGTTTACGACGCAACGCGTAAAACAGAGGTTCAAAGCCATCCAGTGATTAATTAATCAACCCGTTTGCGAGGAAGAAATAAAGACAGCTCAGGCGGAGTCTTTATGAGAAATAAAGTCTTTGTAGCGTCCCAGTGAGACATGGGATTAACCTCTACCTGGGTGGACGTGCTCTGTGAGCAGAAGCAATCGGCAGGACTCACCCCGAATCATAAAAACACCCAACAATCAAGGACAAAATCACCCTCCATTCCAGCATCTGAATCCTGGGGTCTTGCATGCTGTAAAGTGATTGTTGATGCTCGACTCTGACCTTCTAAAACTCCCCTATTGATTTTCTCCATTTCTTCCAGATGAGCGTTGATGCCTGTTCCGCTCCTAATGTGCCAGAGGTGAAAAATGAGGTTGACGTAGACATGGTTAACCATAATGCCAAGGCGGATGCCACCCGATAGCAGCCAGACACCTGAGAGAGCAGGCCTGGGTCCAGCTCGCCACTCACCCCCCTCTCCACTTATATTATTCATCCCTCTTTCAAATGCCTTTTATGCTGCTCAATTACCCCTCCAGCGGCCCAGTGTGGACACTGTAATGACATTCTGATTATCAGTCTGTAAATGAGAAATGAAATGAGTGTGTGATGCCGTGCCAGGGGAAGAATGGAACGGCGAGAAGCCTTTCAAAAATGGAAGCTGTGGAGGAGGGGGGAAGGGGGTGGAGGGAGGACAGAGGGAGGGATGAGTGCAGCACTCTGGTGATCATCGACAAGACGATAAAAAGAGGAAACATTTTGTAACACACTGCAAATGTATGAAATTACACTTTAGAATTTAATTGCCCCCTATTCAAGGCTTCACTGTGCGCTTTAACAATGCAAGGAGATCCTTTATGTTTTCAAACAATCAGTCGGGCAGAAAGGAGCCGTGTTGCAATTGAAAATACGTGCAATCATCTCGGAAAGAGCTTAAATAGCAGATATCCTCTTCATATGCAGAATGGAGAAATAAAATTTCCCACTTGCACTGCTTAGAACTTAAATATCAGACTACGCCAGTGGAGCTCTTCAAACATTGTGCTAAAACGACAAATGCCTGGGGAAAAAAAATGGAGATAAGACTCCACTCCAGCCAGGAAGACGGTGTCAAAGTTTACTCAAGCCAATCTGTAAATGAGAATCAGCACGCCATACTGTACCTCAGCTATGACTGCCAGTGAGTTTAATGAAAAATAAATGTTGATTCAAGTCAGTTACTGTGAAGGATCCTTTGACAAATACCAGAGTATTAAGTGTAATACCTTTTTAAAGCCCCTGTCCCCCTACTCTCTGTAAAATTGCATCAATACCTGTCTGTTTTTGGCTCGGCCACCTAGAAAGTTGTCTGTCCATTCTGCTTTTTATAGCTCCATGAACTGCCTTTCATTAGCAATTACCCAAAGTTGTTCTTGTCCAGGTTTATCTGGCAATAAAATGCAACTCTGGGCCATTTCTGTGTTCATTAGATCTGCAATCTAACTGGCCCACTAAACTACAGTCGCTTCATCCTGGAGAGTCTCTCTCATTTCAGCCCAATCAACAGAAATGCTCTGTAGCCCCAGACTGCTGTTTAATAGGATATTAACATCCTGATCAATCACCTTAATTGATATTTTTTAGGCATTAACGCTCTCAAACTCTAACAGATGTAATTGTCAGATAGGGAGTGGGATCCCCATCGGCAGTAATTGGGCCATTATGGATGCAGGCATGACTGAGAGATTTAGAATGCCAATGACATGGGAGATAGATAGAGCCAGGGCCTTTGTGGGTGGATCTGTATATCACTCATGCTTGGGCACCAGAGGATTTCCTGCTAAAGGGCTGGTCTAAATTAGCCGGGGACGCACTCAGATGTGATTTTAACAATCCTGCATGTGCGTGTGTGTGTGCGCAAATGTATGTGTGAGTAAATGCCCGGCTTTTCTCTTGTCTGTGCCAGGGTTTCAGCCCAAAAGTTCCTGTGACAATGATGCCATATGGCATATTGTGTTGACTGCTTTTGCGTTGTGTGTCGTACCATTAGAGCCAGGAGCCAAGGAGTGACTTTGGCATCTTCATTAATCCTGGCTAACTCCTGTGTGCCAGCGAGCCCAGTTCCACGAGAGCCTGCTGATGCTAGCACAATGTCACAGCTCACTCAGTCACTGCTCCCTCCACCTTCAGCACGCAGTAGGAGGAAAGGGACCAATTGTTTGCAAAATACCTTTCATTACTCCATTGGCTAAGAGCATTTGAAGTGAATTTGTCTGAATTATTGCCCATAGCTGAGTTTATGATGAGAAATTTTCGTAAGTGCACTTCGAAGATGCCTTTTATTGGGGCTTTTGTAGAAGTAAAACACCCAAAAAATGGATTGCAGGGGCTTAGTAGAAACCCATGTCACATTTTCATTTAGCTATAAACGGTTTGCTTTTTTTCCCATAAGAATAAAAGCTATGAAATGCAACCTCACATATGTGTTTTCTGAGGTCAGGATCAGACAAAGAAAAGATGGAATTGTGTAAAGTCTCCCATTCATACACGCAAATACTATAAGCCTTGTTTCTATGACAACTAAGAGTGTTTTCTTCATGTCAAATAATAATTATAATGGATGCTGTATTTATGTTAGAAATTGAAGATCTAGTCTATTGTATTCAATTTTATTCAACTCTTATTATCAAAAGACGATGCACATTTTTTATTAACGCTGTGCTATTTGATAGGTCTGTAGTTGTGTTAATCTCTAAGAATCTGATGTGATCAGAGTGATGCTTTGATCCTATGTGGCGTGGTTGTATGGATTGCCTGGAGCGCTTTCTTGTCAGTCATAAAAACGCCACAATCAAGGACAAAGGCCTTATACAATTTGTGTAAGAATCCAATATCACTGTGACAACAGCTACTTATACTGTAATAGGAGTAAATGCAAAAAAGAACAATGAAAGAAATTTAAAAAGAAATGCATACATTTTGTGCATATGTGGACTTGGTTCAATACCACTCTCTGGTAATACATTCTGAAGAGTTACCTTTCAGAAGAGATAATGGTTGTAATCAAAAGGGTTAAGATCAGAATCCTTTTAATCTTAGGTATGTTATTTTTGGGTTTATGCACAAAATGGGAGCCCACCTTCTATGCCCCTTAGCATGTCATGCATCATTATTATGTGTTGCTAAGAAGACATCATTTTATCATTGTTGGTCATTTGAACCTATGTTTAATGATTGCTTTTCTTGACCTGACTGGCTTTTAAAAATTTATCCCTGATATATAAACTTTATATTAATCCTTATCATTAATTACTCTACACATTTGAATTATGAATCATTTTGTTTTGCTGATAACACATAACTTTTACTTTGCATCCCACTGGACCCAAGATACCACTGTCTCCCACCTATAATGCTGTCCTTTCATCTCTTCCTAGGAGAGTAAATTACCACTTGACCTCATGTGACAGTGTTAATGGTCATTCACACTTGGTATCAGGTGACACACGAACGACTCACCGCATACTAAATGGTATCAATGACGCAGTTAATGACTCCACAGAGGTATAAGTACCTGGGTCTCCATGCTAGTCAATCAGAACTGAAGAAGCTTCTCCGATGAGAAGTGAAACATCTTCAAGAATCAACACCAAGTCCAGTTGCCTTTTATTCAACTTGCACTTGGATCACACTGGAGTTTTTTCCCTGCCAAGCATGACACATCTTTTTGACTGAACGGGAAAGCTGCCCTGAACACAGCCATTACACCAAGGTCAATTGTATTTGTCAGAATGTGTTGAACTTAACCTATCACATCATCTCACTGTTTTTTCTTCGGGGCATAGTTTCTCAAAGTGCGGGTCAACGGCAGCCCTCAGAAACATTTTGTGTGGTGAATGTCAAATTAAATTCATGCATTATATAACCTAGATTCCAAAAAAGTTATGATGCTGTGTAAAACATAAATGAAACAGAAGTCATAATTGTACATATAGTTAGTTAAGTATATGTCAGTTGGTCAACTGTTTTACCTCATCAACCTCACTGATTTTTGTAAATATCTGCTCATTCTGAATTTGATGGCAGCAACATGTTTCTAACAAGTTGGGACCAGAGCAACAAAAGACTGTGAAAGTTGTGGACTGATCCAAAAACACCTTTTTGGATCATTCCACAGCTAAACAGGTTCATTGGTAACAGGTGATAGTATCATGATTGGGTACGAAAGGTTCATCCTGGAAAGACTCAGTCGTTCACAAGCAAGAATGGAGAGAGGTTCAACACTTTGTCAAACACATGATTGTAAAAAGGAGATTACTACACTTTGTCAATGTTGTATTTCAAACATATAATTTCAGTACTTTCACTTTTATTTGCCTACATTCAATACACCACTTGGCTACTGTGTCAAATTGCAACCCCCTAACAAGCATCCAGAAATGACATCTTGTAGAATGCTGCTGGTTGCAACTAGTGGCACCTCATTAGGGAATTATGTTCTGTCATCAATGATAGTGCTCCATGCTAAAACGAGAGATTTAAGTGGATGACTCGGCAGTCTAGTGTGAAATGGATGGACGAGCCACCACAGAAAAAAACGTTGTATGTTTGGGGAGAGAGGGAGATTTGGGGAAAAATGGTCAGATAATAAATAAAGTGATCGGTCTTATAGTTTTCCTGTGCGGCCCCTCGATCACATTCTTGCTCCCTAAATTGGCTCTCAGTCTTCAAAACTTTGAGAAGTCCTGCTTTGGGGCCTGTGCAACTGTTCAACTAGCAAATGAGCCCAGAAAAGAAGAGAGTGCTGACAGTTTTCCTCTTGCTGTATTCAGGTCACAGTGTCTGGTAGTTAGATAGGCAGATCAGACTGCTTCATTGCCAGAGGAGACTCCTCTGTCTGGAACATCATTTTTAGCATATGAGTGATCAGCTTATGCCAGACTACATTCAAAGTATTCTGCGTATAATGTGTGTTTTCCAAAAACATTTCAAACCTGCATCTGTCTTGCGTGTCAAGCTTCTGAATCCTGAATACTTTAAGGTTTGACTGCGCCGCAACAACAGAGAGAGAGAGAGCAAGAAAGAAGACAGAGGAGCAGAGGCGGAGGGGTGGGAGTTATATTGCCAGGGAGCTCTCACAACATTGTTCTGAGCGTGTGAGACATTTTTGTTTTAGATGTCCTGTTTCTATGACTTGTCAAATACTCTGCCCAC
This sequence comes from Centropyge bicolor, assembly GCA_037975185.1. Taxonomy (NCBI): domain Eukaryota; kingdom Metazoa; phylum Chordata; class Actinopteri; family Pomacanthidae; genus Centropyge; species Centropyge bicolor. The sequence goes on from JBBMOC010000002.1 coordinate 4,985,250, forward strand.
GGTGTTCATTTTTAGGGAATCACCATCAATTGGGGAGGGAAATGAGACCGTCACGGCAGGTCAGTCCAACAGACTTTCTTTCGAGCTTTCTCGTGATTTGAGAAGGCTTGAAAACAAGAACGTGTGTTTAAACCTCAGCTTCCTTTAAAGTGCCGTTCTATCGGTAATTGATAAGGTTTTGGCCTGATTGATTCTACATGAATGCTGTACTCCTTGGCTATGTTTTGGTCCAGCTTACACAGCTAATGATGGCCCGGGGCATCCTGATGGTTTCACCAAGCAAACTAATCCCCGATTGGGATAAAGGCTGTCAGACATGATCGAAGAGCAGGTTCTTCTCTTAAGCCTGTGTGTGGTCGATTTTAAGGATAATTCATTGCAGATCCGCTGCTATTGACCAATGACCCGTTAATAGTCCTCATGTCATCTGGAAACATACATTATCTCTCAATACTGTAACATCAACACACATGTTCAAGCATGTGAACACCTCAATTTATTATCACATAGATTTATCGCAAGTGGGTTTACTGTGAAAATCCATAGCAGTGACAATGGAGCAGAGGCAGGATCACAAGTTAGAAATAAATGGCACAAAATGCACATTGTAATTTCAAGAAGAGAAGATAAAGGCTGAGCAAGTCTTAGGGTCTCAAATGGGCAGCCTCGTGGTGACGCTAAAAGAAAAGCCAGGAGATCCAAAAACGTCAGTATAGGATTCATCCTCTGGGCACCATGGATGTCTGTTCCAAATTTAATGGCAATCCATTAAATAGTTGCTTAGCTATTTCAGTCTGCACCAACAGGCCGACGTTGCCAGGCCTGCAGCCACGCCGCAAGCATGGCAAAAAAAGAAAAAATCGAAACAAATCAAATAAGAGACGAAGAGGAGGAAGGAGGGAGGAGGGTGCGAAGCATACAAGAAGACAGGTAACTCGATCCACTAATAATCAGTGAATCATCCACGTTTTAGGTAATGTGGGCCGATGTGATACTGTGTGAGTGTTTACCACGGAAGGTGCTATAATGCAGGGAGAAGTAACACACACCAGCTAGTGGCTGATTGCACAGAGGAGGTTACAGATTTTACCCTGAAGGACAAGAAAAGGCAAAACAGAGGAAAAAACACTCCGAGTCAGAATAAAATTAAAATCCAGCGACTGTGATTTTTCCTTACCTCTGGTGTAAACATGATAAAAGGCCTTACAACAGGGTGATGTCAACATTTGCACTATTTCTCCGTAATGTTTTGACATGTGTCAAGCCAAACTCCGGTTGAAAGTTGCACTTCTTTGTCAGCACTGAACTCGGTGAGAATACATCAGAGATAAGCACATTCGTCTGACTGAGGGCATTCTTTTGGAGACGGGCAGAGTGCTGTCTGACTTTGCACATTTGTCTTCTGCACTGAGGCACATCAGCAGTTCATCTTGATAACGGAAAGGGCTATGTGAGCGGATTTGGTGAAATAACCTTTTGTGAATATTATTCGAAAAAGCAATGTGTGTGAGCATGGGGGGGTGTAAATAAAAAGAAGGGAAAGAAAGGAACGATTGTATCATCGAAACATTTTATCTCAATGCCTTTTGTACCGCTGACCTGTGCCTCATAAAATTTCTTGATTGACTTTTTGCAACGTGTTGTACTTTCTTGTGTGTGCAGTAGTTTGGGGAAAAATTGGTAGTTTTGTTGATGAAAGTTCTTTGGTACTAAGTTCACTTTCTTTGTGGACATTTAAGTGCTCTCCAAGACGTACATACAGCGCATCACTGGATTAAAAAAACAGGATGAAGTTGCACTCAAAGTTTAGAATCGATGCATCCAAGATCTCTATTTTTCATGTGAATAGGACAGTGAAGTGGCCTAGATGGAACATGCGACGGAAAGAACCCGTGAGTGGGACTCTTATGGGCCAAATGGAACCCTCTTCAGCCAATTAGAGTCCTGGAGGGGGCAGTTCAATTGATTCCCATGGTAACGCAGATGAAGGGCACACCACTCCGTACCTCCTCCTGCTCCTTCTTTGTCCTCGTCTTTTCACATGGAAATGCACTCCATTGTCCTGAGCTCCTCCCGCACCAATGGCGTCCTGGCGAAATGGCGTCCTCGTTTGTGGAAGGAGATATTTGAGTATGAGTGGCAAAAAGCAGTACTTGAGGAATACTGGAAATAAATTCTGAAGAGAATGATGGAAAGACTGGCTCAGACGTGGGCATTGTTTACCTGTTCACTAATTTAACATGCTTTCAAGCAGTGGCGTGTCCACACTTTTTCGCCTGGGGTGGCCCGAGTGCGGCACAAGGATGGCATGAAACACACACACAGATACATCAGAGTAGCATTAATTCACCATTTCTCATTTCTACTTTAATCAATATCATTGTAATATTTTACAGATTCTTACATTCCGGTATTTGAAAATTGAATTTAAGAGATAAACAGATCTACCAATCACAACACAGAGGGGCACCTTAAGGTAAAGCTTCTCTACTTTCCTCAAAAGGAAAATGTACCTCGACCTATATATAATGAGAAAACAATGCACTTGCAAAAATGTAGTCACAGTACAAACAAAATGAATATAAATAAGCCTGTGAGGGGAAAATATGGTATTGACAAAATTGTTTAAAACTTCAACTCTACAGTACAGATCTTTCTCTCAAATCTGAAAATGTGCTCAAGTGAAATGTCACAAAAGCCATTAGCTAACATGGCTCAAGATACATTTGTTCATTACAACCATCATGGACATTTAAAATTGTATAATTAGTCCACTCTTGTGTTGGCTTCTCAACACTTTCAAAACATTTTAAATATTTTATAAAGCAAAATCTAAGCAGTTGGTTTGAACTCAGGTCCTGCCTCTGACCAGGCAGGTAGCTAATCACAGTTTAAGATAATGTGATGTGATGGTAACTGGGGTGACCAATCAGATTTCAAGTGAGGCCTGTGCCCCCCCAGCTTCTATCCCTGCTTTCAAGAAGTTGTAAAACGTGCTGTGAGTGGAGAAAAGTAATAATTCAGAAATACATTAGCACATGCATCAAAATGAGACTGTTCCATTAGCATGATTGTTTCAACATCCTGCCATACAAGACCTGGCTGGAAAATAGATGGCTTTTGGAACCAAAAACATGTGAGTCACAGGTTATTTATACCCATTTCAGACACAGTAATGCAGGTTAAACTCACTCCTGTGGTCAATTAGAAAGGGTCAGCGTGTGTCATCTCACTTAGGTTGAACACAGGTTGGAACGGGCTTAAAAAAAAAAGGCGTTCCTATTGGGGACGGGTATTTTAATTACTGTTGTTCACTTTAAGCAATGTTTATGAACATTCATGAATGCAAGTAGGCTGAACAAGAGCAACACTGAGAGAGAGAGAGAGAGAGACAGAGAGCGAGCATGTACAAGTGGGTGAATGAGGGAGATCCGCCAAAAGAAACTTGATGTAGTCCTAATTTTTGCTAATTTAATTCTGCATAATTGAGACATACATGGGTCTCTTCTGTGAAAAGGGTTTTCAATTAGTCTATTGTTGACAAATGCATGATTCAAACGTTCGTCATGATGCATTTGTCGATAATAGTCATAGGGAAGGGGAAGACAATATGTGATGTCAATCATAAATAGTCAGTGTTTTTTTTTTTCTTTTTTTTTTGCTAGTCCTGAAAAGTTACAGTGTAAAAGTACATACAAACGCTACACTAGTCTACATTTGCCTGCATAAAAAAGCTAAATAAAAATTACAAAAAAAACCATCAAAATGTAAGAATCAAGAAAAGCAATAAGCACTGTTTAAAAAGGGTCCACTTGTCAGACATATCTTACTTTTCTTCCATTGATTTCATTGCAGACAATGGCTCACATTGTTCGCTGACATTGTGAAGTTTACAGGTTTTGGAAACAAAGGGCTTAATATTATGGAACGGATTCTTGTGAAGGGCCCTGAGGGATACAATTCAAACTTTCTCTCAAGTCTCTCATCTCTAAATAACCACTTGCGAAACCTCACACCGCATATACAAATTCATGAAACCATGCATATGCAAAAGTGAAACATTAATCAACAATTCTATGTGTAGATGATTTTCACTTGTGTTATATCAAAAGATCAGGTGTTTTGAGAGCTTTGCATGCTCTAAATTGTACCTTTAAATTATTGTACTGTGTTAAAATACATTGCATCACAAATAAAGCTCTTCGGGAAAATAATAAATCAAACACGAATGTTTCAAGCTCTTGTAGTCTATTCTTCATTCTGTGAACATTTTTATGATGAATAAATCTCCTAATGTGTTTGAGCAGTACAGCAGAGGAAAGCTTGTCTTACTGAACGCTAGAAATGTAGCAATGATAATTCAGTGATAAGATTCTCTGCCACACAGACAAGCAGCTTTGATTGCTGGACATCACTGTTAAAGTTTGCCAAAAGATGTTTTTTTTTCTCCCTCTTACTACACAGAAAAAGCTCCCTGTTACACTGAAACTGTTTGGATGCATTTCAATTATGTGTGCAGTTTTCACAGTGTGTATGCGTGTACTTCTTTTCACCTGTGTGTGTGTGTGTGTGTGTGTGTGTGTGTGTGTGTGTGTGTGTGTGTTTGTGTGCGTTTCACTGGTGTGAGCAACTTTTCTGCACAAGGTTTTTTACTGTGTGTGAGAGGTACATTTCACAACTTTATCATTGTCCCTGACTGTGCACAGCTCTGGAGGATTTAGGAAGAATCGTTTGACCTTTCTCTCACCCAACTCTCCTGAGATGAAAACAATCCAATGGCCTCGTACAGCATATTCTGACTTACCTCATTAATTGGAACTCGACAGTCAGTTACAAAGTAAAAATGCTTGCATGTTGTTTGGCTGAATTCTAGGAACAATTTAAATCAGAAAATAGCCAACGGGAGCTTTTCTAACTTTCCCTCTCCAATTTTACAACCTTTAGGCTACTGACGACTTTTTTTTTTTTAATCAAGGCCATTTAAGGTAAAATGCATATTTCAAAAACCCACAAGGAATTAAGGAAGCTTCACACTATTTATCACATGCTATTAGCACAGACTCCTCTTTCTGCTTGTGTTCGGCACAGCAGGGTGAGACACTCAAGCCTTTACCGAAATAATGACAAACCTTTCTCTGTAATGGTTTTTTATCACTGCATGTGTCTGGGAGAGTAAATTTTCGACCTGTTCATTTGTGTGTCTGTTTGCATGCATGTGCTTACCGGTGCCATTAGATGACCACGCCACGGTACAAAAAGCAATTACACCCCCAGCTCCCCCTTGGCTGAATTCAGCTGCAGTGACTGTGGACTTTTTAGGAGAGCCTGGGGTGATCCGGCAGTTGGAGCACGCAACGGAAATGGTGTGAGACGGATGAAAAGCAGGAGAGGAAAGGGATAGGTGTGTGAGTGAAAACGCTCAATCTGGAAGAGTGCCGATGTGCTATAATAGCTGCAGAGCGAGGCAATCTTGTGGAGTTGAATAGTGTTGAATGTGCTAAGAGAGAATGGTAAAAACAGAGCTTAGTCTGAGCTGAATGCTATTGTAAAGCAGGGGTCACCTGCTGAAGGGCAGATGCATCCAACATGGTTACACCGCTCACGTCTGCCCTGTGTGTGAGCTGATGGTGAGTTTGTGAGCTCCACTGTTTTCCACTGTTTTGCCTTCCTGTGTTTGTGCTCCTCAGGTGGGGTCAGGATGGGTCAGCGACCTTAAGTCACCTTTACCAAAAAAAGACCGGAGCCAAGTTATACAAACATCCCAAAGGCTGTTTCAGCACAGATTTAGGTGTATGAGGACACAACCATTGAAGAACAGAAGGTGCAACACTCAAAATGTCAGATCAAAGCTTCCAGGAGGGCAGAGGATGAAAAGATTGTGGCCTTGATCTTCGAGACACACAAGCCAAACCTCCATGCACACACATGCACAGTGCAACAAGAAGCCAAAAGGATATATTACCTCCGTACTGTTCATCCAGATGGTTTGAATGAGGAGCTCCAAATTAACTTTTTCTTTTTTCCAAAACTTACCTCCAGTGAACCAAGGGGATTCTTGTTATTGTTTTTGTCTCTACTGCATAAAACAGTGCATTTTGATTTTTGATAGGGAGCGGGGCCTAAACCGCAAGTGGGCGAGGGAATTAATTTAAGTCTGAAATTAATATAGATTGATCACAAGTTGCTAATCCACTATATATTCAAAGCCTATATACAGTATATATATATATATATATATTAATTTGTACTATTTATAATGTATTTCTTTTCATGAACTGCAGTGAGGAAGTGTCAGATACTGCATGCAGCCATATAAAAATATTAATATAGCCTACTTTGTGTGTTCAGCTATATGTGTGTGTATGTGTGTAAGTGGTCTGTCAGACTGTTTATTTTTTTTAATGATCTGTGTGAACTTGGTAATTCATGCAATCATCCAGTGATGGCAAACAGGGAAATAATATGTCAGCCTTGTTCACTGTATTCTTCTCAAAAGCACCGCGTTCAGTACGAGCAACGTTTTTTAACTGACTTTATATCACCAGCCAAACTAAGAGCAAGCAAACGGTTTAAAAAAAAAACAAACGGTTGGAGCGGAGGCAGCTACCGGCGCAACACGAGCCGTTGTCAACTCGGTCTTATCAAATGCAGAGCGTACGTTACGACAGACGTGCAGAGATGTGTCTGTGTAGGGAGGGGCGGGCGCTGTGTGTGACTGGCCAATCACAGAGCGTGAAGACAGTCAGTTACCCAATGAGGATTTTCCTTCAGGACGAGTCGGATATTGACGAGTTTTACTCATATCATGCTCCAAAATGCTTTATCCGTACCGGATGCTCATCTGAAACAAGTATTCGGCTCAACCCTACTTTTTTGAAAGACAGTTTTAATACTGTACTTTTAATACTTTTTTTTGATAACCTGGCAGGAAGTCATGTGACTAGCTCACCTGTACATTGTGCCTTCCTTTGCTGTGTCTGGCTTTTGCTCTGATGGAGGCCTGAGGCAGGTTGAGCCATTTCTCCATGTACTTTATGTGACGGAAAGGAGAGGGTGACTTTGTGAGTTGTGCTACTTCAGTGCACCAAGATTTTCTACCCATGCACCTGACAAGTGGACAAAATGAAGGTGAGTCTCACATATACACTTGAGTGTTATAAGCAGGAACACTGCTAGAAACTATGGGCAGATATAGCAGATAATGATGACATCTGAGAATCTATAATGTCCCGTACAGGTATCGAGCCTTCCAGTATTGAAGCTGATCCCAGGAGACTGACAAATGCCCCACCAGTTGCTCTTCAGAGATAATGAGCTGCTGAGTGAGATGTTTGGAGGGCCAGAGGGCTGGGATTGGAGTTGCTTCACTGGCTCTGCATGGAGAGGACCTGGGCTCGGCTCTAAATTAGTGAGCCTTCTGGATCAATGTGGGCTGTAATTAGCTGCTATTGATCCCAGACAGATCAGCCACTACAGTAGGCCACAGCCAAGCACCTCTCAACGTCCATCAAGCTGCACCCCCATAGCACAGCGGCGCAGCCTCAGATCACTCTGAGAGCAAACAAATAATATCAGCCAGCACACTCAGCTCCTGGTAAGTGCACTAAAGATACTGTTCGACATTTCAGGATTCACTTACATATTCCATTAGTGCACAGTGCAATGCATCTTCTTGATTCAGTGTTTTATCTTGTGTTCCATTAAATTATATAGATTACATTATGTGCTTGCGTAACATGCAGAAAAAAAAAATCGGCCAAATCTCTGGCTATTATCCTGATGCATCACCCATAAATCAGCTGTCATTATGCGCCAGAACTGTGGACAACATCGGGGATGATGGTAATGCAATCTGGCATTTGGAAAAAGAGATCTAATCTTCCCCCAAAATGATCACAATCAGGACTTTTTAAATATCTCATCAAAGTGAACCAAGTGATTTTGCTCTTTTCAGTAATGCTAATGATCTGGGTTCTCATTAGTCATGTGAGATTTTTTTCCTCTTTTCTCATGTGTTCAAAAGTAGCCTTATGTGGTGGTCCTGAAGTGATTGGCAACAACAAGACTCTGTGTAAATAAGAATCTTTTCAGACAGCTCGCCCAGTTTGAAAATCCTCACAAGTTTTTCTCTCTCTCTCTCTCTCTCTTTCTCGCTTGAATTTGTAATCACAATAAAATACATGGCCTGTAATTATAATGGGCCTGTCTGTCAGAGATATGAAGCTGAATTCAAAGCTTGAATTATTTAAGTCTATTGAACAAATGCAATTTAAACAAAGGCAAAAGAACTGAAATCTGGTCAAAATTATACTCTTCACAGTCTCATTTCTCTTAAAGCTCCATTGTCTGTGGGCCTCGTGCTTTCACGCCTAATAGACTCGAAATTTCTCCCCGCGTACGCTGGAAATGATCGCGCTCAAATCGTTATGTTTCAGAGAGCATGCTTCAAAGAGCAATAATGGCACATTAAAGATTCAAACCTGTCCATTCTGTTAGGAGACAGTTTATGGACACCATCTTCAATCTCACAGGGACATTCATCCTTTCGAGGTGTATAATTAACAGCGGTGACCTTTTCTAACAAACAATTTCTCTATTTAGAAATGCTGCTAAGAGAGCCGATCCTCTCCCATTGGTAGTGGGCCCCCAGTATGAAAACAGTGGGATGGCAATATTGTCTAATATTCTCAATCATCCAGGTCACAGGATATGTAGAAATACTAAGTCAAGCGCAGCTGGACGTGTTTGTTCTTGAGGGCATTTCATCACTCATCCAAGAGGGTTAATCAGCTCCACTGATCACAGTTATGATACAGTTTACATGTGTTGTTTTATTTCAAAGCATTTCAGACTTTGACCAACTTCAGTGTCGAACATGAATAATTGCCTTTGCTTCCATCCAGTGCCGGCCTCAAACTTATTGAACTACTAGAATATCCAATTTCACCCAGTCCAAATGTCCTTTTGCCTCAGTCTGGCTTGGTTAGATTCAATATTGTGGTGATGTGTGCAATTCCAGGCCCAAATGAATCTCCCAGCGCAAGCCCATCTCAGAAAAGATGTTTCCAGAGATTGAAGCGCAGGGATACCAGGTGGAAGAGTAGTGGTGCAAAGTGAGTGAGACCAATTTGCGCTCTGCGGGTTAAACCAAACTTTCTCTGATATATAAAAAAAGAAACTTGAATCAGCAAGAAAAAACGATGAAAGTGATTTTCTCAAAGACTTCTTAGCACCTTTGGGTGTGGGGGTGTTTTTTTTTTTTTTTTTTTTCCTCCCTCTTACTACATCAGATCAAAAAGCATATTGTCTGGACTGCACCCACGAGCACAGCCACCGCAGAACAGAAGCTTCACTGAAACCTTTACAAGATTATTTTTAAACTGTAAACAAAAATGTGCGAAAGAATTAATTTTAATTGCCCCTACCTTACAATATAACACTCCCACAACCTTTTACATTAAAGATCTGTGTTTATGCTTTGTTGTTTTTCGTGATACATAAGTGTATAAGTTCAACCTTCTTCATCAAAAACAGAATCCAGCCTCCAAAGTCAAAGCACTGTAGCTTCATTAGGTATCAAAACGTATATATAGTAACATATGAACATTATTTATGAACAGAAATGTGCATATGAAGGAGAATCTGTTGGCAAGGAACAGGCATTCATATGTACATATCCATTTATAAGGACAAGCCATAATATTGTGTCGTTGTTGAGTTTGAAAATCAAGTTGCCAGTTGGATGTAAACAGTGATCGGCACACGCAAGAGAAGTCTTGCCCTTAATATCCATTATCCTTTATCTGCTGGATACACCAGAAGCCCTGAAACACTGGCTACATCTAAAGCTAAATCATTGTCAGACAATAGCCAATGGGTCCTGACATCGGGTAATGCATAACCACAACATCATTCAGCAACAGAGGCAAAGTCTTCAATTAAGCAGCAAAACAAAGTAATGAGCTGCAACTACACTTGGTTTATTTCAGTGTAAATAATGGAGACATTTTCCTTCTTTAACTAAACATTAACTCCCTTTGATATCTCACAGCAGTTAAAAGTGAAGCTTGCATATTAGCGAGGGGGGGGCTCTCCCTTTATACAGTCAGGGTTAGGAACTATCATGCCTCTGACTTTCACCTTTAGTCTCAAAAAATTCTCACACCGAAACACTGCGACAGCAACAGAGATGAACAGTATTATGGCCAAAATCTTTCTGGTATAGTAACAGTTAAACCAAGCGAACACTCCATTCTATGAGTATATGCTCCTATCATGTTGTCTTTTTCATGTGTGTGTGTGTCCAGGCAGTGATATTGTGATTGTGTGATGATATTGTGATGGAGTGATATTACTCAGGTTTCGAGTTAGTGGCAAGCAGCCCCATTGAAGTGATTTTTGTGAGGTAGAGGCTTGTAGATTTTGCTTTAGCTAATATCGACCCAGAGAACTGTGGTTTTGGTGATTTTCTGGTGAAAAACTTTCTATTAAAACAGGATTTTCAGTGTTTTAGATTATAACCTTTATTTCTGTTTTCCTAAACTTATTTTCAACATTATAACAGGTTCTACAGGATGTCCTAGTCATAACAGGTAAAAAGTAAAATCCTTTTATACATTGCTGCATATGGATTATGACATATAAATATGACTTTTGCAAATCACTGCAATTGGTCACAGTTTGTTTATATCCAATATATATAGTTTGGTATATAAAGAGTGATTTTCGGATGTGTTTTCGAGGGTCAGACTTTCTTTTGGATCTGTTTATGACACTTTGGAGAATACACAGTAATGTCATTCAAATGGCCCTGCCTGGGTGACTGTGTTTGAGATTCTAGATGTGTAGCTGCGTCCAGTAGTGTCCACTTCAGTCAGTGCTCAGACTCAGAGATGTGTCAGTGGCTCCGATGCGGCTTGTCAGGCATGCTCTAGCTTCCGGCCAGCCTGGTCCAGTCGGCCCCAGCCCTCCGCACACTCCTGGGACCGTCCACAGACAGCCATCACAACCAAGCCATCTCTTTGTCTCCCGTCCTCTCATCACCCGTCTTCTTGTCCCTCAAGTCTCGCCATTGGAGTGTGAACATCAGGATTAGGTAAATGACAGGAGGAATCCACAAAGTTGACTAGGCAAATGTCCTTTGGGTCTGTCTTCTATCCTGATATGTGGACACAGGAAAGAAAAGATTTTTTTTTGTTCCCCCATGAAAAGTTGAACACAGAGTGGTTTGTTATTTTTCAATCTTTCCATTAGCGCAATCAATTATAATCAATTTCACCATCAATTGCATCAACAAGCTTTAAAAGGTCTTTGTTACAGCATGAGGCCAATCAGGAAGCTTCTTCATGTTGAGACCAGGAAATAGAAACACGCTAGATTGACTCACATCACTTAATGTCATTACCACCGGAGGGGAGGCTGTCAAAATGAAGATGAGCTTCACCGCATTACACCTTCATCGCTCAGGGTGCTCCCATGAGTGAGGTATGCACTCCAAAACAAAGCAGCCACTCTCCCCACATTCGCAGCGTTCCATTTTCACACGCCGCCTTTCGCTTGATTCCTTTCAGTTCACTAATTTCAGGAAATGACTGAAACCAGAATGCAGAAAATGAAAAGCGTTGGCCTCCGTTACGTTAAATCAACTCTGAGTAAGACTCGCTGCATTCCCCCTGTTTCAAAACTAACTCTTCAGTAAATCTTTGCTCATCTGCACTGCAGTGTGCGTGTGTGAGAGAGAGAGAGTCCCCAGAGAAGGCTATTAGGCGCTCATTAGTTTAGTTTCATCTATGGAGTAAAATTGTTGACAGCCCGGTAAACCTTTGACCCTTTTATACTGCTTCATGGAATTTGGCTGCCATTGGTACTTTGTTGCTTTGCCAGAACAGCTATTTCAGCCATTTTAACAATAGTAAATTGCAGTAGCAGAACCAGTGCACGGAGTGGAGTTTATTCATTAACACTCAATATGTGTTCTGGCAGTCTACTGCAAATGGAAAACCTGTCAGGTATGAAAAGGGCATATGAATGTTCTTTTTCTTGCACCAACCTGTGTTTATTCCTCCAACAAAACAAAAGGGAAAAGAATGTCATTTGTTCGGCCATTGGTCCCTTTATCACAAATGGCTACTGTAGCCACTGAAACAACAGTAAATTGCCTTTACTTCGTAGTGAATTGTTGCGAACAATAAGATAAGCTTTATTGATCCCCCACAGGGGAAATTTACTCAATGCTGCAAGCTTTTGAGTTGCTATGTTTTATGACGCCTCATTATGCCAGTTCTTAATTCAACTCATCTTAATCTATTTAGATATGCATATACAGTATTTGTGTAACAATACAAAAGGGTAAAAATGGTATTCGTTGAACATCTGTCTCTTTATCACAAGATGGCATCACTGTTGACTTGTAATGTAATTAAGATTTAAAGAATACTCTGGCAATTACCTGTCTAATGGGGCGTTTATCAGCCCTCATTCTCCAAGCTGTCTGTCTTGCTGGCTGGCTCACTGAGAGGCAGGCAGATGCATATGTAATTGCTGCCAATAGACGAGACAAGAGAAGTGGCTTCAGCAGGACAGTCGTCATTCTGGAAAAAAAAAAAAAAAGTCCCTGGCCTTTGACTCTCTCTGCTTCTGGTCCTCGCGAGGTCGATCAAAGCTATTGGAGGTGAAAGAGCAGATATTTACTAGGTAGGAGAAGTTGTCGATCGGCTCACTCACCAAACGAGCGACCCACTACCTGTTCCTGTCACTCGAGCATGAGCGGTGAAAGGAGGGCACCACGAGCAGTGAGAGCGTAACCACACGGAACGATCCATATTCAGTGATACAGTGATACGGGGGGCGGAGGGTTACCTTTTCCATCACCGGTGACACCTGAAAGACACCCTGCAGCGTTGCCCTGACAACAGTTATGAACCTGCTCGCCCCCCCTGGGTGCGAGGTCAGGGTTGAGTGACATCTTGTCTTTCTGTCTTTGTGCTCCAGTGGGTGGTGCAAACTTATTGTGGCACAGCAGGATGTATGCGGATGTATGTTTGTGAACGTGCCCACGTGTGCAACTGGGGGAAAGGGGGGTTCACTATTATTGTAGCACCATTATTTGCAAATGTGTGTGGTGAGTTGTGTGTATCTCAGTCTGTATGTGTGTACTCAAATTTGTGAATGGTGCAAGAATGTCTAAATGTGCATTAGATTTGTGCAAGAATCTGAAAGTGTTTCCTCAAAAAAACATGTAAAATTAGAAAAGAACAGAGCTGAAGAAGCACAGTTCTTCAGTTCAAGTCCAACAATCAATTAGCAGTCTTTTCTCACAGGACTTTTGCTGCACTCCTGCCGTGCATGAGATTTGCATATGTAGTTTGCGTGTGCAGTAGCTACCTGTCAGTCATTACATGGAGACACATGAAAACGCAGGCACACCTGGTTCTGCTTTTTGTTAGAGCAATTGCGAACACCACTGTGACATTTACAGCCATTAGCACCCTGCCATTGATGGTAAGAAGGTTCTTTAGTGAAAGGGGTCAGCCTGGCGTGAGCCTCTGAGCCTGAGCTCAGAGTGAAAAGAAAACCTAAAGTTAGACAGAAAACCGCCACAAATCTCATGCACGGCAGGAGTGCCGCAAAAGTGACATAAAAAGGAACAGAAGAATTGCATGCTTTTCTAGTTCTTGTGCCTATATACTTAGACACTTTTATTAATAACCCGTGTACATACTTTTTAATTCAGTTTAATTATACTTTTTTAACTTTAAATTTACACATGTACAAATCTAAAGTACATTCACAGATTTTTGTCTCGGTACACTTTCAAATCTGAATACACGTTTGCAGAGTCCTGTACAAATTTATAAATCTGAGTATGCACGTTTGGATTTAGGTGCAGTTTCACAACTCTTCACTTACACTTGGCAATAATATTGCCGGAGGGGGCAAATCGCCACCTTTGGAGTTGTGGTGTGTGTGGCGGTTACAGAAGTTAATTGCGGTATTAAAGACGGTTAGAAAGAATAGTTAAATGAATGGGAAAGGGCAGGGGAGGTGAAGGAGTGATGAGATTGGACTGCACAGGTTGAATTGGTTTTCGTTCAGTGTAGCAGAACCAGATCCACCACTGTTTGACATTCTACTGCTGGAGAACGCTGCTCATTTAAAATGGTAGGACATCAATAGTCGTGGTCGTATCATCCATTCAAATGGGCAAACATCAACCCCAAAATACTTTCACAAGGTTAAAAATGCTGTTGGCAACATAAGTAGAACTGCACATTATAAATTGATTGATTAACTTTGTAAGTGTATCAAACAATGTTTTTGACTTGCCATGTTACTTCATACAGACTTGTGTATCTTCACGTGCAGTGAACTGTCCAGGAGATGGCCCAGTACCACTTCAGTAGCTGAGAAGTACTGTCTGAGTTGGGTGATAGACACTATTGACCTAAGGGATACACAACTACACATATGCACGCACACACACTGCTGCACACAGCAGGTTCTCTTTCAATCTACAGTCAGATTGCTACAAGTGAATGGCCCTTGGTGAGGACTAAATCAGATTAGTGTGCTATGCAGTCCTTTAGCCCACAACCAGCATGTGCTAATTTGAAAGGAAAAACATCAACATCTATGCTGTTTTTACTATCAATATATTCTACTTCGTATTAGAATGCAGACCATGATACATGATGGATGTAATTTGGATTGGAGTATGCATGGTTGTTACAAATTTGCAAGATATATATATCAGTATTCATAGTGACTTTGTCATGATAGATTCTCTATCATCCTCATTTCGATTCTACTTGAGGTACATTACCACTGTCAGAAAAAAAAAAATTCAATGGTCTCAGGTGTCAATGAATCATGAGTGAATCAAAGTCCATCCACTTAAATTGATCCTGCAACTCTGAAGCTTACCTAAAAATCATTGTGAGTGTGCATGAGCAAGTTGTTTGCGCTTGTTTTGAATTGTATTTTGTTCTTTGATGGGGGTTTTTTTTATGCCATGGTTATTACTGCTCCCCTTGTGTCACATGTGTATGAAAAAACATATCTTATCCTTTCATTTGTAGTTGAGATGAATTCCTTGGTTTTTGTGATTGACTCCAACGGAATACGCCATTGTTTTTCAGCGTAGAGTGATTTATGGTGCTATGTGTCTTCATGCTCTCTTTAGACTTTACAAAGGTCGCCAAGATTGTTGGTATCGTTGGTACCTGCACTCAAGGGCAGCATACTGAAGTCTCAAATTGCTCCCGATGGCTGCGTGTCAATGGTTATGGCTCCTGGTGAGCGGGTGGCGCTGCCTCAAGTATATAAATGCGTATGTGAACGAGTGAATGCTGGCTTGTATTGTAAAGCGCTTTGAGTGGTTGAGATTAGAGAAGTGTTATATAAATGCTGTCCATTTACTATTTCCAGATCAATTGACTATTTTCTTGCTTTATTCACTATAAAAAATCAATTTACTTAAAAGAACAGAGTGGAGCTCTGGTATACTAAAAGTCACAGCTCACAAAATATAGTTTCGCTCAGACTGCTGTTGGCAGCAAACAGAATTTCATCAAGAGAAATCTCATCACTTTTTGTGGGCTTCTTGCAAAGATGCCTATTCACTTTTTGTCTGAACTTTCTGACCAGCAAAATTGACTTGACTTTTGACTTCAAAGGTCTTTGACAATCAGCAACTGCCCACAAGATCATGAGAGCGTATTGACAAGCTAAACACAAGCGTTTGCTGAACTATATGATTGAACATTAACTTGTGTAATGCTGTTTACTTGTTTTTTCCTGCGAACAGGAAGTTGATTATCTTAGTTAGTCTTAAGCTGTCAGTGTATCCTGCTCAGGGGGATCAAACTACAGTATTGCTTGGCTGTGGCAGTATCGTACATTGATCGAACAAAGTGTGGCTCAAACGTTTAAAATAGGAGCCAGATTCTAATTTATAAAATCAGTTATATTGAACAAAAAGACTGTAGCTTCTTTAAGTAAACACTGAAAGAAGTGTTGGAACAATGGGAGCCATATTGGATCCCAGTGATGTGAAGGCGTTGCCTGTGCCCATAAGCCCAGCTGCGTTTTATGGCTGTGTGTTCGTGTGCGTCTGTGTAAGCTGAAGAGCAGAAAATGCAACGTCATCCATATGGATTGATCAGTGGGTGGTGGTTGATTAATTTATGTAGGCTCTGCGGTGCATCAGGTTAGTGGTTGTCAGATTATAGCCCTTAATTGATTGATTCATTTTTATTAGTCATGTAATGAAATTACCTATTGACAAGCCAGGCAGACTGGTTCTGATCAATAAACACTGGTAGTGGATAGAGTTTCAGCAACCATCTGTGCTTATGTATGGCTTTTATTCATAGATCCACTTTTGTTTTATTAATTGGTAATCATACTAAAGAAGTGATATTTTGTCTGGACAAGCATTTAATTACATTTAGAAAAAGGTGATGAACTCTAGATTATGGTAAGAGAGATGGTAATAATAAATAACTATCTATCTATCTATCTATCTATCTATCTATCTATCTATCTATCTAAGTTAGATCTTTAATGCCACTGGTACCATTTCATTAAAGCATGATTTTTAAAAAGTATTGCAATTTTCATTTAAAATTTCAAAGAGTGTGTTGTTGAAAAAAAAGGAAAGGTTGGACTTTAACTCTGTAATTTCATATGAATTGCAAGCACTCATATTTCACACTTTTGACAGGGACTCTATTATGATACTTTCAGTTCTTTTGGCTCAATTTTAGATAATGACAAGACATTTCATTTTACTCAACATTCAATAATAACTTACAAAGCATTAATCATTTCATCGCACCGAGAGCACTTTAGGCAATTTATTCCACGGTATTATAACAAACTATTATCCCACAAACGCTGATCGAAATCGAGGCGTGAGGGCTTGCATTCTTTTATTCTACAGTGTTTTACAACATTTACAATGTTTCATGACCGGAGGTACAATGCAGCCATAAGAAGATTGTTATGAAGTCCTGCAGTAGGATTTAACAATCTCGTGTTGAATATAATTACAAAACATGTTATTTCATCTTTGTTTTTCGCTCTCCTGTAAAAGAAAATAAATGTTGCAGGCCCAAGGGTAGGCATCTGGTTGAGTAGATTAGTCATCATATTTTAACACCTCATAAAAGTTGAAGGATGCATTTGTTTGACCATCAACCCCCCCGCTCTGTTTTGCTAATTGGGAACAGCATGCAGCTACTATCTCAACAGCACATGTGTATGTTGTATTCTAAGCAGCGTCTAAGTTACTGCTACCACACACTCTCCTGTCTCTCTCTAGTCCATTTCAGTACTTGGCTCCCTTCTTTTTGCTGCAGGCGTCTGCTAATAGGGACCTTGCCCGAGGTGCTTCACCTCACACCCGGTGTGCTGCTTTATCAACACTAGGTCATGATATGCACAACAAAAAACTGAAGTTTCTCATTAGCTGTGCTGGACTCTTGCAGGAGTGTCCGGCCGTCTGGAGGTCATTGATTTAACTAACTACGCTGTCATATTGAAAACAAACAGATTGTTGAGACTGACAGATGAGATGATGGAGCGTGTTCTCCTCCTCTGTAGACCATGCAGAGGACATTATCAGCCGCAGCATGCTGGGTGTACGTCTCCTCCAACAGTCTGACCTAGTTACCAAATCTCTCTCTCTCTCTCTCTCTCTCTCTCTCTCACACACACACACACACACACAGAGCTCTCTAGTGGGTATTGCAGGGGATAAGTAAAGTGTCATTCCCTCAGCAGAGTCGCGTGGTTCAGTGTAAGTCCGGATAGAGACAGTTCAAGGAGACTAAGGGAAAGGAGGAAACACTGGCTCTGAGGACCTTATTCAATGTTTTCCTCAGTGTGTGTGTGTGTGTGTGTGTGTGAGTGAGAGATGCACATGCTGGCTGACTCTCCTCTTCTCTCGGTGGCAGTGCTGCACTCTAGCACACATAGCTCACTGTTCCACCCAGTTCAGCCTCCACTAAATCAGCCAGTGTTTATGCTCGCTCTTCCCCCTTTATCCTCCCACTCAACCCTCTCTCTCTCTATCTCTCTCTCACCCTCTTTCTTGCTTCTTACAGTATTTGCCTCTCTGTCCCGGGCTTTTTGATTCTGGCTTTCATTATTCTCTTCATTTCCCATTTAAATGCTCTTTTTATAATGGTTGTTGTACGGCCAGTTTTGGTTTTGCCCAGTCCCTTTTTTAAATTCCAATTCATGAACTGAAATTAAATGAAAACTATGAAAAAAAATCAAAACAGGCCCAAGCCGACGTATGGGGTGTGTAGTCTGCGTTTGCTATTGCTCTTTACCTGTGTTAACCGTCCACTCCTGTAAAACTGTGCTATATTTTTTCCTAAAAATGTTTGGCCCACAGAAGATAAGTGCGGCACATCCAACGCTGACAGGGAGAAAAGGAGTGTGTATTTATCACATAGTACTTTGAATATGTTTGTGTTATGCAGCGTAGGTAACTGAAATAGCAAGATGTTTTTGTACAGTGTGTGGGTGGTGGTAGTGCACACATTTCTCAAAGATGGTCTAAAGGATATATTGTTAGAGCAATCTGCCCACATGCTGTCAGACATGACTCTGTAGTGTGTAATGGGAATAAATGGCCTGTTTATGGGTTCATCTGTATGCATGCAGAGGGTACACACCCTAGAGGCGCGTGGCCGTCTGAAACTTACATTGACGGCGAGTGTCTGGAAGAAGGGGAGGAAGGCCGACGGCAGATTTGTAGCCCGAGGTGTTAGAACCTGCATCCAGCTGTATTAGAATTTACAATGTTTCTCATTTATCTCCCGAACGCCTTAAAAACTGCATAACTTTGCACTGGGTGTTGTTTTATTCATCCAGACCATATTGTTTAGTCGTGAGGGCAGAGTTTGCACTGTGAAAGTGTTAAGTACACGGCCTCGTGCCACGCATGGAGCGGTCTCTGGAGGTGTTCGGGTGAAGTGAACGGCTGAGGCAGAGGCCCGCGGTGGGGGCACTAAGCCATCATCTTTGGCCAGGGCTTATGTCAGGGCTGTGGCAGTGATTGCCATGCCGCGCAGCCCGGGGATATAGTGTAGCAGTGGCTCTCGCTCCTGTCTCCTCCCCTGTCCTCCATGTTGTGAGACACACTACTGCCCCGGAGCTGGGAGCCATGGCACCGAGCCTGGCTGGCCTACCTGTGTCTGCCCTTATCCCATCAGCCAGCTCTGGCAGCTCTGTGTGCAAGGAGACAAAAGTGTGTGTGCACGTCTTTGTGTCTGAGCAAACTGAAAATCAGTGACTATGGCAAAGCATTTAGCCGCATCAAGGCTTATTTTGGGGGGTGTTTTTTTTTGGAAATCCAACAGGGATTCATTCATTTTGAGATTTGTTGAGGGTTCAACCTATTATTGCGCCGAGTGTACTCCTCAACCAAACCATAATATTACAAATGACAGAGGCTGAAGAATCCATGACAACTGTTCAAACTGCCATTTTGCTATTCAAAAGCAATTTCTTCAAGTGTGAGACAGGCAGGCCAGTCCATTTCACAAAAGACACGTTATTCATCAGCCAATTGATTTGCAAGGGACTTGGAAGAGAAAGCACTCCCCTTCTCACTACAGCTGCATGATACTGACTGTGTGTCAGCCTGGATGTGCCAATATTTCCAGCCATGCTGTCTTATCGATATCTTCATTTTCAAAGGGAAGCAATTAAAATCTGATAATCCTGTTCTTTTTCTTGCTGATTGCCTTCCGTTGCTGTAGTTCTGCTTAGATGAATTCATCCAGAAAAGCGTTGCTGACTACATATACGGCAATACTTTCCTGCAGAACAGCCCTGCTCTGTATTCATACAGNGTGTGTGTGTGATAGACTCAGGATAAACTGCGGTGCTCACTTTCATGGTCATGAAGGGACATGTCACCGGTTTTAACAGTTTTTTGATGACAGTGGAGGTTTATGGCACAGAGCAATAAGCTATAGAGTTTCAGGCATTGTACATAAAGATAAGAGGATCAATTGACTATTTTCTTGCTTTATCCACTATAAGAAAAATAGAAAATATTGCCAGAACTTAAGTGTGTTCCTCAGAGAGCGGTTTCTGAGTGAGTCCAAGATCTGAGCAAATGTCCATTAATGGCAAATTCTAGCTAAATTTCCTGGTGGGATAGCATTTGAAGGTGTGTACTTTGTGCTAATTCACTCTCTTGCATATATTTTTTGTGTACAATCTAAATCAGAAATGCTATAAAATATCAAAAGCAAGATTTCTTCCGAATGTTAAAAGTTAAATAGATCTGTAAAGCAATGACTTCATTATCCTGGAAGCAAAATTAAAAACTGTCTCCTGACACATGTATTGATATGTCGCGCTAACAGCCAAAGGTGTAAATTCAATCACATTGCAATATGTTTTATGAGCCTCTCCCTGATTATGCATCGCCCCCTTTACCAGTGCTGAGAGCAGAGGGAGGTCTCCTTAATACGAGAGTTTAGGCTTTAATTTAACTAAAGTGGTCAGATTTATGCACTTTGAATAATGAACATCAGTTTGCATTACCTCTGCTCGGAACTGCACACACACACACACGCACTTGAAATTACACACTGGCCAAGAAATGCGCATCCAAGCTGGTGCACGCACGGAGACACTCGTATGCACATAGGCACATGATAGCAGACGTTAATGTCGAGCTAATGTTAATTTAAAAAGTGCTTTATCATCTTTTGATAAAGTGCAGCTCTTACAAAAGCTCGAAATGAGAGCATATATGGTAAATGGTAGGGAGCAAATGAGAAAGTTATTTGATATTACATGGTCAAAAGGGAAAGAGTATGAACACATGGTTTAAACAGTTAATTTCATAATATACCTCCACAATTATATACTGGTCATTTTGAAAAGATGGTTTCTTTCCACAAAGATGTTTTGTGTTTAACTGTTTGCAAAAATATTAATACAGTATTTAATAGCAATGTGAAATGGATTTCAGTGATATGAAACCATAATGCCATAATTATTATTTTCCTCTCTGCAATTCATGAATTCTCTTGTGTGGACTCAAATGTGTTTTTGCTTCCCATTACTTAAACAGAAACACAGCTTTTACCAGACACATGCTTCCTTTTGCCTCCCAGCTGCACAATTTGGCCAAGACATTCCTCCTGTCTGCGTCCTCTGCGGATCAAACGCTCCCATACTGCCGCACCATGCCACGTACACGCCCTTTATTTCCGGTGTCCTGAATACATTCATGACCCCAGCCACTCACCCCATGCAAGATAAGTGTGTACCCACTTATCCACGTTACCCGGAGTCACCCCTCAGTCCCTCTGCCTGAGGCCATATAGCCCCCTCCTTTGTCCCAGATCACTCTCAGCAGGATGCAGCATTTCTCCCTAACAACCATGGGGTCCATTTGGGCTTGCTCCAGTTACCACCAAAAATCTCTGACGCAAACACTCCTTGGACACAGACACAAATATGTTTGTTTTTTTTCCCTGTCACCCTCTCTTTACACTACAGTCAAACTCAAATGCATCCACACATGCACGCAGGTACAGTCACATAGAAACGCATATACAGTTTGTCCTGATCGACCTGCGTGCCACATGACCAGTAAGTAGCCCAGCGCCCTTATTGTCCTGTTGGCATTTTCAGTAAACTAAAAGGCCTGCTAATGCTTTCTGCTCTGTCTACCATTTATTTAATGCTCCAAGGCACAGGGACACTGCGTAAAGAAATGCCCCCTGGCACAGTGCAGCACACACACAGCCACACAAATGCACACATATATACGTGGACAAAAACATGCATTAAGGCACGCACGTCTTTCCTCCTATGTCTTCCCCTGTCTGCTCTACCGGACACAAATACATTGACCTAAACACTGAAAAATGAGAACATAATCCTTCAACACATGAGCATTTTCAAGCTGCAAAGAGACATCGTGGTGTGACCTCAAAGAAAGCCTGTGGTATGTTCCATTATTTGTGCATGCCCACACACACACACACAAACACTGGGAAATAAACACATGGAAGAGTGCCCCTTCGGCAAGACAGTTCACCCAAACACACGACTAAATGGAAGAAAAAACAGGCTCAAAGACTTCCTATATTTATGTCCCCTTTTTCCTGAACCTCTCCATTTATCATCTGTTGAATTCCTCCCTTCATCTCATTTCTATCGATCGGCTATCTGAGGTGAACGTGTCAGAAGTGAAAGTTACATGGGGGGCAACGGCAGTGCAAGCGCACACAGCATTCAGCTGTCTAACTCAAAGCGATAAATGTGCTTTTGTGTTAGCAGTGTCGCAAAAGGATAAGCGCCTGCGTGTGAGCACACACACACACACACACACATATGCACTCACGCCCACACAAAAGGCTGCTGCAGCTTTCCAAGGTTGCGATGTCTCCTATCCAGAGAAGAGACCCGCGTGGTGCTGCTGTCCAAGGTCCTGACCAGCTGATGTAGCACAAGAGCTGTCCACAGTTCTGAAACCTGCTTCGGCTGCTACACGCTGTGCAGCGGAAAACAGCGGGCTCCTTTCAGTCTAAAAATACTACTGGTAATGAAATGAACAGACTGTATTAAAGTGTTTGTGGCTTTTTAATTGCCAAAAATTTTAAAACAATTAGAAATTTACAGATTTTTCTGATGCATTTCATTATCTATAGCCCACTGTGCCTGCAGTGCCTTTTGTGTTTGGTTGCTATTTCAGATTGTCTTAAAAGTAGTTTTTTACCAGTGCACGAAGCAAAGTTAAAGTGTACATACATATATATGTGTGTGTGTGTGTGTGTGTGTGTATATATATATATATATATATATATATATGAAGGGCAGGAAGATGCTCCACAGCTGGGTCAGGGACAGAATTTCCATGGTACAGCCTGAGTCATGATGCTGGTGGCAGACCCACCGTTTAATGTGATTTCTCCGACTTCTCCGTACTTAGCAATGTGGGACACAGTTCAAACGAAGAGCTCAGACAGAATATATCGGGGGAGCTGTGTGTGTATGTGTGTGTGTGGCTGTGTGTATGAGAAAAGAGGCGCAGGCTGGCTGATGAAGTTTGTGTGTGCACGGAGGCGGTGTGTTTGTGCGCGCTGGCGTGCGTGCGTTTGCGCGTGTGCGCACGCGCTCACACTAAGTTGGGCGTAACGATGGATTCAAAGGGAGCCTTTGAAGTATTTTGATGTTCCCTGGCTGCTCTCTTGCCAGTTTCCTAAATAGGTCAGAGACTCTGCTCTCTGCCTTCTGCACTGTGCTAGCTTTGCTGCAGCCTGCTAGAAAGAGTCAGAAAGGGCAAGCAAGGGAAAACAATCTACTTAACTTTACATTGCCTCATTTGAACTAAAACTCTAGCTGTAGATTTTAATTGATACTATAGAGTTTCTGTTTAGTGCTAATGTTTGTTGTGGGGCTCGACAGGCGCACGGGGAGGACCTGGAAGCTGTGGACCTGTAACGAGATAGATGGGTAGAAAGAAAGACAGACGGATAGAGTATTAGCAGACAGAGTGAAGAAGAGCCACAGATAAAGTAAGAGACACTGTGAGTTAGAGAAAAAGACAGACAGAAAGATTGAGATTGAAAGAGGTGGTGATGAGAAGGATGGCACAGATAGAGCAGGGAAGACATAGTATGAGAGAGAGGTATGCGAGTGCTGGTGTGGTCCTGCAGGCCATCTGTCCGTGGTGCTGTGTGAGTTCTGGCTCGGTGCTGCCCGCTCCATGTAGGCCAGTCATTTGCATCTTCCAGCCTGTTGATTAATTTGGTATCTGGAGGAAGCTTTTTCTCAGACACATCAACTCAGTCATGCCCATTTGCATGTGTGTGTTTCTCTGTGTGTGGCTCTTAATTTTCGTGTTTGGACGAAGTCGTGCACCAGCTTCCACAGGTGCCAGGGTGAGTCCGGTTCAGAGCCAGGTTCAAAACGTGTGTGCCAATCTTACACGGGAGCTACCTTGAAACCTTGAAAAAGATATCACGGTGGTCTAAAGTTAGAATTAACAAGGCTGCCCATTTGTCCTCCTTTTCTCTTTCTCTCCCATGCACAAATTAAGGAGGCACACAGGAGCACATGCACAGACACACAAGCAAGCAGCAAGTAAGCACCTTCTTCTCACCATTCCCAGGGACCCTGTTAGCACCTCCTCTTCTCTGCCTCGCAATAGGAGGAATAAATCAGAGTGAGTGAAGTGCTTGTTTTAGTTGCCAGTGGTGGCATGGCCAAACCTTCAGCAGGGGGTGGCATGATTTATTGTCGAGTGGCACAAAGCGAACAAATTCTGCCATGGGAACAGGACAGACACCCCCGCAGAATGCGATTTGCCTTCTGTTGGGCTGGACCGTGTTAGCAAATAAGGCAGAACCCATCCCCTCCCCGCTCCAACACACACACACACACACACCCTTTTTCTCGGCTGCAATACTACTGGGGACAAGCCAGGGGGGATCAGAGTGGGAGGTTGGTGTACGAGGGAGGGAAGTATTTCTGTGTTACGAAAAGCCAGATCCCTGTTTCCCTCTTCTCCACCCTGCTCATCGGTGGCCCACAGCCCTAAAAAGAGAGCCCCCAAGTGGAACTTCTCTCTGATCCTCCCCCCTTTCCTTCATTGGTCCCCCCAGCAGGAGGTCTGGACTCAACCAGAAACCCTCGGCCTCCCTCTGGGCTCCTATGATCCCCTCCATGTCCCCGCCGTGGATAAAAGTCGTCTTACATCCTCACAGATGTTAGGCCAATTTTCCAACACCCAAGGCCCCACACAGATGCACAGGTTTGTGTCACAGTCAAAGGCACCACAGCCACACACAGAGACGCATAACACGTGCAGATACGCGTACACATAACTAATGTGTGTCACTGCCGCATATCAAAGTCTTTATGCATCCCCACAGACTCCCAACTTATCATTACAAAGACACACTCTCACATGCACCCACATGCACTCCGTGGCTCATTCACAGACACACTTGATGCACTTTTTTTTTTTTTTGCATGCTACGTTCTCTGATAATACTTTTTTAGTTTTTTTTTTTTTTTTTTTTGTTAGGTGCCAAGTTTCTGCAAAATAACCATGAGATTAAATGGAACAAACTCAAAACCAGACAGATGCCCTATCATATTTGAAGTATCGCCACCTGCTGTGTTTTGAAAAATGAGCAGCTATATTTGAAGCATGAGCGTCGGGTCTGCTTCTCTCCACTGTTTATCTTAGTTGACTTCCCATGGGGGATTGTAATGCCTGTGTCAGTGGACACACTAATAGAGATGTGTGAGGTTAAGACTATTGTATACATCAACGCCGGGGATCTATGCTCCACTATTATAGGCCTGTCACCTTCCTCCAGGGATTATACAGGTTTTAAATGAAAGAACGGCTTCTTACAATACAATACTGAGGGGTTTTAATCTAGACAAACAACACCTTCATGTGAGGTATTATAGCAGACTGTCATCCGTGGATCTCACTTCTCGCAGAACAGGATGTAAGGGCGCTCACTGAAGGCCTGCCACCGACCACACGAAGAGGATTAGTCGGAGAGACTCTACCTGCAAAATGTTAATGTGCTTAACCAAATGAAACTGTCTGAGCCTGAAATAAGAATTATGTATCGGTAGGGTTGAGAAGGTTACTTTTAAAATGTCATCTGTATCAGAATAGAGATTTCCTAAAGACTGCATGGGTAAGAGCACATTTTGTGACTTTTAAAGTGCTGTTCTGGCCCCGGCTATGTCCCGGCTATAATTTTCAGCTAGAGATGGCAGTGTCATTCTGTCAGCCTGCTACTTTGATCCAGACTGAATAATTATTGGATGGATTGTGTTGAAAGGTGTGCAGACTTCTGTCGTGCCAAGAAGATGAACTCAAAAGACTTTAGTGATCTGGTGACTTTAAACCTAGCGTCGCCAGCAGGTGAGGTTATTCCTCATCCAGTGAAATATCTCTACTGGATGGATGGCCACAATATTTGGGAAATATTGGGATGAACCTTAATGACCTTGAAGCTCCCATTACTTTTTCTCTAGTGCCTGGTTTCGAGTGAAATGTCTTGACAACTGCTGGATGGATTGTCACGAAATTCAGTCCAGACATTCATGTTCTCCTCAGGATAAATTTTGCAACAACTTTGGCGATCTCTATTCATCAAGCACCATCATCAGGTCAGAAAACTTGTCTGATAGTTTGGATTATGACCAAATATCCGCAAATCCAGTAAAATTCCCATCAGCCTCAGCTTGGCTTTGTGTTCACTGCTAATTAGCAAATGTTAACATGCTGATACTTAATGAGAAACCTGGGAAATTGATAGCACAGCTGAAGACTCTCTGAAGTCTCTGAAGTCAGTCATGAGAACATATAGCAGAAACATTTCTATAGGCGAACATTATTTCCTTATCTTTTGTCTTACAGCATAAATTACGCTTTGTCATCAAAATATTCTGTTAAAATGTTTTAGCTTGAATGGCCTTCGTTTCTTCCATGTGAGTCTATTTTAGATTTGGTGGCCCTCTCAAAGAATCTGGGGGCACAGAAAAATATCTGTAAAATTTTTTATTCTTTTCACTGGTAAAAAACATCATCACTTATGTCCTAGAACTTAGACCTAATATTTTGTTACATTGATGTGGAGAGCAATTCATTGAGAATGAACAATTGACCTCTCCATTTAAGAGAAAACTGTGTTGTAATCTTCAGCCGTTTTACACTTTGTATGGATCATACATTAACGTCTGTGATACAAGAAAAAAGGTTCCTTGGATTTAAAGTTTTTCATTCCTAGCCCAAAGCCATTTCCAACAACTTGAGTAGCTATACAGAGCTGAAGTACAGTCTGCCTTAACCCTGAGGAAAGGTGATTGTATTTTTTTTTTTTTTTGCCTCTGTGTCTATGTATGTGCATGCGTATGCTTTAAACTTGTGTGCGTGCCCGCCTGTGCAAGTGTGCGTGGCAGATGCATGCTTTTTTTGTCAGTTTCTGAAATAGCTTTCTGACCTTTCCGTGAAGTTTTTCTCCTCTTTTGTGCTGTCAGCCATATCCTCCTCTTCTAAATGGATGGCTGTTACTCGTGCTCACTTCCTAACAGCAGCACATGGCTAACGTTATGCATTAATAATATTTAATAATGATTACAATCTCAATCTAACCATCCTACCCCCTACCTTCTTTCCCCCCCTCCCTTGTCTCTCTGCCTCTCTGCCTCTCTCTGTGAATTTATTCATGGAGTGAAACAGCAAATTAACCAAATTCCAAATGGCTATGGCAAAGGCCTGAGAGCAGAGTAACAAGTTGGGGGAGAAAACACACCAGTGTCTTCATTTACATTTTCATTTAATTTTCCCTTGGCCTGTAGCGCTGTGTACAGAATCAATCTTTCTAACTCCATTTCCAATATATTACTGAGAGACAGCAGGAAGAAAGGGGAAGTATTGATTGGAGCGTTCATTGTGTCTTCTCACAGATTGCACACTTCATAAGAACAGTGATGAAATTGCTGTTTGCTTCCTTTTTTCTGTGTCTTTATTTTATCTGAGAGAGTAATGATGGTTGTTTGATGTGGCTGAGGTGTGACAGTCAATACACATTTATCTCTCCTCCTGCACAGCACATCCTCTCTTGCTTTGTCTTGACCCACTAAACACAGATTCTTGAAAGAGAGGCACCGCTTGTGATCAAGTCATGCAGGACTTCACTTACAAATTAACATCCTTGCAGCTTCTCTAGGAGTGAAGATTGTCCTCAACATCTGATAGGACTGTAACTGACTGTTTTTGCTCTTAGCAGCAGTAACAGGGTGGTTTTTTTTTTTTAGCCTTTCCAAAACCAAAATCACAGCTCTATGTACTGTACAGTAGTAGTCGGCTGTTATTTCCATGGGCATGAAACATGTAATTAGCTTTAGCTTCCTACATTATTCTATGGGGTGACAGGTTACATATACCTGCAACCCCTGTTCTGATGGAGCGTCCACCCTGTGTGAGCTTCTAATATATCATAGGTTAGACTAACAAGTGGCTCTGTCCTGCTCTTTTTTTGGTTTGGGGATAGATAATAATCCAGCAACTCCAGCCAATCTTGCTTGCCAAACACCTTGATGATTGAGATATACTTTTCAAATGGAAAAACTAATGATAAAGCACAATTCTCATGGTGTTGTGTGTCCGTGTATGTATGTCGGTATATTCTACAGTGAGCCTCAAAACCATCCAAGTGTAATGTTTGAACAAATGAGGAACATTTTTACCTCTAATACAGAACTTTAATAATGAGCTCTGCCTTGCAAAACACAAACAAAGCCAGTCATTTACTAGTCTTTTAGCATGTATGTAGCCACCGTCATGTGCATGTTTGAGACCTTTTTACAGGATTCTTATTTTAAGAGAAATCAGTTGGAAACAGTAAAAAGTCAGATACAGGTACGACCGATAGTCGTTTCTTCAGTCGATGAAATTCACAGTTGTTGGCCCAAAACTACAAGACTGCTTTTGCTTGCTTCTCTTCCAAATCCAAGACTTATTCTTTAAGAAAAATGATTATTAAATCTGCCACTATCATCACTGTAAACTGCATATGTGTCACATGCATCAATCATGGGTAAGACTTGAATGGTGAATGGTTGGTTTGAAAACTAATATTCAAACACTATATCTTTATTTTAATAGCAATCATCTCATGCATTAGATCAAAAGTACTAAAATAATTATGTGTCTCTACCTGGCTTGTGGTTATAGCAGCAAACAGGAGTATCACATTCAATTAAAAGCAAAACACCAGAAAACACAAGTGTGTGAAAGGTGCACATGTGAGTATTTGGTTTCATGTCTGTGAAGTCAAACTGTAGTGAATGTTGCATGTGGTGGCAAGCAAGACTAGAGGATGTAGGCTCAAGAGACTGTTGAGGAGGCAGTAGAAAGATTTGTACTGCCCTGGAAAGACAGCCTGTTCTGAGCTGCAGCACTAGATGTTACAGGTTTGAGTAACAACTCACTCAGCTTTGCCTTCTAGCAACCTGCAAGGCAAACACAGCAAAAGCGCACGCAAACATAGTCTGCGGGGTCATCAGAAAAACTCATTAAAGACAGAAATGTAAAGGCACCGAAATAGGAGGATATACTGTATATATTAAATATTTACTGTGGCACTAAATAATTTAAATGACTTGCCCTACTTATGTTTATGTAACTAATAATTTAACAAAAGTTTTGACTCAAAGTCTGATATTAAAATAAAATTCTGTTTCCCAGCTGTCGGGTTAATTTGTCTTCAGCCGTCAGCGGCGCCAATGTAATTCACTGCTCCCTGTGTTTGAGGTTGAAAAGCTGTTAACTGGAATCCTGACACTAATTCACACCTTCAGCTGGAAGAGGTAGGCAAATCTGCCTCAGGACAAGTCCTCCATATACTTGGAGTATCTATTGAGATTCCAATGATTTTCAGAGCAGAGACTCCTAATGGAGGTGTATATTAGGCAGCCAGCTGTCTGTTAGTGCGGCTCTGTGATTGATGGGAGGAGACATGCGCCATTTACTGGCCAAGCTGGAACTAGAAGGAATCTCCATCTTCTCTTTCAAAGCAGTCACAAGACGCCTCACAGAGAAAATTGGCCTATTTCCACGGGGGGGAAGATCTGCTTAAATTCAGGACCAGTCACAGAGCTACAAACACAGTGCATTTATTTACACGTGCATGCAAAAATACCTGTGCGCACACACGTGGACAGTGAATGAGAACACATGCAGTGTCACACATGTGCACAAAAGAGCGTTTCCTTGCACTTACGATACACATTGCACTTGTTGTAGGATGCATAGCCGCAAGCGCATTCACAAACGCCTTTTTGAACATCTGTCTGTCTCAATTTACAGCTCTTCAAATAAACATGAAGGTGCCTGTCAGTCAAACACTGTTAAAAAAGGAAAGGACACATAAGATTTTTACATCTGAATTGTTGTTTTCTTTGCACACAAAAGATATTTAGCTATATCAGGCTAATGTGATCGATCTCAAATTCCAATCAATATACGCTTGAGGGATCCATTACCAATTAAAAGTGCTCATCAGTGGCTAACCTATAAAAATAATCTATTACATACCTTTGTTTCATAGGACAGTAGCTATTACAACCCATGGGACTGAGCATGTCTTCGGGGGCACGTGCATTGTTACTGTCATACAAAAGAAAATAGAGTTTTGAGCTTGCTTTGGCAAAACCACTCACGAATACAGTAACTGACAGTGTGGCAGTTAATTGACTCACCATCTTGTTCTCTAATATGTCTGCTGTCCTGTGTTCGAACAGAGTAAGTTTGTCTCTGACTGACACGCAGCATGCTGTCACCCACCCATTCATCAAGCTCTTGTGAAAACAATGGGCTGTTTGGAGCCAGCCCTGCCATCCTTGCCAGTCCAGAGGGACATGGGAGCCAAAGACAGATGCCGTCTCATCTCTGCTAATTT
Organism: Centropyge bicolor; assembly: GCA_037975185.1. NCBI lineage: Eukaryota > Metazoa > Chordata > Actinopteri > Pomacanthidae > Centropyge > Centropyge bicolor. The sequence goes on from JBBMOC010000002.1 coordinate 5,015,732, forward strand.
GATTTCTGGTGTGTGCCTGTCGCAGCTACATGGACTGCACATTAATTGAGATCATGCAAATAAGACAGGGCTTAATTTACTTAATTATAGATTTTTTCCCCCTCCTTTACAGTATTTCTTCATCCCTCTCCCAGTTTCTTAGTTCAGTCAGACGGATGTGTCATCCTGACTTTCCATTAATAAGCGGTCCTCTTTGACTGTGCTTTCAGGCGCTGAAGAAAGTGTTTGATATTGGTTATTATTCCGTATTTTAGTTGCTACATGGAACCGACTGAAAACATCATTTTGGCATGTTTCCCGTTGCGAGCAGTCGTAGCTTGTCCCTGTAAGGAACAGAGATGAAGTAAGAAGAGTGGATGGTAACACAGAGAGCTGCAGTAATTTACCTTTGATAGACATCCTTTACTGTCTCTGGCACTCTTGGCTCGACGTTTACCGTGGCAGAGCAGCATGACATAAGAGCAGAGACAACGTTTCCCCACAGTCGTCTATATAAATGACATATTGGTCCGCTTGCACTATAGTGAATTTATTATGGGATTGTTAATTAGGTGAAACTGGCCTGCTTCCTGACCTTGTAAAATTTCACCACCTTATCAGCTTCTAATAAGAGGTATTTATAAAGGGTATATAAGATGTTACTAATGTTTTTGTGATGTTGTTGCTGATGACTTAATTAACTGTGTAAATAAAATGAGATTTTGGGTTGCCAAGTTTTTCCCTTGCTTTCATATGAAGAAGGCTGCAGAGCATCCTGTCTTATCGTGAAGTTGAAATGCTTTACAGCAAAACTGCAAATCTGCAGTTATAAATCTTGATTACTCACTAAAAAAATGTGTTGGCACAGGAAATACACCAACTAAGTGAATCCTCCTCATAACTGTGAGCTCACAACCTGGCAAGCCCAAAAGGTCATTTCATTTTATGCATTATAGCCAGTCTCTGTGCATTTGGTTGACAGACTGGTGTGGTGTGTGTTTGCGTGATTCAGGGGATGGAGGTGAGGGGAAGCAGGTAGTTTTGGTTGAAGTTGAAACCTGGTAGCTCCAAATTTTTCTCATTTATATATTGTGGGCTCCTCGCTGGCTTGCTACAGTTTCCTAGAGTCAGGAATCAGTTGGTTTTGTTCAGATTTGAGCCCCACAGCTTCACTTCAATGTGACTAACCAATAGATAATTTGCCTAAAACATAACAGGGGTCTAATTGCAATCAGTTGACTTCTGTCCTTACAGTCTTTAGCCCTGCATGAATCAACTCAGCTATTCTCTGAGATGTCTTGAAGTCACGTTCGGTACAATATGACAATGCAGGCGGCGTATGCTCCTGGGGTTATTGCTGTTGTTTTGAAATCTCACCCCAGCAGAGTGAGAATAGTGTTTTACCCCATTTGTTACAGTGTGTGCTGGGAAATGGTAATACTGCTGACAAAAGTGTCAAAATAAATTATACATTTCCCCAAGAAACACATATCATACCTGAATACATTATCACAAAGCAATCTGGCCATGAGTCAATGTGTATTTTATGCTGATGTACAGATTTAGGAGCTGCACAGAGGCACCTGTGGATGACTGCTATCTATTCCAAACATAATAACATAGAATAACAGAGGCTGAACTCTGATCCGGCGGAAAGTTGAGGAATATCAAAAGCAATATCTCACAGATGGCCGCGGCTTCCGTTCTGAAACATCTGTTTATGGGTACCCTTCTCCTGCTTAGTCACTTGTGGCGCGGTTCAACAAGACCTCACCATATCAGGCAAACGTGAACTCTATCAAGGGGCCAAAAACAGCAGGTCTGGTTTTCTGCAACTGGTGGTACAGTAAGTAATATCAGCCACATCAACCATATTGTCACACATGAATGATTTTTACTCAAATGCAGGTTAACCATTGTTATTTGGCAGCAATTATACAGCCTGTCATCTGGCCAAGTATGTAGAATAAACACATCATTTCCCTCCTATAGAGCCAGTGTGCGGCGGCTGCCCCCTCCCTCTGCCTCTTCCATTTCTTTCCCCTCGAGTGCATCTGATAAAATTAATTGAAAAGAAAAGCAAGTAGCATCCTAAGGCAGTGTTATTGTTATTATTATAATTAGCAAACGTGGCATGGCCCACTGTCTCTGTGGCCTGTTAGCTCACGGGCTAAAGCCTCTAATGAGGTAGCAGTCATGTGGTGTCAGCTCCACTGCGAAAGAGCAGTGTAGACGAAGCGGAATGGGCTCATCATATCTGTGTGCGTCCACTTATGTGTGTGTGTGTGTGTGTGCATGTCTGCTTTTGTGTGTGTGTGCATACGCAAATTGGCATATCATGGGCAGAGCTCAAAAGGGGTTCCTGACAGAATTCAGATGCGGTCAAGAATTATCAAGTAGGACACCACGGACCAAGAGCATATTAGTCAGTTAATGCACCAACTTGATTTTGAGCACTGTTACCATGTTTACCCATAGCATGCTAATAGCATGGGCATGCATTACTTCGCAATGACACCTATAAACTAAGAGCCATAACATTAGAGTTATTTTTACGGGATGCAACAATTACTGTGTGCACTCAAGTGGAAAAAATTAACTGTGCAGTTACTGGAAGCAAAGATAATTGTCTAGATCATCACATCATTACATCATCCAGGCGGAAAAATCCAAATCCGAGTGAGCTTTAAAGTTCCTCTCCTGGCATTGGCTAAACCCCTAAAAATCATCTCTCATCTCTGTTGATCATAATTAGATTTTTTTTCCCATGAATCACTTCACACCTTACATTGGCTTAGATGTAACTCCACAGTTTTGTCTTCATGTAGTAGTTCTGAATATTCCCCGCCCACCTCTGTCTCCATACACACCCACCGCCACACACCTGCAGTGCCTCCTCACCTTTGACTCTGCTCATCAAACACACACAACATTTAATTCTGCAGCTTAGCTATCTGACAAAATGTTTTGAGGAACGCTGGTGTAAATTAAGTTTTTCCTCGTCAGCACCCCCAAAGCACACAAAATCAGTCATCATTTGACATAAATCATCATGTAACTTGGCAGGCATTAACACGCCGCACAACATTATCTAGCATACTGCAGATTTGTTTGGACACAGTCAACAAATGAAACACAAGAAAAATAAAACTTGCCGGTTGACCAACATGTTGGCTCGCTGTGTTCCCAAGATAAATGAATGGAACAGCGTCAGGCTTCAGTTTAAGTCAAAACAAGTGCTCTGGAAAATGGCTGCTGCAAACCTGAGTTTTCTCTGGAAGTTTCTTGTATCTTCAGATCCTGTGGTGATACATGAAGGCAGACATTTCTCCTTCTGCAAGTAAAAACAGAACATGTATATGTGAAACTTGCAAAATACCAATGCACAGCTACACCTGGCTTCTCATCTGATACCGGCAAGTTCCAAGGTGTAAATGCTCAGCCATGGTGTTGACTGCTTATATGATATGTCTTGTAGCATATAAAAGCTGGACTTGTTAACAAGGTTGGAAACCTCATTTTCACTGGTGGGGGTCTTTAAACATACAGTAATTTGCTGAGGATTTACATCATTTAGCTTATTTTACACTTATGTTTTTGGGCTTGGAACAAGAAATGTGATCCCATTTCCCCGAAACAATCGAGGAAGAGCAGCAGCATTCTAGCGAGCGTTCCAATCCCTCTGCACAGTCATTTCAAGATGTACATCACGCATATTTCCTCTCTACTCATTAAAACAAAGAAGCGTCCTGGATGTTTGTTTGCCTGTTTGTTCTAGTGTTGCATCATGGAAATAGGAACTGGAGCTGTTTACAGTGAGAGCAGAAAAAGTCTTTTATTTTGTGGGGCAACATTTAAAGCAATTTCTGACTCTTTCAGTTTTTTTCTGCCGGAGCTGCTCTGTGGTTTGAACCTTGCTGTCACACTGCAATGCATTTACAGTAGAATCAGTATGTGTCCTAACAACATATGTTCTCATATAAGACAGAGCAATAACGGTAGTGGATTAAGTACCATTGTATGTTGCTAATTAAGTGTTAAATGTGCAATCTGTTAATATGAACATAAAAGCAGTCCCACAGCCAAAAATTAAATCAAAGGATTACAACTTGCTGTCACTTCAATATGGGCTGACTGGCCTTCTTATCTCATTTTATCAACACTAAACTAAATCAAAGCAATATGCCATGGGCTTGTTTCCATTAGTAATGTTTGCAATTATGACAGCTTGATTTTTCAGTATACAGTATAAATGCTCTGTGCTAGCACAATAACTACAGAGGCAGTGAAGTCAAGATAGGTTTTTATTTTGTTTTTGTGTTATGTAAAGGTTGCAATGCTTTATTTTATACATTATTTAACTGATCACCTCATAATGAATACATCAAAATGCCAATACTGCACTCTGTGTCACACACTATAGGCGCTCAGTATGAGGGAATTCAAGTCAATTCAAGGACAAGGTGAAAAAAAAATCTACAAAGAAAAAATTATGAAAACTTAGTTTTCATTATATGCCATATTTTATAGAGACTAAATGTTTCATTTTTTCGTCTCAACTCCTTTTTTTAGTCTTTACATCTGTTGTTAAAGAACATTTGAATTTACAGTTTATTACATTTTAATTGCGTAATTTAAAGGTAAGTAGATTCAAAATCTGAGCTTGTTACTTTTAACAGGTGTTCAGCTATTTTATATTTCCCTCATCATCATTGGATTAAGCTATTTTAGTCAATTATGCAGAAAAAACCCTCAATTACCATGAAGTCAGTTCATGAAAATCTTTTCCAATTATGGGTAACAGCCAGGGAGATATAAATAAATACATTTAACTCACAGCTTTTGACTTACCATAGCTATAGTTGGCTGTCTCTCTGTGAGACAAAAGTCTGGCTGAAGCTTCTCGAGCTCAGAGATTACAGTGCAGTTCTGCAGTTTGGCTCGGTTTTTATAGCTCTGTTTGCATAATGCAGCATAATGATTTCTGTTACAGCAGATGCCAAAATCAAAATCCAGTATTGACTCAGTTTTAACCAAATATATAGTTGCTGTGCTTTTGCTTTGCAGTGCCAACTGTAAATCTCAACTGTGTTTGGTCATAATTTTACAAATCAGCATAATTAGCCTTAGTTTTGGTTGGTTGGTGTTGGGGTGAAAGATTAAGCTCTGACTCTAATGTTTAATCACTTTGGTGGGGGAAAAAATCCTAAAGCAAATGAGCAAATAATTGCCTGTGAAAAAATAAAAAGAATCAAGCCTCTCTTGAAAAATGTGTTCCTCTAGTGATGTATTATGCTGAGCCATATCTCCTAAGAGAAAGTTTGACTGTGTGACTGCTCTGGTCCACCCAGCTGAGATCACAAGCTGAGGTAAAGCAGGAGGCAGGCTGTTTTGGCTCGTGTTGAGACTGAGCGCTAAGATTCATGGGAGCGCGCAGCTGTCAGAGGCCTTGATTGGTGGAGGGCTTTATCAGTCACACGACCAAAACAGAGCCCTTGTGGAGGGTTTCGTAGGTCGGCTGCTGCTATAGCGAAGTGTTTAGTTCCTCCGAGCCATCAGCTGGGAAATTGCTGAGTAAAAATAAGGGTGTGTGTGTGTGCGTGTGTTTGCGCGCACACATACACACCCACATGGTGTAGGAGGGGGGGAGACTCAATTAAAAACCAGCTGTGCCCTATTCCTCTGTAAGCCCTCCAGCGTTCCTCACCCCCCTCCTCTCATGTCTTACCCCCATCCCCTCCTTCTCCACTACCCCCTGCCACAAACCCCCTGCTGCTCTGTAAGCTGCCTGTAAGCTTCCAGACTCATGCCGATGGATCTAATGCTTCCTCTGAAAACACACTGCACACATGCGAGCGCGCACGCACAAACACATATGCCTACCCCTCAAATATACTATAAATGCTCATTTGCCCCCCGCCGCTTGATGTAATTTCGGCAGACTCGTGTGCCAAACCGCGCCAGCTCCCCTCTTCTTCCGCCGCTCTCTCTCCTACTCCCTGATGTACCTGTTACTGCCTCACATTAGCCAGCTCTCACTGCAGCGTACAGGCCACTTACAGCTCTGAGGGAGAGATGAGAGAAACGAGGAACGAGGGGAGCAGAAGCACAAAGTCAAAGCTTTATTTACTAAAGAGGCAAACAAGCAGACAGACAGAGAAAAACAGACTGAGGGAAGCGCCTGAAAGCCTGTTAATATGGTCTTAAATAAGCAGCTTCATTTTGTGCAGCAAAGGTTAGTGTGAGCACAAATTGGCTGAAGATACCGTCTGTCTAATACCCATTACTCTGAACATTCCTGCTGTTTTTTGCTCATCCTGCCACTGTATGTTAGGATTTTTTTTGCTATAATTTATTTTTTGTGTTACCACTATAGTGAATAAGGTACAGTTAATATAGCTTAATAAGGGTGTATCCAGAGGGCAGCGATAGTGCTTACCCAGCTAATCAGTGGTAATTCTATAAGTTCAGGTCCTTTAATTAGCTAATTTGCATGTTGAGAATTAATAGAATTGATTATATAATTAACAGCACAATGCATCTTCTTCTCAGTGGTAGCCGGGCACACGTGTACACCCACAACATGGACGGATACTCGCTGCAGGGAGGGTTAAGCCTTCAGGATGTGGATATGATTGGTAGTGATAGATGTATGGGAGAGAACTCATTGCACAAGGTTAAATAGAACCCCTGACACCGCGCAGTCTGTAATGGTGGAGATAGCGCTGGGAATGCGATTCGCAACTAGAGTGCTGTGGGGCCGATGGACCCCTGAGCATTGGCTATAAGCATTAGGCTTTGATAGGTTATAATGGCTTGTGCTAATATTGGCTCGTGATAGAGAAAGGTCAGCTAACTCATATACACGTACAGCATCTGACAACTTGCCTCGGGATTATTTCTTCCTCATTTGAGCAGGTCTCGAGCAACGCATGCATCCGAGGGGTCAGATTTTATGATGATCCATCACTTTTTAAGACAGCGGTTTCTAATTACGGCGTGGGGTGAAGGGATGGAAAGACCGGGGAAGTAAGAAATGGAACCTAGCTGGTAACTAATTGGCAAACGATTATTGTCACAGTTTGTTTCGACGGAGAAAAAACTATTTGTCTAACACTGGCGAAAGGAAGTAGAAGAAAAAGGTGAATCGCCAGTGGTATTTTAGATACCACTAGAGGCCCTTGGTTTGCCCTAATGTGGTAAAAGAGAGGGTGGAGGATTGCCACCACTGATCCGGCATTATGGCAGGATGAGGCCCATGGGCAGCCTGTAGGCAGAAGCTGGCGGCTGTCTACTCGGAGGTCGATTTTAAACCGATGAGCAAAATGTTAGTCAGCCACCCGTGGCTGCAGCTTCTGGGCGATCTAATCTGGGTTTGTTCACTGGCCGCTCTCCACGTCTATGCTCACTGGCTAAGTGTTGGCCTGTTATAGGACATATTAGGGCTAATCTCTAGGTGTGTCCATATGCAAGGACTTAAGTGCAGACGAATGGAAAGGACAGATTTAATAATGCTGACATCATTACTTTCAAATCCCTGCTAAAACCCTGGGAAAAGCGGAGGGTAGGTGGGGGGGTGTAAATACCTCTATTATATTTTTTTTAACATATTATTGTTGGTTTGTGGAATAACAGCTAATATAAAACTAACTGCTGCACGAAATGCCACGTTCTTGTCAACAAGCTCACGTTGCTGTATCTGTAAGGAGCTATTCTGAGCTCATTATCTTTAAGAAAACAAAGCTCTACAATGGACAGTATGTGGAATATAAAGCTCTGGACAAGCTGCACCTGCATGATTAAGAATGGGTACTGTGGGTCCAAGTCAAAGCTGGGTTTTTTTAGGTTATCACTTGGGGACTTAAAAAGTGGTTCAGTACGCCATCCTACCCTCATCTGCATTTTTCATCTCATACTGCACCTGTGATACCCACTAGAGATCCAGTGATTCCCTCCTCTCTCCTTTCACCCTTCACTCTGGATTCAAACCACGCCATCTGCGAATTCAAATCAAGCCCGACGTTTCGAGGTTTTACTTATCCCATAAGCTGACACCCTTGTTTGTCTTAACCAATATATCGCCGGTGGACGGGGTAATGAATTTGTACACCAAAACGGGAAATGAAAGCGTAAAATAAATAAATAAAGCCAAAAGTGGGAGGTTTATGTCCCCTGCCAATCCCCAGTTATGCATAAAAATGCCTCTGAAATGAAATCTTTATCAAAAGAGCCACAAGGTTCTCCTTACAAGGTGTTTTCAAATAAGCGGGCGTTATTATCATACCTCCATTGGGAAATATGCATTTACAGCTTGGAGAGTGAGAGGCAATAGGGTAACTGTTAACAATGTTTTCCCTAGTTATGGTGCATAATTGCATGCTTCTGTTATTGCACCTTTCTATTGCTGCTAATACAGAGAAAGCCCATTAGACAGTGTGTGCTAATGTGAACAGTAGCCTGCAGTGCAGTGGGTGCACTGTTTAAAAGGAGATGCATGAGGACCACTGTAATGAGCGCTAGGCCGCGGAGGGAGTGTGCTAACACCCAACCAATGCTTGTTCAAGCTCTGAAAAATACAGTCAGACTCAACTTTTGCCTGTTAGACTGTAAATATGAGTAGCTCTATATGTTGCTGCAGCCTATTTGGCATAATTGAACTGACCTTTTATTCCTTTAATACATGTAAGTTATCATAGAAGAATATTCAGTGGAGCTTCATCATCATGATTAAACATCAAGATCTGTAATATTTCATTTATGATCCTGCCATTAAATATATAGATTTTTTTTATAATGATTAATATATATTTTTTAAATTATAATTAAAAACTGAGCATATGCATTTTAAGTAATTTTGACTTGTAATAGTTGAATGGCTGTGGCTGCTTATCCGTGCATGTCATGCTGCAGGGATGCAGCTGCAGCCCACGGTGCACACTGGATTAGTCTCTTCATAATGACCACTGACTTGATTTGGACGTGAACGCGCGCTCCGCGAGTCTCGGTCATTCCTCTATACTCTCTGTGTGTATGTGTGTGTGAGTATGGATGGTCGCTCCCTCGGTGTTGCCGCGCTCAGCTTCGACCGATCGGCTCACGTTCAGAGCCCTGTCTGAGGAGAGCCAACCGAGGACGCGCCTTTTACGCACAGCCGCCTCCGTCCGGTTTCGGGGCTCCGTCTTTTCCACCCGACGCTGCTCCTCTATAACGAGCATCAGCGGATGGATTGCTCCGTTTGATTTGGTGAGATGTTGTACCGGAGGCTTATAGCCTGTCCTCTCCATTAGCTCCCCCTCTCCCCTCCTCCCTCCACCACCTCCTCCCCACTTCTTTCATCTCACCCTTTACGCAATAGCGGCTGCTCGGGATAGACGGGGCAAAGAAAAGTATGCAATAAACAAGTGTCAAGTAGCTCCTGGCTGCTCGATCCGAGGGAAGGAAAAGTTCAAGTTTGCAAGAGGAGGATGATGATGATGCAGTGAGTGCCGCGCATAGCTGGAAACAGGTACGTGATGTTTCGCATATCTTCCCTGTTTGGAGACGATGCTGACGCGCTCCGGTTGTTTACGCACCAGCTTCTGTGGCCACATGTGTGCGCAATCGTGGCGGAGCAGGACGGGGCTGTGACATTGAGGTGTCTCCTGTAACATTTGTGGTCCTCGCGTGAGAATGCACTCGAGTGGCATCGGTCATGCGGGGGTCGTTTCTCGCGTCTGCAGTGTGCTTTTATGTGTCATGTTATCTGGCTCGTAGTTCCTGGGCAGGGATGACCTTATGTGCATCAGACATGGAGTTTGACAGCACATGTACACACACACACAAACAATCATTTTTAAAAACCGGCACGTGTGCTGGCTGTGATGTCTCCTTTCCTCAAGGTTGCATGTTGAAGCGTTAGTTTCTGTCCGACGCGTTTGTGGCTACCGCAGCATCCTCTCATCCCTCTGCCGTGCATGCGCCACAAAGTGAGTTTGCCCTTCGAGAAAGATGCTCCCTCTTCATCGTGACAAAGAGTGGAGTTGCTAGTCGGCTTTAATTGGCTGCTTGACCCGTCATTACCGCTCTCCTCTCCTTTCTCCTCCAGACGCGCCACAGCGCTGCGTCGCCGCGCCGCAGCCGCTGCCGCGTCCTCCTGCCGCTCCACGAGTCCATCTGTCCAAAAGCACCAATTGCTACAGTGCACTTTGTATTTTCTGCAGCCTTTGTATTCATGAATATTTCACCCAGTTGCTTCCATGCTGCCATATATTGGATGAGAAATAATGCATGGTATTATGCTTGGTGGAAAGCTGAATCAAAGGTCCAGGCAGTGAAGGTGCTTGTGTGTTGTGCTGAATTTTAATATCTCCCCTCTGCTGCCATGCTCTGTTTTTTTTGTTGTTGTTTTGGTGACACACAGAGGCTGAAAGCCACAGCCCAGCTGACTCCCCTCCAGCTGCAGTGAGGACCATAACATTGCAGGACGCCCGTTCACTCAGGAATATTCATGGGGCACGAGTGTGAGTCTTAGTTAAGGATCTGATGCCACATCCGTTAAGTTTAAGGTTGCATGAGGAAGAAAAAAAAAGTTTTGGAGTCAGTTGGGTATCAAATATGGTGTCAAGGGATGAGGCCCACACACCAGCTGCTGATCCCAGAGCGTGGCGGTTGCAGGCACCTCATGACATGAAAACATAGAGACACACATGTCGCGCTGATTTTGATGATGAGGCTCCCTGCTGCGTTCACACTTCAATCTAACTGGTACAGTTTCTCTCGGTGGCCCTTCTATCTCCTCCTCCACCTTTAGCTCTCTTCAAACCTGCCTGCGTCTGTGTGATCTCTCACGCTCTTTGATCTCTCTCCCACTTTCCGTCCTTCCATCTTGTGCTTTTGACAGGGGCACATAAATCAAAAAGAAAGCAAAGCCCTCAGAGTGGCATGCAGTCATTACTGACACACATTTAAATGCATGCATATGGAGACAAGTGCACATTGTGTACTTTAGCTGCATCTGCTTCACTCATGCGCTCACTCGAACCACCTTCAGTCTTTAACCTGCCAAGCATAATCATTATGACCAGTGTGTTGTGTGTGTGTGTGTTGGTAGCAGTCTTAAGTGCTAATAGGAGCTCACACTGGACAGCAGCAGGCCGTGTCAGCCACAATCTCCAGACAAGCCCTCAGGGTGTCCCATTTGGCATGGCTACACACACATGCACACTTACACACACACAAACAGACCTGAGAGGGTTAGACTGGACTCAAGGGTCTGAGCACTCTGGGTTCCCTCAGTCCATGTCCTTGTTGGACCTTCACAACTATTCAACAAGATTAAGTCTGAGCGTATGGCACCGAGATACACGGCAAATTGACTTTTATACATGCAGACTTTTCTGTGCATGCTGGGTGTTCATTAATTCATGTGTGAATATGATAAGAAGGTGAATCTCTTTCTGTTAATTTGTCTTTCCTCTCTCTTTCTCTATGTGGGTTACGTATTTATACATACATACATACATTTGGCTGCAACACCTGTGAGGTCTGGAAACAGGAGCATCAATCTTCATTAGACTGAAATGAGGCTGGCCCTTTTGAATAAATGACTGTAAGTGTGTGCGTGTGTGTGTGTGTCTGTTTGGCTGCATGCATGCATGTGTTGAACCCTGCAGTCCGCTCTGACCCAGCTGACAGATGACTGCAGTGATTTCCAGGGTTCAGCAGATTAGGGGATTAAAGACTGAAGGCTTCACACAATAACCCAAATGCATGCGCATGGCGGCAAGTGTGCACCACACAGACGCACGCGCGCATCAAACAAACAAACACACGCTCTCAGGGCTGCGGGGCTGTTCAGAGGTCACTGATATCCAGTGTGACCCCTCTGCTGTGAGTCGCCCTGCGCCGTACAGATAGGACGCTCCACATTCACACATACAAGCAGATGGAAAATAGCATTAGAAAACCTCAAGGGTCCAATTTCACTAATGCCATTTTCACGTGACAGACGTGACCTGTATTGGTACTGAGAGCCCTGCTGATACATTTTGTCCTTCCCAACCAATTCAGAACCCACTCAGTGTTAGATAATGAACCAGCACAGTGGGCTGAATGCTTGTGACTAGGCCAATGCAATTTTGTGGCCGATTTAGAGCCAAAAGTCCCTTTCAAATACAAAATAGCCACCATTGTGTTCATTGTTTTAAATCCTGTCAATGATAACTACATTGCAGCATGTTAACTGATGTCATAACAAAAAGCTGCTCGTATGTCTCTCAGGTATAATTACCTGAGAGGCAGTAAAGTGCCCCTTATTAGTATGTTTTGTATGATTTCTTGTGTGGACTGATTCGGTTTTGGCAACAATATTTTGCGGCACATTTTTCCTCCACCTGGGCATTTTAACAAGACGCCAAACACTGCTATATTTGAACCACAACAACATTAGTAAGTATTAAAATACCTTAAATCTATCAGATTTCTTCTTGGGGGCCAGATTTAGATCTTTACATTTCCACGAAGATGCCAGAAAAGAGAACGCAAGCAATCATCCCCAGCAGATAAACCCACCTGCAGCTGAAAACCTCCACTGTTTCTTTGTTTTTAAGCCATTTTCCCAAGAAGGTCTTGAATGTCTCAGAGCTAAACAGGGGTGACGGCGTGATTGTTCTTTTATCAGGTAAAATCATTTTTGAAATGTAACAAAGACTGCTGTTTACGGTACATTAGACCTCGGCATCTTATCATTTGGGACAGAGGAGGAAAGGTGGTAATGGAAGCAGAAACAACCTCTTGTCAGTACTGATTAACTAAGAACACTGACCTTTTCAGAGAGGAGAGGTGGGTGAAAAGGAGAGTCTCTGTGACAGAATATGGAGAGGGGTCGGTTCTGTTTACTCCGCCGCTGTAATTGTCAGCACATGCTGGTAAATAGAAAATACTAGCTTAGCTCTATTAGAGGCTGTTCTGTCCATCCTACTACCCTCTCAGCTATTCCACAAGCTCATGGCTTTTTTGAGCCAGAAATACAATTAACTCAGTGTCATAAATCCACATCCAGAAAAAAACTGCTGCAGGAATGGTTTCAGTTCTATTACGCTGGCCTGGTTTGGCCTCCTGCAGAGCGGCGTTGGGGTGGCATGAGATACAACGGCCTTGACGAGAAAGGACCAACCCCCCACTCCCTTTTATGACTACATATAACCAGTTGCACTGCTTGCACTGTCCCCCCCCCAACACACACACACACACACACATTTCCACGCTCCGGCTGTCTAGTCCTCAATTTGATCCATTCATGCTCCATTGTCCTCACTGTTTCATATTTCCACATTTCAACTTTCAACATTAATTGCGCTCCTTCTGGGAGCTTGCCGAGTAGGAATAGCCTTCTGCGGTTTATTCGAGAGGCTAAAATTACAAAGACTTGCTGATGAAGGAGCAAATTAATTGCGATAATTGATTAATTGGTGGGTAGACCGTAGGAAACCGCAGTGGTGAAAGTGGTTGATGACATCTCCCATGGCTTTCTGAAGACGTGTGTTGGGGTTTGGGTTTTGATAAAAGTACAACTTAAAAGACGTTTCACATTGTTTTTTTATTCTGAAGTGCTTTCGTGGTTGAATAAATCGGTTTTACTTTAAATGTATTCACTGTTTCCAAAAATGTGAATGAATGTTTGTGCAGTTGTTGGCTTGTTTCATCAATTGACAGTCCTCCAAAATAATCTCGTTAACATGACCTACAGGGAGACTTACAGGACTCCCCCCATCTACCTCTTTATGGAAACAATGATTCTCTAAATTGCTGCCCAGATACATATTAGAAGTGAAATTAGCCACTGAGACCCTAACTTAATGTGAAAACAATTTTGAGTTCATAATAGTCTGACATTTGTGGAGCCATCATCCAGCAGACATTACTGGTGCTCTGTCGTAATGTACTTCTGCATCGCCTTCAGCTTTCAGATTCATTACGTTTGAGCACTGTTAACAGTTTGTTGTTTGTTTCAGAATCTGAAGGCCTTGGCTTCTTCCGTCCACCTGCTCCATGCATACCATTTCTGACCTTAATGGCCTGTCTTTGTCTTCGTCAACGGGCTGTAGCTCAGACCACAGTGCTCAGCGCAGTGCGATGTGTGCACGCATGTGTGTGTGTTCGCATGTGTGTGTGTGGCCTGTGACACCCGACATTAGCTGTGCTTTAGAGAAAGTGACGCTTGTAGAGAGGAGCCTTCATCTTGGATTACCATGCCCATGGATCCTGTGGGTTTTTGTGCTGGAAGAGATGGCAGAGTGGGATGATATTCACTACATCTGTCTGACAGCTGACCAACTGGTTTTAACTCATCCTCCTCACATGCTCATGGCGCTTTGTTGTGAGCTTCCTGGCTACATTTAAGTTGAGCAAATATAAAGTCTTGAACTCATGCGCCTAGTTGCACATGCACTCGTAGATAATGGCCAATATCAAGTCTCTTAACAAAGACCACATTATGTAAGACCATTGGTAACAAATCACAGTGGATGATCTACAACGTAAGTGAAATTGTGTGCCTGAGAGACAAAGATTAATTACAGCTAGAGCCCAAGAAGGTTAGTCAATTTATCAATTAGTCGATCAACAGAAAATTAATCTTCAAGTATTTTGATGGCCGTGAATCATTTTGAAGGCTAAAGTGTCAAACATTTTCTGGAACATTTTGTGGTTTTGGACTGACTGCAACTTAAAGGCGTCATCTTGGACTTAAAAAATATCAACAGATCAATCAGTAATGAAAAATATCAGTGGTTGCAGCCCAACCTGATGGCCAAATGAGTGACATGTTCATCCAGTCAGGTGACATCTGAAAAAACAGTTTAAAGGCTGATCCCATTGTAAAGTAATTTTGTTGCGACTGAAGATGCGAAAGCAAGCAAAATGCCCGCTGTGCCTTTCCAGGCTGCAAAGAATGAAACTGAATTTCTTGGCTCACTCTGCAGAGCTAACTTATACAAAACATAACCAAAGAGCAGCCTTCATCTGTTGTCCCTGCAGTGCAGGCTTTTCTTTTTTAAACTATTTCCCATCAGTGTGGAGAGGCGAGTAGTCTCCCAGACAAATTACAAATTCTCCTGCTTCTTCTTTCTGTCTCCGGTTTGAGAAATGCAGTGAAAAGTGGACTTGTCCTCTGCTGCCCTTGGGTGCGGCCTGTTGAGTCATGCTCAAAGAGACTGCCTAGTCATTGCTCAGACCCACAGACCCAGTCAAGCCCTGACCCCTTTGCTCCTTCAGACAGGAAGTGTAGTTAGGGCAACTGCTGATGATGCTTCAGGATCTTTTATGCCAGTGGACTTGCTTAATACCCTCAGCCTTTTGCATTTCTAAGTACACTTCAACTGAGGGCTGTGCCGGCTACATAAGGGTCTGCTGCAACCCTGACTTGGCGAGGACAGATCAGCTAAGTGAGCACACATGCAACCAGGCACACACATACATGCACTCACACTAGCAATTCCATGTCGGAATTACTCTGGCTTCTCCGTTTATTGCACCCGAACTCCCCTCCCCTTGATTTGTGTGATCATTCAATTCCGTGCCTTTCACAGCCAATGGAATAACCACAAAAACTCTGTGGCAGCCAATGAATTCCAGAAATTTAGTGTACCTTCCACCCCTCTGTTGCTTATCCCCCCCCTTCTCTCTCTGTGTCTCTGTGTCTCTCTTTCGAAGCAGACATGCCTAGTTACAGTCTAAAATGGCCTTGTGAAGGAGGACGGGAGTTAAGATGGCATCCCCAGAGACTTTTCAGAGAAGTAATTTAATAAACTGTGATATTTTCCCACTCCACAAGGGAAAGGGAATAGACTCAGAAAAGTAATGAAACTCGGCTGTTGAATTTTTAATATTACAGAATCAATTTCCTGTACTTGAACATAACCAAGGATGGCTCTTTTCTTCTACCTGAGTTGCAAAATGCACAGTACAGCATTGACTTCCGGCTAGCTCCCTTTCCCCACTGAAATCAGAGCGGGGAGGTCGAAAGGTTTGATCAAAACATTTGTTCAACAGCATCTGCTGGCTCCCCCCCTGCCCTTGAACATTTGAGTAGCAGCTGGAAATATAGGTTGTCCTAAGCACAGCCACTGCATCAGAAGTGGAAGAGCAGCCACCGGACAAAGATAAATGCATGTCCTTGTTCATTAATTAATAACAAAACTATGAGGTCAAAATACACAATTCACATTCAAGCTGATAGTGTGAAGTTACAGATTCGTGAGTGATGAGTCATTTCAGTGTAAAATTCTGATTTCATGCGCACTTCAAAATCTGTTCTCACAACTTTCTCCAACAGTATTGGCATATTCAGAGCTACAGTTTCTGGCAAGCATGATTTTTAAGGATACGGCCATACTTCATACTACAGCTGGTTTTCAGGGTCATTTTTATTTTAAGCTTGTAGCCAAACAAAGACAACCAATCCATGGCAGTTGGATGTAGGCTTGTGTTACTTAGATGGATCTGACAAGATGACGCTTTACTTCAAGGTAAACCTGGACAACCTGCTTTAAATCTTTCTTACAACTGATAAGAATAATTGATTCTATCAGCATTTATAATGATAATGCAAAGATATGCAAAATTGTATATAAAATAATCAGACCATTGCTTTTCAAAGCAGCATGCTATTGCACCATCATGCTTTATTAAGGTTTTATTTATATCTTGCTCTGAGAAGAATAATATTGACTACTTTCAAATCCAGTGGATCTCTCGTATCCTAGGAGTTCGATTCATATTGCATGGTTTCACAACATGTAACACGCATGCATTTACGTCCAATTCCAACGTTCAGTGCCCATCGACTTTGTCCTTTGTGCAGCATGTTGTAATGTAAGGGTTTAGTGATCATAGTGGTCGATGGACATTCAGTGAATCTGCCTTCATACAAGAGACTGGAGATTGCATTCTGCAACAGACCAGTTAGTGCTCTAACCTTAACTGTACACGAACATTGTACATTTTTTTCTGGTTTTACCATCCTATAGTTGCCATGTGTATTATTGAAATTATTATATATTGTGAAAAGAAATCATTTTTAAAAACATGTTATATAATGATAAATAGAGCTTTGAAAAATAGTCCAATATCAATGTTCTGTCTCGTAATAGGATTTGACTCAAAACATCTATTAAACAGTTTCTTTCCTGGCTTCCACTCAAATCTTGATTTACATAATTAATGCTGTTTTTTTTTTTAATTCTGTCAATAGATTTGCAATTAACAGGCTCCCATACATTTGACTGATCATTCGATTGAACTCTGGTATTTGATAATTAGCACTGTTTCCTTCCTTTCACGCTTCTGTCAAGGCTGTTGGTTGTTTGTTTACTGCAGATATGCAATGACACTCCTTTTACCCTGACTCCGTCGCTACGTGTGGCAGAGAGAGAGAGAGAGAGAGGGAGAGGTCAGGTGATGATTTATGACCGCGATGCTGCATTCCAGCACAGGATGATTAATCTCTTCTGGGAACACTTCACGAGTACAAGTTTAACCTACCTCGGCCTTGCACACGCATGCACGCACACATGGCAGCGCGCGCACAAAAACACGGACGCACACACTCGTAAGTACAGGC
>JBBMOC010000002.1:5033643-5121915 GCA_037975185.1 Centropyge bicolor
CCTCCGCCCCCCCTCCACACACACACTCACACAACCCCACCCCCACATCCATCCATCCCTTCTTCCTCCCTCCCTTCTTCATTCTCTCTTTTCTCTCTCTCTCCCCGCTGACCTCAGTGGTGCAATGTCTCACATTCACCCCTCTCCTCTTTCGCCTCATCCATTCATCACAAACGGGCACAGATGCTCGCACTCACACACAGAGACAGAAAGCCAGAAAGGAGGAGGGAGTTAAAGAGCGAGCGAGCCTCTGTATAAGGCCATTTGGCTCCACTACCAGTGAGCATAAGGCTATAGGATTAGTGCTGCTAGGTGCTAAAAGCTTCAATGTCTTAATAAGCGCAGAGAAAAGCGGGGACCGGCCATATCAGTGTGATACAGCTGTGTGTGTCTGTGTGTGTATAAGTGGGCATATTCAGGTGCTGTGCGCAGGTACAAATTCTCTTTGGCAGTCCTGGGCCAGCACATTGAGAGGATAAGTGTAAATACCACAGGCTGCATCTGAAGCTCTATTACTTGAGCACACTTCAACGAATCGTTCCACAGTCATACTCATTGAAACACAGAGGGTGGTTGAACACATCTTTATTGTAATGAAGTCATTTATTGTAATGGAGAGCATTTACAGTCAACTGTAACTTAGATTCCTGCGCTTTTGTCATTACTCGGCTTCCCCGCCTCTCTCTCCAGCCCGCTCTCTCTCTTTCTTAGCATGTCTCTCTATTTCTCCAGTGACCAGCTTTAGCCTGTGGACACGGTGACCTTCTCTCTCTCTCGAGCGTGGGATTCTTTCATAGGAATGGGATTTGCAGTAATTCCAACATTTTTAGAAACATGCAACATTTTTAGTGCAGCCTCGTGTCCTCTGGCATATAAAGCATGATTTATTGGTGAGAAATTAGCTGAGAAAGAAAAGATGCAATAACCACAATGCTTGATTTGATTGACAATATGAAGCTAAAACCAGTTATAATACACTTTAAAGATGGAGTGTAAGTTAGCTTTGTTTTGGCATATATCACTTTATGAGTCAATCAACTTCATTTGAGAGACGTGTTTCTTCTCAGCTTTGCAGTACTTAAAACACCTACGTACTAGAATGTTGAATGTTTATACAGAGCCTTATGCAGGCTGAGTCTGCTGTCATCCTCTCTCTATGTCTTGCAATGTAAATACCAATCAAAAATGCACTTACATTTGTTGTACTATAAAGTTGTAATCCTTAAACTTTCAGTCCTAGTCTTCTTTGCCAGCAATGCAAAGAAGAGACAGTGGAGCCAAATAAACTAATATTTTGATTTTTTTTTTTTTTAATTGAAAAAATATAATAATGGCAAGTGCAGAGTAATTTTGGTGTAAAATTCATGCCCACCTCAAAAACTTTCTTCAGCAATATTTGCTTATTTGCAGCTGCAGTCTAGCAAGCATGCTTTATAAGGATACGGCCATACTTCATCATATCTGTGTCACTTGTATCTGTAGCCAAAGAAAGGCAACCAATCCATGACGTTGGGATGTAGCCTTGTGTTACTTAGATGGATCACAAACCTGGACAACATGCTTCATTTCATAATTATAATGGTTAAGAATAACTGATTATGTCAGTATCATTTAATTTTAAAAAATCAGTAAAAAAAAAAAAATATTGGCAAGTGCATTCAGATTTCATGCTACATATGATGTGACAGTGAGAGACAGTCACAGTAAAAGGAATTGTTACCTGTTTGTTACCTTGCTGAGAAGTCGGAGGTGTGCAGCCTGTCACCCACGAGTCTTTATCTAATAAGAAGGAGCAGTTCGCTTTGGCTGCTCCTTCCTATTCCATTACTCCTGCAATATTTAAAACGGATCCACTGTCAAAAAGTGCCGAAAACGGCTATCGTCTTCTTCTGTAGACGCGTTTTTGACAAACGATTGCTGTCAACACTAACTTCAGTGACAAATACATTATGTTTCCTGCGGCTGCAATAAAAGCCACCCTGTGTTTTGCGAATTGAATGCTTTTAATGTGATGCAGCAGCAGTAGGAAATGCAGCTCTGATGAGGAAACAGCCAGGCTGATGTTCCTCAGATGAAATTAACAGTAAGGCTGTTGTACATGTACATGCATTTCCTGTGAATCGTTCCTTGCATCAAACGTGGAAATGGCGGACCCTGCCACTAGCAATAAAAACAACTTTGTAGAAAGGAAATTGCAGAATGTGAATACATTAAATTATTGATGAAAAAAAAAACATAAATAGTATCAACAACATGCTTCGGCTTTGTGACCATTATAAGGATTAGAACTGAAATATAAGTCTGAATAAAAATGCATTTCAGGTTCCCATTCACAACAAATCCCTGATGCTGAATCACATAAAGTCATTGATGCACTAAAAAGCACATTCACACACAGCAACAGAGCAAAGTCCATACATCCATCCCTGCTGTAATTAAATGGCCAGCAGCTGCCACCAGATTGCAACTTATTTCATTAACTAATGGTTATACTTATCATTATGTCTACAATAGCACACATTTAAACATACATTTAATCATCTCCACTATAATGCCATCTCTAATACAGTGACACAGATAATGCTGAACACGTTATGCTTTGGCTCCAGTCATAGTATTCCCACTGGAGGCTCTCACTTTTGGCCTGCCCGATATGAGATGACTTTCTGATTAGATAGATGAGATAGTCAATAGATTGACTATACTGCATAATTAGCCTGTAAGTGCTGTACTTCTGCCCTAACACAGACACAGAGATAGCAGTGGAGGACAAATACCAGCTGGCCAAAGGAAAAGAAATAAGTTCCATAAGTCATATCTAACTTAAACATACGCTCACATATGCTTGAGCGGATATATAGCTCCATCTCTTTGGGGCTTAAT
Source organism: Centropyge bicolor (assembly GCA_037975185.1). Taxonomy (NCBI): domain Eukaryota; kingdom Metazoa; phylum Chordata; class Actinopteri; family Pomacanthidae; genus Centropyge; species Centropyge bicolor. Next base: position 5,036,527 of record JBBMOC010000002.1, read on the forward strand.
CCTTTATTTAGCAGCGGCTCAATTCGTAACACAGGCAGTGTCCATTATCAAATGTGAGCATTGGGGAGAGCAAAAGAGTACTGTATGAGGGAGCGAGAACAGGAAAGAGAGTAATGTAATCCTTTGTGAAAGTGCCATCATATCACCCAACCCCACTCAATCTCCTCACCAGCTACAGAATAGATGAATGTCCTGGATGATTCTAATCTCATCATCCACATACACACATTATACACACATGTAGACGCACGGGCACACACAGAGAATGACTTGTCTACACCATTCATATTTGATGTTTACAAAGAGATGGTGAACAGTAATAACGCCAGTGGATGCCGCGGCGGGACCGTGCTCCGATACGCGCTCGGAGACATTTTTGTGTGTGAATGAGTCTCTTGGTACGTGAGTATTAGCGGGTGTGAATGTGTAGGAGTTATATTTGTAAAGTCTGATCAGAACATCCGTACTTAACTTTAATTCCTCAGCTTTTAATTGTGGCCAGGTGTCGTCGCGCCTTAAGATTTCTTTTTTGTTTGTGCGAGTGTCGAGTCCTGACGGACCCCTGGTGTGATGTGACATAGATAATAAGGACATGTCACATCACTGTGTGTGTGTGTGTAGACACTAGACGTCTTCTAGTCCACTCCACTGTCTTCTTTACGCTGCTATCACTCCACACTGATTTAAGAATATGTCTGTAATTGAGGAGGGAGGTCTGATAAGGACTGAGGATAGTTTTGGGGAGCCATGTGTTTGATTCATACTGTGAAGTTATCAGGCTCTTTCAAGTTTGAATTGTTCCTTTTGAAGCACGTTGCATTTGATGTTCACATTGAGGATCTACCTTTGCCTGATTAAAGGTTTACTCGCAGCCATTTTTCAGCTTGTTTAGCTTTGACATGAGACGCCTTGTCGATTTGATTCATTTGTGTTTAAGGTGACTAAATTGATCACGGACTGAATTTGACATCTTTGTAATATTTACTGCTATAATCATTTTAATTAGATGCAAGATAGTTTGCATTTTTTAAAAATCTAAAATAAGACACAATATGTTATTATTGAACTAGTTTTATGAAAATAGTATTTTATTTGGTTAAAAAGTGACTGATTAGGCAATCTGTCACAGCAGTTGGAATTATTGTGTTGTTAACTGATTAAATTTGACTTGAGAGTCCGCTTTGTTGCAGCCAAATTAAGTGATTGATAAACAATTGTTAGTCCTGCTGCTACCTGCAAAACAGGAGTTGAAAGCTTTTCTTTTTCTCAAGGAAGTTCCAATCTGTGAAAGTGAAGACGTGACACCTCTAATATAAACAAATGTTAGTTTTATTGTGTAACAACTGCTTGAAGTCACATGTCACAACTAAATATTTTTTTTAAATTCATTTTGTCAAAATTTGTTTGTCAGTGCAAAGAAATAACCCAAAAACCTCACACACATGTTGGCTATGGTGTAAAATTCAGAATTTCATCATTGGTCATCCTTTGAGCAAAACTAAATCCTTATTATAATGTCAAACATGCTTGATTGTGTCAGAATGGATGAAATGAGAAAAAGACGGCATTGTGTTAGCTCCGACTGAGCCTTACTCCTCAAGTGCTGTGACAGCAGAGCACAACTCTGTGATTAGACTCCAAATTGGAAATTTGCCTAAAACTGAAATCGCTTCAAATATTATCTGGTGTAAGGTCAGCACAGGGTGTGTGAAAAGGCTTAAGAGCAATTTTGGTATAAAAATTAGGCCTTTGCCTCTAACTTCTCAGACTACGTCTTAGAGCAAACACTCACATTCTGTGCTATTTTCATGGATTTAGTTTCATGGATTTTCATGGATTTAGTTTGTGAAGGCGCACCGACATAATCACTTAAACTGCCTTCATGTTTATTATGTCTGCCGGCATTTCATTTTCCTCAACATGGATTTTATAACGCAAAAAGGAGCTAAATCCAGTAAGAGTTTGAAGCAGAGTCATTTAATCTGGGCTACAGGATCATGGATGGTGGGATCCTATGGATTCACTGGACAAAGAAGATCACATCATCAAAGATCTCAAGGACATTATACACATTATACGCATACATTATTCTAAGTATCTGAAGTCAGAGCGATCTTTTCCCAATGATCTCAATTTCCTCATCAGCATCTTCTCATGTGGTACTTTGTGAGTACAGTTTGTGTGTGACTGTAATGAATAGTATTAAATGAAAATGCCAGAGAACAGAGAGCATCAATATTCGTATTGTAAAAAAAAAAAAAAAAAATCATCACATCATATGACTGAAATAAGCACCACCTTTTTAAAAATAATTCTGCCTAATTTACACCAATATTATATGGTGTTACACAGCATGCACACTTCCTGATATGGCTCCTGCAGAACACCCAGGCGCTGTCAACTTAGACGGCGTCAAAAACCGTTAACATCAATCTGGCTCAGTGCTTGATTCCATGATCAGCGCTGACAAAATGTTTTATTTCCTGTCATGTACACATCTGTGACTGGAGTTTTTGAGGGCAAAAGCCTTGAAATCCAGTATAGAGATATATCTGTACATTTTCATTGTGGTGGACAACATTACATTTGTCTCCTGAGTTTTCATTATTGAATCTGCCTCTATACTGACTTCAATATTTTTGCCACGATCGCCGCCTGTGCCGTCAGTTCATTTGAGTCATATGTACGAGGGGAAGGGAGAAAAATAAAATTAAAGGAAGATGCGAGCACAAAGGTAATAAGGCGCTGTCAGTGTTCTTGTGGGCGTCGCTGCTGATGAGTTTAACTCTGGCTCATGACCTGCGTCGTCTCACGTCACATTTTCTCATCTGTGAATTCCATCTCGAATAGGAAAAAAAAACATGCACTATAAAACATGAATACTAAACAATAACCGTAAAAAAAGAAGAAAGAATCAGCGAAAAAATAATTTGACTGCGTTTAAGACGTGTTTTTGTTCCACAGTGAGGATTACGGTGGGGCTTTTAAACTGTTAGGTTCCCGCTGCTTTTTAATATCTTGTGTGATCTATTTGTGTCCTAAGCTGCTAATAGCTAGAGGGAATCAGGGGAACACAGCAGGGGTGGTGCTCGCATAATGGATTGGTTATTTTATGTTTCCCCCCCACCCCCCCAAAAAAGAGATAGGATTGGGAATTTGTCTTTCCCTTCTTTCTACATTCATCACTTTTGTCTCAGTTCTGTTTTACTAGAAAACAGAGGCTTGTGTGGAGGTGCAGCGCTGTAAAAACTCAGCCTGGCATCGCTGTTATTTAGAGGCATGAGCTGTGCTGGTGTTTCCCGGCTCGAGCCAAGACACGATATTAAGTATACGGTGAGGACTGAAATCCAGCGTAGGAATGAATTTCAGGACCCTGCACTCACCACCGGCAAGAGGATATCACACCGGGTGAGCTGAACTTGAGGAACACTAGCCCAGTGGGCGAGAGTGATTTTTCTGAAGCAGCAAAAACCGTATTCTCCATTTCACAGTCACAGCACTGGCGCAGCTGTGATAACAATGTGCCCTAAACCCGACTTATGTTCTTATTTATTCGGTGTGCCCCACAGTTGCCTGACGATTATTCTGAGAAAAAGTAATTGCTAACAACATTCGTGCACACCCCCCCACCACCACCCCCCCTCTCTGCTTCGTCGTCGGAGCAGCAAACCAGAGCTGCGGCTGATATGCATAATCACACATTTAGAGACGAGTGAGAGAGAGAGAGTGCTATTTTCAAAACGTCTTCCTGACAACTCGGAACAATTTAAGAAGTTTTTGGGACAATCAGCCTGCTAATTCTGCTTTAATTAATGATAAAGTATGAGCCACAACAAGTTAATGGCTGGTTGCTTTTTTTTTTGTTTTTTTTGGACTGGTGACAAAATGGGTTTTCCTCATGACAAGAGACGGAAAGAGTAAATGGCAGATAACATTCCCCCCGCGCAATTATTATATTCTTGATCATCTATAGGGAGCAACCAATTCTCCATAACAAATACTAAGAGCTGTAATGTTGGCCGATGTTGCATAAATGTTTTAGAATCGCGCTGCTTGTTATGGGTTAGACCGAGCCTCGGTGGACCAATTTACCCGGCCTTATAATGGCATCTCAAAAGCTCCAGTCTACATGAAAATAAACATGTCTGTAAAAAGGAATATTAAATGCACTGTATTATTGCTTATTCCCAAAGAAACAAATTGATCTTTTTATGGCGTTCAATCTATAAAGCAAGGCGGCGGCTATTTTACGGCAGTTACCATAAACAAACTAGTGAGCCGGGTTTTATTACCTCGCATTTCAGCATTGCGGATAGAATTTTTAAACTGATGCGGTTGGCTACACCTGGTCTGAATGTGAGTGGATGCAGGTAGAGCTGCGTCTGCGTATGTGTGTGTGTGAGGGAGAATGTGTGTGTGATCCCTGCCATAGCTGTGAAGTACGGCTGATTCCCTGATCCAGCAGGTTAAGGAGGGCTTTGGCTCTGTGCTGCTGACCCATCTGGACTGTTTGCCGGGTTTCAGCCTCATCCCTGGACTCCAGTTGGAGCACAGGAAGCTCATATCCACCGCCTCTACTCAATACAGACCTTTGGCATTATAGCTGTCACGAAATTTGAATGGTCATTGGCCCATTATACCTCTGAAGATGTTGTGTGACTCAATGTGTGTGTGTGTGTGTGTGTGTAATCCTGTGACAGATGTGCTTCTTGACTCAGTCATATCAACACAAACACACACACACAGATAGAAAGAATGCAGACGGATAATTCAAATAATTTTCCCGTATTTTTCTATGCTGCTGTAACGCTGATCCTTTTCAATCTGTTGTTGGTTGCTTTAGCTGTTGTGCAAATATCGTATCTCCTCTGTTTTTCTGCCCATCTTATCCTAGAGCTCAAGCTTGATGTGACCTCCTGAACACACACACACACACACACACACACACACACACATACTTTGAGAGCCAAAGAGGATCAACACTCAGATCCACTCAGATTACCACCTTCTTTGTCGCTCACTATCTCTCTATCTCTATCTCTCTCTCTCTATCTCTCTCTCTCTCTCTCGCTCTCTTTTTCTTTCCTGTCCACCTAGAGACGAATGGCTACTCCATCCAGAAGTTACATTTGGACAAGGACAAATAATACAGCAGGCACACACACCTACACACACACACACACACACACACACACACACACACACACACACACACACACAGAGGCAGTCACTGCTGCAGGGCTGGGTAGCATTTGAGGGGCAGGATAATGTCAGCTGACCAAGGCCTTGGTGGCTCCCAGTCATCCGTGGCTGCCAACTTCACTAACATCAGCTCCAGTCCACAGTAATAGGACAAAGGCGGCCTGCTTTTTTCTGCAGCTTTTAATAGGGCAGTTCGTCTGTGTGTGTGTGTGTGTGTGTGTGTGTGAATCAAAGGGAGACAGAAACAGAGGAGGAGGAGCGTAGTGAGCATCAATGGGACTTTGTGTCTTTTTTGTGACTTGAAGGGAAACAGCAGCAGGTAGTAGGACAGTGAAAGTATGAGACCTCAGAGATAACAGCAGTCTGGTGCTGTACAGGCCTGGCTGACACCATAATATTGTTTGTTTAATATGTCAATATCAATATTTATATAAACATCAATGATGAACCTGATTCCAAAAAAGTTGGCTGTCTAATACGTAGAAAAACCAAACAGAATGCAACTGTCTGCAAACGAACTGTGTTTACTGACAATGGTTTTACAAAGTGTTCCTGAGCCCATGTTGTAACATCCTTTATACAAACGTGTTTCATACACTTTCATACCCAATCATGATACTATGACCTGTTACCAATGAACCTGTTTACTTATGAAATGATCCAAACAGGTGTTTTTGGATCAGCCCTAAACTTCCACAGTCTTTTGTTGCTCCTGTCTCAACTTGTTTGAAACATGTTGCTGCCATCAAATTCAGAATAAGCAGATATTTACAAAAAAATAATGGTTACTGTTTTCAATTGAATATATGTCAAATAGGATTAGCAAATTATCACATACATCTGTCTTTTTCATGTTTCAAACAGCATCCCAACTTTTTTGAAACACGGTCGTATGTCACTCCATCTGTTGAGCACAAGATTCCCCTAAAGGTGAACTGCACCGATTTTACACATCAAAGTCTGTTTACAGGTCTTGGGGAGGAATGTGAATAAAAGTTGTATAAAGATAAAGTCTGATAAATTGCCTCAAGTGATGTCACTTGAAACTACAAGTTTAAAAAAAGAATAAAATCTGGGGGTGTGGAGTTAGTAGGAAGTGAGCTCACCAGGCCTCTGTAGCCGACTCCTCATCTCTGCTTGAGGCTAGAAGCCCGAGGCTGCATTAGCCACTGCTATGATAACACATCTTAGGCTGAGTTGCATTGTGGGAAATGTGGGCATCAGGTTTAGACGACAAAGTAGAATGCATGAAATAAAAACAAGGCAACATCTCTAGTTCTGCTGCAGCAACTTTGAAATTGACCATGATTAGTCCAACAGTGTTAGAGTAGTGCAATGTAAAGTGGTACAGTACTCTTTTAAGCTTATAATTCCTTACTAAAGACTCAGATAATTGTGCCAACTACAGACAGAATATCTATTCAAATAAACACATTATACAAAAATCAGCAAAATCCTGTCAGTCTAATTTACTATTTTGTTCAAGTATTTATAGTTTGGGAGCATATCCAGAGTCGGTTACGTGAAGCAGTTACAATCATTTATTTTCAACAGTGCACCGAGTCTTTTGCCACTAAGCAACAAAAGCATGTGTGTTATATTAGTAGGGATGGGTCTAATTACTGGTTAGTATGCAGTGCTTGCAATCAGTGTAAATTATGGTGATTCTTCATTTAGGTTGTGGCATTTTTTTTGTTTAACAGTATATATAGTGTGTTTCATGTCTGACTTTAGTCATTTTAGCTTATTCCTGTTTTGGACTGTGTCATCTTTTCACATTTAAGTTGGCTGTCGAGCTGTCGTTTTCTGTGCCGACACGAAAAGCTTTTTCTCAAAGGAGTCATGCCTTTTTTTGTCCATTCCTAAACATCTTCCATGTGCTACAGCTTCCTCCTGAGCTTCGGTTAGCAGTGAGTTGTGAAGCAATGTAATGTATCAACAGTACATTGAAGTATGTGCTCATGTGTTTTTATTTACAGCTTGTTCATGTTCTTGATGTACTCTGTGTTCCTCTGTTTCCTGTGTCTCAGGCGAAATGCCGCAAATATGTTCCTCTCTTCTTTTTCCCTTTTTCACCCTCCAGGTATTCCTGCTGTCACAGCAGACCTTTCTCCTTTAACATCATACCCCCGCCATCCCACACGTATATGCATATATAAATTTATCTCAAAACAGCACGCTTTCACTGACCGAAAATACATTGCGATTTGTGCAACATCACAAACAGTTATGCAGTATATGGGAATCTGACATGTTGGTTGAACTGTTTGTTGCATTTGAAAAATATGTGTGATAGACACATGTACAGACGCGCACACGCTAAAAATCGCACTTGGCCATTGTTACTTAACTCCCAGTCATCCTCCCACACACGCAGCAGCAGCAGGGCAGCCAGCCTCTTGACACCGTTCCATTTAGCCCACACTCCTGCCGGAGGATTCAGCTAATAACTCACATAGCCTGAATACAGCCATAGCGTGAAACAATTACTTTCAAGAAGAAACAGAGGAATCAGGGGAAATGAGAGAAAGCGTAACCTTGAGAGAGGATAACATTTTTTTAACATCAGCCAAAACCCCTGAGCTGAGGGTGATGTAGCAAAAAAATAAAAAAAAGAGCAGAGTTTGTTAATGAATCTCTCAACTGAACTGAAGTTGCATTACAGCACACACTCATCGCTATTCAAGGCCTTTCTCTCTCTCTCTCTCCCCATCTCTCTGCAGGCCAGAGAAACAGGCTGGAAAAAGAAAACAGAAAAACACTCCCAGTGTGTCAGAAATCGAACTGCTCTCCCAATGGAACTAAATTACCTGAAGCAACTGGGGACATTTAAGAAACACACACAGCCCGTCTATATTTCCCATCAAAGGCATAATTTGCTTACAGTGGTCATACAACATAACAAGATAGTGGCTATTGATTACGTATTACTGGAAAATTAGCCCTACAGCAACAAGTGGGGTCCCTTTGCTCAATGGATATTAGAGAGACGGAGCAGATATTTGGTGATCAATGACGAGAAGAAAGAGCGGAGATTGCATGGTGTGTTGGTTGGGTGGGTTTCACGCTGTCCGCTCTTTATCTTCTGTGTTCCAAAGATGTGCCCGTCAGGTGGATTCTTGAAATTCTGCATAGATTTGAAATGAAAAGATTTTGTATGTAAGGCCTGCTATGGACTACAAAGTCGTTCAGTGTATGATGGGATATAGATCCTGATCTCCTGTGTCTTTCCAGAGTGGGCAGGCTTGAAGAAGGTTTCTGGCATGTGCATCATTGTGGAAGGAAAACTGAGAAAATATTGTAAAGAAACCGACAGCCATTAAGTATTTATGTACTTATTTCTTTGCTGGTGTGTCTGGTTTGTATTCCTTTTAGATAACAAATGTGGACAGTGTGACCTCATATATTTCCCGTGCTGCAGAAGCTTTGTGTTTAATTAGAAGAAAAGAAAAAAAAAAACACATCTGAAATATTAATATCACACCCTAGAATAAAAGAACCATTTTTTTTTTTGCTAGAATCAAAATTTCATGTCAGAATAATAGTCTATAGATTACAATATATGGTTCATATTGCAGTGCAGCTACAGCACAATGAGATGATGCATTTTGAACGAAGGCTGTAAAGATTTACTCCTCTTGACTGAAAATTGGCTTCCCTGCTCCAAAAGAAAGCTAATGTTATCAATACTGCTATTGGCGTTGCTCTCTGTGGCTTCACACATAATCCAGTTGAATATAACCAACCAGGGCACGTTTTCTGGAGTACGTCGAGAGGCTTCCTGGGAAATATAGGAAATCGCTAGCTGATGCAGAAGCGGATCGAGGACGTTTGAGGTAAAGTGGATACCTCAGAATTGCCACATTAAATCACAAAATAACTCGTCGAATGCCGAACATCACGAGTTGATAAAAAGCAGCTGAGGATGATATCAATTTCTTTTTCATTTTGCCCTTTTTAGCGATTCTGTTTGTTTCATTTACTTGCTCTGTTTACTGCTCCGGTGCCCCCGCTTAATGGTATCACAGTATTGAACTCAGCTTACTCCGCTACCCCAATTAAGAGCATTGTTTTTGCCTCTGTGACAGCACGGTAATAGAAAAACATATATGTGTGTGATTCGCAGTATAACAGAGAATAAAGGGAGCTGCGTTTGCTGTTTGTGCTGCCAACTTAGTAGGCTAATTCACAACCAAATTACATTACATTATTGTGATTATTAAGAGATGGGTGAGGAGGCAGGACAATTGCAAACAAACATGTAATGACCCACTTCAGTCAAACAACATGTCGATTAAAATACAGGTGCATTATGATTTCATAATGCTGGTGCAAACATTCAATTTTGCTGTGTTGTTAAGAAATCATCATAGAGTAAAATGGATCATTTCAACATCCTGTACTTTATGTTTAGTGTAATTATGATTAAAAAATGGTAATTCTGGAAGGAACAGCAGCTCCTGTATTTTGAACTGCGGTGGAAAGCTGTCTTCTGTGCTTACATTTGGATCACAGGTGGTCCTTTTAATATGTGTGAGTATATTAGTTTAAATGTCTTCTGATTCTGAAGTGTGGGAGGCATTGGCAAATATTTGTTACCTCAAATTGACGAGAGGCACATTCACACAAAGATACACAGGTAAAAGTGGAATAAAATCAGTGGAATAAAACTTGAAGCCCCTGAAAACTTGTACTTTTCTTGTCATGTTGAATATAAATGACTTAATAAGCAACAATCACGATTGAAGTTGATAAAAAAAAAAAAAAAACATAGTTGGCTGCTGTCTATTAATTATAACAGCTAATCTCAGCTATTCTGCTTCAGCTTTGATTGACATTGGCAATCAACCCCACAACTGGTATCTGATTTTAATTCAAATGTTGCTGTTTTGTGATTGGAACTAAGTGGCGTCTCATTTTTCCAATTCAGCCCCGGTCCACTTCAAACCAATGAGAAGAGCTCACACAAAAACACAAATGCAGAGAATGCTCAATTAAATTAAAATTGTTCACACTGGCAGAAGATGTCGTCTTTGTTTAAGACCATGTTACAGATAATCAGAAGCTGGTTTAGCGTTTCAGTGCCTTTAACCCTTTATGGGGCAAGTGACTATTTTTGGTCATTTCCACAGAATTTACATGTGAAAAATTGTGAAAAATCTTACAACAGAAATAAAGGTTTGCTTTGTCCTCCAGTAACACTCTACGGTTGAATTTTTGAATTTCAAAGTATTTCCATAAGTGCCCTATAAAGGGTTAACGTGGTGAAAATGGGCTAAGTCCGGGTTCGATCTCAGGTGTCTGACTTTGCGAAAGATGTTATGTGAAGGGTTGTTTCATTTCAGATTTTAATAAGGCGGCGGATAGAACTAAAGATTTTCTAGGTAGGTTGACATTTTCACACAGTGACTCAGACATACAAGGGCATTGACTCATAGGTAAAATCAGAGCTACTTCTCAGCTGCGTGGATGTACTGTGATATGTGTAAAGATAAATGTATCTGTGTGTGTGTGTGAGAGAGAGAGAGAGAGAGCGTGTATACGTATGCATGTGTCTCGGGGGCGACTCTCTTCTGCGGTTGACTGTGGTTGAGTGGAGAGAGCTCATTTGAGAGGACGCGATTTGAGGAGCGATCAGGGAATTCCTCCAACATCATGCTCCTATAAATCATCTCTTTAATCAGCCTGAAACTCCCTCTCAGCGCACAGCTGACAAACACACATACACAGACACACAACATTAAAATGCAAAAAAAAATAATAATAATGGAAAAAAAGGGCCGGTGCAGGCTGACAGAGCGTGACGGCGTCACATAGCGGGGTAAACGAAGAGCGAACCAAAGATAAAGGTGGAGTGACTGAGCGAAGGGAGTGTAAGGGAGAGAGGTAGAAGAGACGTAGTTCACCCAGGTTGGCAGAGTCAGTGCTGAGCCGAGCAGTGCCAGGCTGGTAATTGGATCGGAGAGTCTTTGGGGAGGAGGATAGACACTTGGGAAGGGGGGGACTAGATTGCTGAAATCCCTGTCTCCTGAGCCTATCAGCCAAGAGGAGCTATCTATGGACCTATGGACCATATTACACACTTATTTAGTTGATAGAATTCAACAGAGAGCCTAAACAAGATCCAAACCTAATCATCATCTAAGCACTAACCTAGATCCTCTTGCAGCAAAAGAGAGCTTTTTCTATTTAAATATATAAGGCCTTTGCTGTAAGGCATTTTAATCTGATATACATAGAAATGAAATGTCTGTACGCTATAGCAGAATCTATATTAATAAGAGAGAGAGGGAGGGAGATAGAAAGAGATAGAGTTGTCCGATAGTTGTATTACAGTAATACCTTGGTTTAATGGATGTCTGGTTTGGAATAAGGCTGTACTCAGTCCAATTGAGATTGTGTTGCGTTGGAGGGATGAGGTGCGCCCCCTCATAAATCCTCTCCGAGATGAGATTGGGGTTCAGAACGAGGGAATGAGCGGACAGTAAGAAAGACTGAATGATGCACACAAATCCCGCTGAGGATTTTGCTGTTGTGACGGGGTGTGTGCGTGTGCACGCACGGAGATGGCGAATCCCACATATGGGCTCTGTTAATCCTCCAGTCAGGCCTGGTGTTGTCTATGTGACACACACACTTACCCACACATACACAGAGGAAGAGCTAATGTTTCTCAGACGCAGCTCTTTGGAGGACGATGTTATTTGTTCTCTCTCGCTTGTCCCTCTAGCTCTATTACTCACACTCCCTTTTTTTTTCTTTTCTTTTTTTTTTTTTGCAAACACACACACACACACGTTGCGCAGTACAATGACACTCCCTGGCCCTATTTTCTGGATGTAGATGGACGGAAAGAATGCAAGAGAGTGAGAGCGGATGAGAGGAGTGAAGCCAGAGGGAGAAGGCAGGAAACAGCTGGAGGTGGAAAAGGTCAGCCAGCCAGTGGTTCTGCTATAAATTATAAAGCTGCTGTTGGATGCTGAGAATCAGCTCGTAGCGGAATGAGAAGCAAGGGGGGCAAAGGGTTGGGAAAGGAGGCAGAATTAGGAGGGAAGAGAAGGTGGCGAGGATAGGAGACAAGGCTGAGTGGAGGCAAGAGAGCAAAGAGGGGATGACAGGGAGGAGGGCAGAGTGGAAAAGAGAATCTCAGAAATGCTGCAGGAGGCGAAGGCAGTCATCTCAAGCGGAGGCCTATGATTTTATTGGGCTCTTCTGCGGGCCTGCGGGAGAGGGGAAGGGTCAGGTTGCCCATGTGTAAACAGCAGATGTGAAAAGCCGCCTGCACACGCCACCACCCCGGGCTCCAGCGAGCTGCACAGTCAAGGACTCGTCGTGTGTTGCCGCTCCTGAAACCCTCGCCCATCTGCTGTTGCTTTAGCCCCATAAGCCAAAGTCCTGTAAAGACATTGACGGTGACAGCTACCTCGAGCCTTTAGGATTCAGGTGCGATTAAAACAAGTGTTGCTTCCATTAGGTTTTACACACTAGTCAGCACTACGGCGAGCAGGCCCAGGCACGCTCCCGCTCATTAGTAGTGTGGACTCTGCACTGGCAGGGTCTTAATTGTTTTTCTCTTTAACTGAGCAACTTCATCAATAATCATTAAAAGGTGCTCAAGCAGGTGGGGCACTTCTTAACTTTGTCACAAGAGGCACAGGAGTCACACACACACACACACAGTTGAGAGAAGCCACGCATGAGTCATACAAGGCTCGTTCTTGAATATTATTCTAATTCCCTGTGAAATTAGACTCGTGTTGCTTATTTCATTAGGCGCTTTGAGAGCGGTTTAGAGACTTTTGATAGAAATCCTGGTTCAGAATGACACAGAATCAGTGTTAAATATGACTGGATGTAGCTCATTACTCGGCAGCTGAAAGAGAATGAATCAAAGAGTGGAGGCTTTAAAAGAAGCACATTAAATAAATCAAGATTTTATTTTTGAGGGGGGGGGCAGACAGAGGATGAAATGTCTTTACATTATTTTGCCACATAATTGCCCACATGTTCAGTCATCGTGGTGGGCTTAAAAGATGAGTTGGTTTTTGTCAGCTGTCTCGCCCGTGTGCTGCAGATATCTGTGTGTGTGTGTGTGGGGCGCATTCTCTTGCTTACTGTCGGTGACATTTCAGCTGTACATTTGGGAGCATGCTGAGTTCTGTAAAGGTTGTCATAGCAAAGTCTCCGGCAATGTCTCTCTCCCCTCATCCCTCAGTCTCCGTCTGTCTCGCTCGCTTTTTTCCCCCTCTCTTCCTCTCGTTATCGGTCTCTCTGTCTCGCTCTGTCAATCATTTCGTTTTGGATCTCTTTCGCCTTCATTTCTCGGGGTGGTTTTTCCCTCTGTCTCCTCTGTCGCTCCGTCTCTGCCCGTCCGTCTCGCTCTCGTAACGTGTCATTATTAAATACACCCACACTCCTCTTCTCAGCAACCTATAATGCACACACTCATTACATGTGACCTCTCACGGTAAACATGCTGTCTTTATGGTCCTCGTTGCACACTTTAACATTTTTGCCTCTGTGCTGCTTGCATCACTTATTCCCATGTATTTGTGACAGCAAACTTTTCCCCTCCTTTATGTCTGTCTGCTGGTCCTTCTTATGTCGTACTCTCTCTACCCCCAGCCAGCCTTCTGTCTCCCTCTGTTAGGGGTGATCTAGCTCCGTGTCGCCACCCTCCCTGTTCTGTCATCTGTTGCTGATGGTTGTGGCGTATTAGAGGAAGCGGGCCCGGGGGCAGCCTATTTGTATGGGCCGCGCGCTCTCGGAGCCTTCAGAGCTGACAGAAAAGCTTTACGGCAAAACACATTGTGTGTTCGGTTCCACGCTTACACACAAATCACTCTTGTTCATTTACTTTTCCTGTCCTGGGGAGATGTCGCTGTGCTGGGGGAAAGTTTGCTCGCCTTCCCCTGGCAAAGCCTGAGTTCCCTGTGTCTGTATGTACGCACGTGTGTGTGTGTGTGTGTGTGTGTGTGCATGTGTGGTTTGTGTACTAAAGCCATCAAGTGAGCATGTTAAGAATAGCTGTGGGGAATGAATGCTTTTGGTCCCTGTAGGCATGCGTGAGTTGCAAACAGAGAGGAGAGCAGAGCTGATTCAGTTAGAAAGCTGAGTGAGGACTTCAATGGTAAACATGGAAAGTCTAACCAAAGAGCCATATGGTAGTGAACAGAAAGCGAACACGACAAAACAAGATATTACTGCTGCTCCATTAGCGTGTGGTGTTAATTTGAACTATACGAAAGAGAGCGCTTTAATAAAAAAGCAGCAGGGGTGAAATAACCTGGGATTTGAGGTTGATAATTCAGTGACATGTTTAATTATTAGGCCCCTGATGAATTTTACATAATTATTCATGGAGGGGTTTTTTTCCCAACCTCATGTCATTGTGTCATATTTTCATGAAAAATCACCTTTCTGCAGTCTGGTTTTCTGTATTTGTGGAAAAAGACAAAGAAGTTGGCATTTTCACCCTTCACCAACATCCCACCCCCCCAACTCCCTCCAATCAGGCTCTCCCCGCCCCCATGGCATTTGTGCTATGGTGTGTGAGTGACAGTGGATAGATGTGGATCTAGAGTAGTAATTAAATCAAGGTCTGCTGCTGTTAAACACGGGGCGTCCAGGGGTGACAATGCTTATTGACAAAAATCTACGCAAATGTCAACTGCCCCTTTCCATTCCAATTTTATTTAATTTACCAATGTTGTCAAGCTAAATAGCTCATTTGGGGGCATAAAGGGAAACACAGGCATTTTTGGCAGAGAGATAAAGGAAGAAGTGAGCACACCTTGGTTCTTCCAGAGAGATCTGAAGCCTCTTTTTTTCCCTGTCTTTCCTTTTCCTTTTTTTTTTTTTTTTCTCAAGAAAGGTAAAGAGAGAAAACAGCCACAGGAGGATTTCTAGGCCTGGAGACAGACCAAACAACAAAATGTTCAGAGATGTTCCTATCTTTCTGATTACAAATTTGCCTGACTAAAGCTAAGTAGAGGTGTAGGCAGAGATTAAGAACCAGCAGCATCACCAGCAAGCACAGGTGCAGTGCTGTTGGAGCGCACCTGAACGACACCACTTTTTTTTGTCTTAAGTGAGGAATTTACATACGTTTTTTCCAATCATCATTAAAATTCATGTCATGCACAAGTGAGACAATAAAAACAAGTGGAATGGTGACATTAAAAGTGTGTCACAATGTCTACTCATGCATTGGGTAACAAGAACATTCCACCTTCAAAGCTGTCAATAGCCTTTGAGCAGCACAGTGAATTAAGTTGATACAGCTAACTAACATTAACTAGTGAGGATAAAAAAAAAAACATCTGCTCATTCATCATCCTCTCTTGTCGGTGTCTTTTTTTGTCTACATTTGCTGCCTGTTAAACTTTACCATCTTTTGCTGCCAGGAAACGAAATCTTGCTCTGATCCACTTTTATAGCCTATTAGATGAGCTTGACCTCTGCCTGTGGCTTCATTTGCTCGGCACAAATAAGAAAATGAAATCATTCAAATTGCAAAGTACTTGTGTTCATGTGCCTATACTTTTTAATGCCACACTAATTACAACCCACTACATCTATCCAAAATATTGCCTAATACTGCTTAGCTAGATGTCTCGATATGATGAAACTATTCATGAAATCATTCTAACATTTATTTGTGTGTTCGGTTATATTTGACTAATGTATGTAAAGCTACCATTATGGGGTTTTTAATCCTTCAAAACAAACCACATTTTAACTGCATGAACATGCTGGCACACATGCGTCATAGGTTCACTCCAGCAGTTAAACACATAGCCAGAAACACATGACAAAAGGGGACGTAGCAATAAAATTCTGTCTACTGATCAAAGTTGAGTGCTGAGGCAACACTTTGGCTGCTCCAGAAGTTGCCCTATGAGGATTGTAAAGAGTTCACTGGGAGTTGTGTTTGCTTAATATCCCCTGAAACACACATGAACATTTAGGACACGGGCATGTTGGCGCGTACGCTCGCAGGCACTCAAGCATGCACACACAGCACATTTACACACACACACAGGTACCACACACACATTTACACATGTATACAGTATATTTGGAGAAAAAAAATGAAATAGCGCTCAGCAACGCGAGGTAAAATTAACATTTAATTTGCTATGAAATCAGCTTTTAACACCATTCAGAGTGAACAGTGCATCAGTGGCAGCAGGGTTAAAACTGTGTTTTTATGCTCCTAACTCTCTGAGCCATCGTGATTAAATGAGCAGAGTAAAGCACAGAGGGGAAGAGGAGCTGGAGAGAAGAAAATAGAGAAAAGAGCACTTATTGGTGTGATCCTTATGAGTTGGTCTTAATTAGCATAATGAGGAAAAGAAAGGATTAGAGGAGAACAGAGTACATACTGCCAGTTACCATGGAAATGAAAAATGAATTGAAGAGATAGCAGTCAAAGTTGGGCCATCATTCAGCCATATCTTAGCTGTGGGTAAGAGAAGCGATGGAAAGGGCAAAGAAATTTTAAATAAAACAAATGTTTGAAGCTACTTTTATTCTCACCAAATAGAGTAACCACCTGCGCAGGGTTAATCGTTCAAAGCAACTCACATAAGTGCAAGCATGAATAGTACACTTATTGCTCTAATGCTGGCTGCAAGGGCAATTCATTGCCATCTCATCTCAAGGGGGAGGTTGTTGATGTCACAAATACATCAGAAAAAAATGATCTGATAATAAGCCTGTGCCTCAATTGAAGTTCTGCTACCAGCAGCTGGATGAAATGAGACACAGCACAGGGCAGCAGGTTCATTCAGTCAAACATCATTGTGATAGAGACGATTAATTAATCCTAAGAAACTGGAACTGCACACTCACACTTTGTTTTGTTTTTTTTTCAGTTATATCACCTAATTCAGTAATTAGCAGCCAAGGATGCTCTCCAATTACGCCAATAGAACAAATTTGAACTTGAAAGTTCTAAAAAAGCACGGCCACGTTTTCAAACGACGTTCAGACAAACTGTGTTGCTCACTACATGGCCGCTTTGAAGCCTCACCTATTATCTGTCTCTCTTTTTGCTGCAGCGAGGGGAACTCGGAAATACATGTGCAGGGAGAATAAAATGCGCCACGCTGCCAACGATCTGTAACGATGCATGCTGGCCAGTCCCTGTAAAGACTTTGCACCGAAATCAGAAGGTAAAAGACCACAGAAAGTACACCCGCTTACATCACACAGGAGTCAAAGAACAGGGGGGCGAATAATGGGGGTTGAATGAAAATGAGCTGTTTGTCACAAAGAACTGTTGCATTACAAAAGAGCCTGTCCTTGGAAGAAAGAGACAAAGTCGTATGGCAGGTTCTCTTTCCAAGTGCCTGCGTGTTGCCAGAACTATTGAAGAGCGGGGATGAATGAGAGGCACAATGAGTAAAAGTTATCTCATCTCCTTTCTCTCGCAGTTTGTAAACTCTCAGTAAACCGGCAGCTTGGCACAGACGCCACTATAAATGATGTTTTTTTCACTTCTGTCTGCCCTTGTTGCTTTATCTCGTGCTGCCTCGCTGCTACTGTTTATCATCTCCATGACCGAAGAGTGAGAGAGTTATGGAGAGAGGGGCGGTTTATGAAAAAAGGGTGAGACACGGGGGGAGAAGAAGTATGGGTTTATTGGGACAGAGCATGTGCTCCCATTGACTGATTAATGAGATCGCTGGCTTGATGTGAGCAGCCGTGTGTGTGTGTGGCTGCATATGCACATCCACACCAGAATGTACTTGGACGAGTTTGTTCGTGAGCCGCAACTTGTTTTCAGGCCCCGACGTGAACCTTCGCCGACTTCTAATGTTTTGAACTCGCAGCCACACACACGCGCGCAGACACGCACCCACTGCTGCGGCCACTCATTTGCATGACAAAGGCTTGGTTAATTATTTAAGGAGCCTTATTTGATCAATACAGGAGAGCTGTATCCGACTGCAGGGACAATCTGAGCCACTGGATTCTATAGGCCTTCATTATTCATGAGAACCACAGAAGAGGGACCAGGCGAGAGGGAGGAAGGGAGAAAAGAGAGGGAGCAAGAGATAGGGAGCAACAACAAAGGCAGCAGGGTCTTGTTTCATGTGTATTAAAAGTTTTCCTTTTTCGGTGCTGATGAATATTTTACAGGGTTTGAAACTTAGATGGGACCTCTCTATCTGTAGAGGTGAGAGCGGAGGGGAAGGGTTAGGTGGCGACACCGCTCCTGTGGCAACTGTGGTTTGTGTTGGGGTGAGGGGGGTCATGGGCCTGAAAGCCCAACCACACGCAGAGTGTGTGTGAAGTCTTATTTTAAAATGAGATAGACTCCATTTGAACGCTCTGCTTTGATTATTATGTCTGTCGTGGCCTCAAAGTCACTTTAAATGCACTTTCAATGTGACACGTGCCATATTTAAAACATGCGTCAAGTGTTATCCTTCTCATTAGCATGCATGGGCAAACCTGTGAGCATGCATTCATGCAGAGTTTGTGGGTGTGTGGTGCATGTTTGCACGTGTGTGTGGTATGGATTAGTCACAGGTACATGTCTGCACTCCAGCACAGCCAGGGGGCGCTTATCTAAAAATAACCTTAATCCCACAGGAGTGTGTGTTCTGTCTTCCATCCCCTCTCCCCTCTGGCCACGCCTGGAGGGGTTGGAGGTGGAGGGCTGCTGGGCGGCTGTGAACGGTTCAAGAAATTCTTTCACCTGAATGTAAATACCCACATAAGTAAGCAGGACCACATCAGGCCCGTTATGTATATATATGCTTGTCGCTGGTTGAAGATGCACACAGGTATGTATAGAAAAAGAGAGACATCCAGACTGTACAAAATACTGAGGTAAACATCATCCCACTACAAAAACACATAATTGTTCCCCGGTCGAAAATCCATCCACTTTTATTGACTTCTTCTCCACTGCAACACGCAGCTCATTTGGATCTTGCTTCATCAGGGAATTTTTTATGCGGCCCTGATGCGGCTCAGCCTTTTGAAGAGTAGGCGAGTTATGTCTCTGTGTAGTGTAAAGAAAGCAGAAAGAGAACAGTAAAGCCAGGGGCCCACAAGCAACTTGGGCTGGAAACTACTAAAGATTTCACTGAAACTGAAAGTAGCACAAGTTTAAGTTTCTGTGTTTTTTTTGTTTTTTTTAATCCCATATACCTTTTTTTTATCCGTTTTTGTTGGAGGCAGCAAACTTCATTTCACTGAGACAGCCTTTTCGCAGTTATTAGAGAAGAAATGCATAAACACACTGATGGAAAACTTTTTAGCAGAGGTCAGTGCCAGGCAAGGGTCCTTCTAGGGGTCATTTTCGGACTGGAGCACCAGATGGTGGTCGTCAGGTGAGATGCATTGTGGGACTGTGGAGGGTGCTCAGAGCGTACCTGTGAGATTTTAAAAAGGGGGTTATTTTTGGAGAGACGCATCTTTTGCTCACCTTTATGACTTGTGCATCTGCGGGGAATGTTACCCATGTGCACGTCAGATCTGTGTGTGTGTATATGTGTGTGTGTGTGCATGTGTGGGTGTGTGCTTACATGCACGTTTGACCAAACACTCATAATTGGGCCCAGCAGCTCTTTAGACTTTGGCTCGGTGCTGTCGTCATGCCAACCGACCACTTTCCTTTTGTGCCATTCCCATTTTGTGTAGAGATGGCAACTGCATGGAGATGCCTCACACAACACAGTAAAATGCACCAATCATTAGTCCGCAGGCTGCATCCTTACCTCGTGTCCCTTTTTTGGGGGCTGATTCTTTTGTATCCTGTGGTAAACGCTGGTTCTTTGTCACAGTAGCTTGGCACCCGTCTAGTGTAGCTTACTGAGTCCTGGTAAATGTGTCACATGCTGGATCTTACACGTGTGTGTGTGTGTCTGTGTGTGTGTGTGTGTGTGTGCGGCGCCTTTTTTTTTGAACGTGTGCACAAGTGTGTTAGTGTGCCAGTCTCATTAAGGGATTAATCCCGTTCCTGGACACCTCTCCGAGCGTCTGATCGGACCGAGACAAGCTGATCCCTCCAATCACAACACCTGCTGTGGTGTCATCTGGAGAGCAGGAACCGCCACAGATCAGTGCCGGAAAAAATAAAGACAGTAAGAGGAAGAAGATGTTGGGGAAGAGAAAAGATGGAAGTAGCAGAGACTCTGGGTTGGCTCATGAATTATATATAAAAACTATTAGACATAAGGAGAATGACAGAGGAAAAGCTGGGATGAGTAGAACTTCTTCAGTCACACTCGGCGCGTCAAAGACGTTTTTTCCTCTGCCTCTTGAAACCGACTGTTAGGCAGCCGGTCTCTCAGTCAGACCCTCTCTGTTCTTAAATAACTTCTCCCTCATCTCCCTCTGCTTCCCACGTCTCTCTCCCTCCAACTGTACTTGTGACAATTAAAACACAGGCCAACAAAGGATTATAGAATTTGATCAAAGCATTGTGTTTAAATGAGTTCACGAGTGAGACGTATGTGCCGGTTGTTGACGTCTGTGCGGCGCCGGATCACCTAATTGGATTCAACTGCTTTTTTTTTTTTTTTTTTTTATCGCCTGTCACACTAAATGGGAGATTAAGAAGTTGTGTACTGTTAGTACAAATGTGTAGGATAATTTTCAACATAGATCACAATAAATTAAAATCTCATCCAGTATATTTCAATATAATGATACAAATGGGCCTTCGATGATTCAGTGCCTATGTATTCTTTTCATAACCAAAGATCTTTTTCGCAGATGAAATTAATGCATCTGTGCTGTCTGATGCAATCCACAGTCTCCAATTACTTGGAGCTATTACACTAAGATCCATCCAATGAACAGATTTTCAGTGGGCTAAGGCGGCCGAGCTGCCGCCCAATCAGAATCTGGGCTTGACTTGAGGCCGAGCAGGTTACTCCAGCTGAAGTGTGGCGTTTGGACGTGCGACTAAGTCAGTCTCATTAATGGATTAACAGGCAGCATGTTAAATGTTGCCCCAGTGGCACGGTCGCTCTCGTGCTCTCATAATTGCTAACTATGAAGTTCACGTCAAAACTAATAGCCGGTCTGATGCCGTTACCCTGCACTTCTGTTTCCACTGGCAACCAATGGAGTCCCGCTCTGTGTGGAGGTCTGTCGCCGTGTTTGAATGTGAGCGAAAAAGAAGAGATAGACACCGACTCAGCAAAAGAGCCAGAATAAAAGAGAATTATAAAGAGGGAATCAAAAGAGATATACTGGATTCTGATCATTCAGGGAAAAGAAAAGGACACACGCTGGGTCTTGACAGATGTAAATGTCAGCTGGATACTTTGGTTTGAATGGTTTTCAATGGAGAATGCCTTTGCCCGTGCATCCCCTTTTTTTTCCTTACAATGTGTGTGTGCCTAACAGAGGCTGCGGGGGCTGAGACACACGGCAGCAGACATGAGCAGCCCCGAGGAAAGCCTCGTCCTTCGCTGGCCAATTTTTTTTTTTTCTTTTTTCACACTCCGCCATATGTGTAGGCCTCCGCTATGCATTTCACCTGAACTCGCTTGCTCATTCCTGTGAGCACGCAGTTCTTTCAGAAGGTGAAGTAAAGGAGAGGAGGGCTCTTGATGCAACTTCGTCACTGAGCTGGCTGCTTCTGTCTCCTGCCTTGTCTGCTCAAAGAGCTCTGGCACCCCGCTGGGAAAGATGAGAGGCTTGATTACAGTCAAATTAGCAAATGAGCAGGTTAATTACAGAACCAAATTCCTGTATAAGAACTGTCATTTCTCTGAGAGATGCTCCAGCTCCTGCTCAAAGAGCCTCAAGAAAGGGAGGGAGGGAGGAGGGTGGAGGAGGAGAAAAGGCAGAGGACAAATTCTCCTTTTTCTTTTTCAAGAAAACTCCCTGGTTTCTGCCCCTCGTAGCTCAGAAGCACGCCGTTTGAGGTTAAGAGGAAATGGTTGCATCAATGAGCTATTATATATTTTTTTTCAGAGGACACTTTTCCCCTTGCATTTTCCCTCTCTCTCTCTCCCTCCCTCTTCCTTCCCCTCACTCAGGAGACTGCATCAAACCCCCTCACTCCAGCTTTCGACCCACTCTCCCGCTCACCGCCTTTCATCCTTTCACCTCACAGGAGCCTTTGGGATTCTTCAGGGTTTTTTTTATTTTATTTGCAACAATGATGTAGAAAAAGGAATTTCTGAGACGTTGTCTAAAGTTTGCAAGGACGCTCCGTTTCTGGAGAAAAGGCAAAAGTAATTAGGGAAAAAAATGGGAGATTTTTTTTTTTTTTTTTTTGGCTGACCTTGGTTAGCGCAGGCCACTGTTGTTCAGTTTGTTCATTCCACGAGCCAGCGAAAAGTGTTTAGGAGCTACGTGATGCACCTCACTGAACACTATGCTTTGCTTTGGCCGATGGTTTGTGTGTAAGTGTTGGACTGCAGAGATAGTGTGTGTGTGTGTGTGTGTGTGTGTGTGTGAAAGAGAGAGATGGATGGATTTTGTGGGCAGATGTGTATGAAGTCTGGAGCAAATGGAGTGAGAAGCTGAGCAGCTGGCAGAGGACAAGGAGTAGGCTAGAGAAGAAGATGGTAGATTCACACACACACACACACACACACACACATCCACACACAAGCAATGATGATTCAGGCTAGTGGCGCACACACGCTGTGACATGACTCACACCAGTTCACTTACCAGACGCCGTCGTTTGTGTGTCATCTCCGACACAACCTACTGCAACACGGCTAGCTTAATTTCTCCTGCGTTGTCACCGTCTGTCATCAGTTCAGTGAATTAGAGTTTCACTCCGGCAAGTGTTTCCAGGGAATGTGTCTCAGATGTAGTCATACCTCTTAATGGAAGTGAAGATGTGAAAGTTGGCAGTTGGCTATTTGTGGATTTTATGGGTGCTGTTGTAGCCAGAGGGATACGCATGGTTGTGTCGGAGGTCTGTGTAGATACACTCAGCCCTCTCCAAGCTTGGGGAGGGGGGCTGTTTAGAGCAGTGAGAGGGCATCTATATTTCATCTGCCATTCATATTTGAGAGGGGAAGAAGATGGGAGATGCGGTGGTGGGAGGGACTGAACGTGCTGTCTTTGTATCTTTCATTGGATGGCGTTCTTCGCAGCGGTATATCAGCGCAGGTTATCCCTTTTAAATTGCAGCTTCAGCAACCCCCCCACCCCATCACCCGTTGCTCTTTCTTTCTCCATTTCCCCTCCATCCATAGTCCTCTCCGTTTTCCTCCTCCCTGTTAGACAACTCTATTTGATTTTTAGTCCTTTCCAAATGAATTGAGCTGCGGCGCTCATGTCGAAACGAGCCCAGTCGATTGCCAAAATGTAACTATGCATAGTTATCGGGACTGCAGCGCAAGCCATTTGCGGGAAGCCTAAACATTATAAACAAATAAAGCAGCCGTATTGCCTCCAGGCCCTTGGTTAGGAATGCACTGCAGTGTCTGGTGAATGGGCAGCCAGCGTGAAATCCAATATAGGCCTGTGTGTGGAGGAGGAGGGAGAACACTCCACTCCAATCTTCATCAATATAGCACTATACAAGACTGGTGCGGCTGCTGCCACCAAAATACGACCGCTATTATTTTGACCACTCCACGCCACATCGGATACTACTGCCGCTACTACTACTACTGCTGCTGCTGTTTCTTTCACTACACAGAGGAAAAAGCACTGTTCTGCAAGGCGTCTTTGGTTACACAAGGTCCCTGTGGAGCTGTAATCAATCTCTCCTGCTAATCAGAGCATGCAACTCCAACATGTCTTCAGATCTCAGGTGGATCTTAAAAAAAACGTCCTGATGTTGTTGATTTCGAACATTTCATCCACTCCTACAGGGTTATATTTTATTGCACCGTTTTGGCCTTGCTTTAGTGGCAGCCTACAGAACATTTTTCATAAACAGGGCTTTTTAAAGTGCCAGTGTAGGCGGAGGACCAAAAAAAAAAAAGCCAACTTTTCTCACTGCTGCCTTTACATATTATAATGTCTGCTGCAATCACAATGGCCACCACAAAATCAGTGATTGCTGGTGCAGTTTCACTGGCAGCAGAAGCTGTTATTAACGGCTCAAAATTATGATGTTGGACATTGCAGTCTAGCCATTCTGAGGGAAAAAAAAAATCACCTCCCAGCGTGAACACTATAGATGGGGTTTCACATGGCACAGAGCAGGCTGTGTTCTCCTCTATCTCACTCACCAACTCTGGTCTAGACTATGTTTATCTCTTATCACTGGGTCCTAATGGTTTAGTGTGGTGCAGGAGCTGCGAGGGATAAATCACCAGGGGTCTGGGTGCTGCAAGACATGCACACCTCGAGGACTCTTTTCTCCTCTCTCGTTTGCTGAAAATCCTTTCTGGTTGCCATGGAAACCCCTTTATCGCCGGCAGTTATTGTGACATTGACCCAGAGCAAGGGTCAGGGCCAAGTGCGATGGCCTCACACCACGGGTGGCTCTCGATGACCTGCATGGTGGGCTTTTGTTTCTGGAGGATATGTGCTCTACGAGATTACACGCCGAAGCAGGAACGCGCGCACACATATCTGCAGCCTCTGTGATGTGTTTGTGTGCACTTGCCTCGAGCACTCTGGTTTATCTGTCTGTGCATGTGAGCTCATGTAGTTGCGTGTGGGCCTGGGTATCATTCTAAAAATTTTGATCCCAGTACTTGTTCTTATACCTTGACTTCAGTGCTGCTTCCTGTGTGCTACCTTTTTTGGTACCCATTTTATGAAATTCATTTCAACAAAAACAAAATTATACATACAGTTACTCACTTCACAGAAGGACAGCTGTGAGCAGATGGAGAAACTATTTCTGCTATGCACACTGGATTACTGGACTAAAATGAAGTCAGTGATGGAATATCTGTACAGTATTGGACAAAATAAAATATATAAACACCTGTCAAAAGGGGCATTATTAACAAACAGCATGGTAGCATTGTAGCATCTAGTCCGTTTATCCAAAGGAAAACCTTCTCTGTGCTAAAGAGTAACTAGCCTGGGTCGACAAATAGCGTTAATCCTGTACGCCTCAACGATGTGTAACATGGCACAGTCACTCACCAACATTAGTAGATCCTGGTTCAAGCATACTGCATGCTTATTGGCTCACTACTGATGATAAGGCAATTTTCAATATTTGTTATTAACGTGATTCGCTATAAATTCAGTCGGTGCCGTAAAGGTATCGAAGTTCGGTGTTCAGCCGCGGTTGTGTGCATGATGAAGTGCACACACAGAATGAGATCAGGTACAAGGTCAAACGGTAACGCATGCCCTTCCTGATGTATGACCTTGGGGTAGCCTGTCCCATCCATTCCTCTTTGTGCTGCAGATCTTCAGATATCAATCCACTGCTGCCACCAATTCCTTGATAACCTTTTAAACAGCCGGAACCACAGCTCATCACTGCAAACATAAACCATCTTGAGAAGCCATTTTTTTCTTATAGTTCATAGCACAATTGAAACAAATCTGCCAATTGGATATGAGAGCTCATTTGTTTCTGTCACGCCAAAGTGGGACATTTCCTGAATTAAGACACAGTTTTAAAGGATCGCCCGTCAGAATACTTGTTGCATGAGAGATTGTATAATACGTCTAAATATATCACCCCAGTGGATTGTTGGTGTCCTTATTTGTGATGAATGCATTTTTTTTTTCAAAAAACTGAATATAAAATAAAAGATAATTATTTTTGGATGACTAGTTTTTCAAGCGCTTGTAATTAGTTATTCTACTGTAAAATGCATTTTCACTTTATTTTGGAACATTTTGACTCACTGTACCCCAAGGCACAGCATGGAAACCTCTATAAAGCTTCTTGCTGATAGGGATGTGTGCCACATTCTAACCCAGTGTGGTGCGCTTTTAATTTAACTCCAACTGCTGCATTAATCCATCTCTCTCTATTGGGTAGCCATTATGGATATGGCTGGTTTATAAAGTATTTTTACGAGGCGGCTTTGGCTTTTTGTCCAGCTCCACTGCAAGGCGGCCCCTGCAAAAGCCCCGCTGTTGTTCTCCCGTCTCCCCCACTTACCCCTCATTTCATTTCTTCTGTGTGCCTTCCCAGCCACATCCTCTCTAATGAAGCTAAATCTAGCATGCTAAATGGGACCAGTCAGCTATGTCATTGGCGCTGGAGCGGCCATAGCAGTCTTCTATTGGCCCCCGAAGGCACAAACACCACTCCAAGACGATGAGTCAATGGCATTAGAAGCATTCACACTACAGCGGGCACAAACAATGTAGACTCAAGCAGGGTAGCACTTGTCTGTGGTAGCTCTAAAATATTGGGGCCATGCATGCATCCAAAGACAGAGGCGCCCATGTGTGGGCTGCAGAGAACAGATAAAGTAACAGAGTCAAAATGTGTATGTGAAAGTGCAACTGTAGCTGCAGTCGAGATCGGTACTGTACCAGAGATCAAGAGTAGAGAGACGTGCTCTGCAGGATAGCAGCCTGTCAATTGCGGCGCTCTCAGCTTCAAAGTTCTCAGCTTCAGGATTTCGTATAGAATCTAATGGCTTTGGAGTGTGAGTGCACACAGTAACACAAGTGGAAAAGCACCGTAATATGGGACCCTACATGACAATCCAAAAAGCACACACACTTGTAGGTACACACACACCCACGCACACACACACACACACAGTGTGTCAAATCTGCTGAAGTCCAATATATCCCTCACAAACCCATTAAAGGTGCTTCATACAACAGCCTCTCAGAGAATACAGCGAGAGGGAAGTGAGAGCAGCACAGACTGAGAGAGAAACACAGAGTGGGAGCCATGTATTTGTTACTGTAGGTGTTCAAAGTTTAAACACATTCTGGCAGGTGAAAGCACATTTTATACCCAGATCTACCTTTATGTTATTTTAGATATTAAAACATACAGTAACAGTTTTTCTGCTTATTGGGTTGTTTGAAAATGTACAAATCTGAGCGTGGAGGAAATATTACGAAGTGTCTCTGAGCTATTTGTGGAGGATTACTGTATAAAAATGCCTCTCACCACTAAGCTCATCTTTTCTAACTAAAAATGAACTAGAGCTACTACTACAGTAAGTTGCACAGCAGCAGCAGCCAGCCCACATGTTTTTAAGAGATATGGCACGAGAGTATGAATATGAGTAAGCTCAGACACACTAGACGCATGAGTATTGATTTCACTGTGAATCTGGTGAATGCAGATAAATCATTGATAGTGGTAAGTTAAGTATAAGTAGTTCATTTTTGATTGCTAATGAAATCCACTGAACAAATTACTTTATCAAACTTTTTTAGTCATGCTAGTGGCGAGTCTCATTACAGCACTTTATCACCACTTTGCTCCAGACGATCTCAGAAACTACGGAATGGACTAACATGAAATTTTGTTCAGACATATGTTCCCCACTATGTGAAGCTTAATGGCTTTGGTCATACCCTGACTTTTCCTGTAGCTCCTCCGGCTAGTCAAGTTTTCACTCACTCACTGAAACACTGCAGCTTGACATCTACTAGATGGATTGGATTCATAGTGCCATCAATCTTTGCTTTTTGCTAGATGGTTTTGTTGAAAAGTGACAGTGACAACAGTGACGGCGGCAGCAAACAGAATACTTTATTGTTTGTCAGGTTTTTGGATGTTTAGTTTTCTTTATTTATTATCACTGACTGCTGTTCCTAAGACAGATGCTACCAAGGGACATTAAAGCTTTATCCTACTCCACCACACAGCAGGTTGATATTGCTGGTTTAGTGCAATGTCTCAATTCAGTTATATTTATAGGTTGGAAACAGGGTGACACAAAAAGTCATTCACTTGCCCCTTAGGATGAATTGCAATAACTTTGGTGATTTTGACCTGGTGGCATCATCTTAATTAGTATATAAACTATAGTCTCACAGAATCAGGATGTTTAGGATTCTACAAGGCGACAAACAAATATCATTTAGATAAATAAGAATTATGTAAGACCTTGTAAAGTTTTTATTCTCCAGAATTTTATTAACATTACTCACCTTTTTTAATTAATGTTTGATACATGTTCTCATCCTGCATAAATGGACTTTTTTTTTTTTTCCCAAACACCTGAAAGCACATACCTGTAAACACGGGCACAAAGGCAGCACATCCTCGAGACGTCCCTGCTCTCCTCACGTTGCCATGGTGTTTAAATACCTGTGTTTATCCTTTTAAATGCTCTGGACCTTCCATTTTTACATTTTGTCAAAAAAGGAGTAATTCCCATACAGGCTTCATGGTTAAATTCCATGTTTAAGGTTAGGTTCTGTGAAGAAACTCGACACGAGAGTGGAGGACTTCTTTTGTTGTTCGCTCAGTTAATATGTTTCAGGTCTGCTTATTTAAAATCCACTCGGCTTTCATTCGGCTTAATACATCATCATGGACAATTTTATATTCTCCTTCTCTGGAGATTGTTACCCCTGCATGAAGAGATGAGGCATGGAGGAAAAAAAGACACCCTGCACTGGTTCTACTGAAGTAAAGAAACCATTTCCTGCAGTCTGTTTTTGATCTAAATGTATGTACCTGGGTTGAAGTAAGACACCCGTATATAGCTGACAATCTGGTCTCCTCCCTGCTCTCCCCCTATTTGACATTTCAGCCTGAGGAAATGACTCTTCTCTGACATTTATTCACTGCTCCGGGGTTGCACAGCCCTATAGCTGCTGTCATTTACACGTTACACGCTACACTTTTCTCTTTAGTTAAACAACAGCAGACTTTCCTCTAAAAAGACAGAATTGCCGGGAAAACGGATACAGTGTCCCTCAGCGTTCCACCTCTGCATAGAGTTATGGCATGCACATGCACATGCACGGACACACACGCGCACGTACACACAGGCGTTGCATGTTGTACAGTAGAAGCCAGCCAAAGCCCTCAGTGTGTCACCTCTGTCATAGTGTTAATTAGACAGTGTCACCGTCTGTCCCCAGTGACATTTATTGCACATTTGAATATTTTACCCAGACAGATGGTAAGAATGTCAAGGCGTGACACTGAGTTATTAAGCCCTAGCCCTCTCCCTTGGCGACAGAATGCAGGGCTTGTCAGCACTCGATTGTTTTAATAACTCACTGGCAGTGCCGCAGCAAAGTTTGCCCTGACTCTCTGTGCTGCAGCTAGTTCCTAGGGCAGAGGTGAAAGAGCCCACACACACAAACACACACACACACACATACACACACGTGCACACACATCCCAGCCTGGCCGTGATTCCGCTGAATGAGGAGGAGCAGGATTTCCCTCGCTGAATAAAAGAACAGGTAGCTTGGCTCCGTGACCCTTCGTCTGACATTACCCATCTGCACACTGCCGCGCTTTTCTATAGCGTGCGTGACCTTCACGTGCGCTAACACTCTTGTCAGATGTGCAGCCCAGCATGGACGTGCTCCGTAACCTTAGAATATGATAGCACTGTGTCACACTGTGGTCAGATCCTTCTGGCTCGCTCTCACGCACAGTGGACACATCGTTACAAACAAAGTGAGGAGGAGAAAATATGACACCTTTCAAAGAAAACAATATTGTATGGCACGCATGCTGTTTGTCTCTGTATACGTGCACTCACAGGTCGAGGCTCACTTGCACTATGCAACAGATTTGTCGAGGTCATCCAGCTGCACGAACTCAACAGCAATCATAAAAAGGCGTAAGCTGTTTATCCTCAACAGGTGAAATAACGCTAGCGTGGGAGAATGATTTCAGAGGATGTATTTGGCCTTGTTGGCAGGCTGCAACAAGGGCAGGGAAACCTCCTTAAATGAAGTTCTGCTGGCAGGTGTTAAGTTGGATCTTTATCAGCTGATGATCAAACAATGGCAGACTGCGAGGCAGAAGCTGTGGCAACGATCCCTGTTGCAGAGGATTTATCCTAACGTGCACTGCAGGGAGGTAAATATCTGTAAGGCGAACATATTAAGCTGTCTATTAGGCAATATGTAGGTGTCAGTCAGGCCACAATCTGCAGGCACTGGCGAAGATGATTCAATGATGTTTTCAATAATGTTAGCATAATGTTAACAGGCTCGTGGAGGAACAGTTTGGCACATTTTCACTTGGCTGTAAGTTCCATATTTTTTGTGTCTGGAAAAAAAAGAAAGTATTTAAAGACTTTTCCATTAAGACACAACACAGTGAACTTGGTAAGTGTGTGAAAGTAGCCAGAAAATAAACCGAGCTCAACATTACGGCATGCCACATTTGCTAAACGGACTCAGTGTTACTTACAGATTACAGTGTAAAATTAACATTAACAACCGAGTGAACGCAATTTCAGTCCCAAATTTTATTTTATTTTTCTTGCATTATTCATTTGACGTATCGAGGAGAAACGGAATTAAACTGTGACTCAAATTGTGTGAGGAACACANGTGTGTGCATATGAGGGTTTGCATGCACCAATCAGGCTTTTTTGCAAATATGGGTGTGACAGGCAAGAGTATGCAACAGTGCAAGTGTGTTCCTCAGCACATGTGTGCGTCACCCCAAGCCCACTCTGGCAGACACGGAGAGACAGAGAGAGGGACCTTGTCGTCTCTAATCCCTTTGTTTTGAGTCATGAGTCAGATTAGAGCTTTGCGAGGCGTTTGTGAGGCCTGCAGAATGTGGATTTAAGGATTAGTCTAATAAACAGAGGCTCTGTGGCACTCTGCAGCCCAGTGTGGAGATTACACAGGCACCGAGAGCAAGGAAGAGAGAGGGGTGGATTGTCCCCCCCACCACCACCACTACCACCACCGCCCCACCCATTCATTTTCATCCTGACAAATGAGTGGAAGACAGGAGAAGAGACGTAGAGGAGAAAAGGGAAGGTGGATGTGGTCTCTTCACAGTTCCTGATCAGTGTGGCAACTTTCATCCATCTCCTTCCCTGCAGGGACCACAGCTGTGAGTCACATATGCAGACCTTGGGATATGTGACTCTTATCCCATATTCTTGTATGACCTCAACAAGGCTTCATATTCCCTGCATCCAGGTTGGATGATCACAGGGGATTTTTTCCTTATTCAGATCTTCAACAAAGTGTGAATAATGCACAGAACAACTTAACAGAGGAGGTTAAGAGGAAAGCAACTATTAGTCTTTATGTCTTATTTTTTTTGTTTCTGTTGTATTTCAGTGCTGTATAAATTTGCAGATGCTTCAAGCTCTCAAAGCACCAGGTCCAATTACAGAGAATATATCTTCTTTTATTTCTCTAAGTAATCTTATTATAGTGGCAAGGTAAAAAGAAAATAATTGTTTTAATAATTAAATGTTGATCTTATTCTGACTTATTCTGTGCTCACTTGC
The DNA here is from genome assembly GCA_037975185.1 of Centropyge bicolor. NCBI lineage: Eukaryota > Metazoa > Chordata > Actinopteri > Pomacanthidae > Centropyge > Centropyge bicolor. Next base: position 5,068,029 of record JBBMOC010000002.1, read on the forward strand.
AAAATTTGAGATGTGAGCATTGGCTGCACAACATCACCATGAAGAACAAACAAACACTGACGTCATGAGAATTATGGGAACCGGACAGCAGCAGCAACATTGTTTTTGTGGCGTTTAAGCTGATCTTTAAAAAGCTGACTTAAGTGCATCAATATCAGGACAATGTCAATGACAAAAAAAAAATAAAAACGTGCCAACTTGTGCTTGGACAAATACAAATAGTGACACAACAAGTGAAGACCGCAACCAATCACACTTAATAAGCAGGGGATTTTTTTTTTCCTATTTGGCTTAAAGAGGCGTTGGAGGTAATGGGGCGAGGTGTGTGGGAGCGCGAGTGATGAAATGTTTCCTGTCCTGCACGCCCCTCAGCTGTTGGCTCACAGATCATCTTGAATCCAAAATGGGCCGCAGTTTCCAGTTGAACTGGAGCCATGCATACAGCCCCAGCCGTCCTTTTGCCTTGTGTGTATGAATATTTGTGTGTGTGTGTGTGTGTGCGCGCGCGTGCACTTTCAATGCCACCCGAGATCGAAGACATGATTAATGACTCTTCATGGTGAGGAGCCTCTCAGTCAGAGCCAGGTCCAAAGCTCGTACAAGGCAGGCCTGTGTGTGCGTGTGTGTGCGTGTGCGTGTGTGTGTGTTAAAGACGGAATGATAGAGGTCATAGTGCACTTATAGATGTTGAAACATACAGGAATATTTATATATGCTAATACATGTGAATGCAGTGTTTGACTGCCTTGGGGTGGATGAGCCATTGGGGGTGGGAGGTGTTTTGACATTGGGAACACGTTTCATAAAAACTGATAAAACTCATAAAAAACACCAATACAACAAAACATCTTCGTTCCTGCAAGTTCTCCTCAGTTACCCTGAGAGACTGTGCAATAACCTAACGAGTTGCCGTTAACTGGAGTAGCGTTATCTTCAGTTCACCCATCTCTTCTCTGCTCTGTGTGTGTGTGTGTGTGTGCAGAGACCCCGCCCTCAGTGAATCATAGAGAGCAGAGGAGAGAAAATACATGAATAAATGACAGCAAAAATCAGTGAGTGGCATCGAGGGTGACTTTATCTTCATTGTACACAGCTCAATTGAAATTAGTCTTTTTGCACACATACATACATACATTCCCCCACACCTGCTCAAGGGCACTTAGGCAGAGATTGTGGTCACCATGGATGGAACACATAGAGTAAACCCTCCTGTCTGTGCTGGAGATCGAACCAGCATCTGTACGGTTACCAGCGGCATCTCAAACTCCCATGAGCCTCCTCTCTATACACACATTTTCCACACGTCTGTACAGCTTACATTTATTACCCATACAGTGAAAATGAAAGTATATGGGTACATAATGAGATAGTTGTCAAAAAAGCTATTAATTACAATACAGTGTTAAAACTAATTACGTTGATTCAGTGTGCACCCTCAGAACAGATTTTACTGGTGAAAAGAACAAATTAATCATGAGGATAATAAGGATTTACACTTAAAGATATGATATCAAGTACAAGCTGCTCATAAGGGAAATCTAAATATATAATCGGATGCTTTGATGAACTGTATATTTTAATCTTAAATATCTTCATCTTTAAATCATATTCCAGTAGGAGGCTCTTCCCGATATCCAGATGCACGCAGGTTTTTTCGGTGATGTGTAATTGAGTACCAGTCTCATGCAATGATTCGATTTTCCTCTTTATTCTCACGCAACCTTTCTGTACTCCGCTCTCTCCCCGTCTCCTCTTTTGTCTCTCTCAGTCACTCTGTGTCTTCCTCTCTTTGTCTTTGTGAACAAACTGTGTAAACAACTTAATTTGAACAGCAGCACAAAAACAGCAGAAAATTGAGACCAAAACACTCTATAGCCACAATTTTGTCTTTTGTGATAACAGGGCCTTGTGTTTTCAATAGGCCGTCATTCTCTATTCAAATTCCTTTGAAATTAAAAGAGAGAGAAAGAGAGAGAGAGAAAGAAAACGACACCAAATGAAGAACTTCATCTCCTGTTGACAAAGAGTGTTGGAAGAGTGGATGAATTTTCCGATGGAAAGGCTCCACGCTGTGTTTTATCAGGCTTTTAGCCACCATTCTTGTTGGCTGATTGTTGCTTTTGGTTTGGTTACAATTGAATTAAATGAGCCAGATAATGGCTGCTTTACAGGCTCTTGTTATCCAACCGTAATATAAGATAAGAAAAGACTAGGCAAGATAAGACAAGATAAGATAAGATAAGATACAGAAGAGACAAATACAGTGATGAAAATGAACAAAAGAAAATTTAAAAAAAATCATGTTTCAAGTTGAAATGAAATATATGCTCTATGTATTACACTGCACTACAAGTATATGAAAAATAGCTGTAGCACAATTAAAAAATGAAAAAATGAGAACATAACAAAATGGAAATCACTATATCTACATGCAAAAACATAGCTGTATTCACATTTATGCAGGCTGTGCATGTGAATACAGACCACAGATAGTTATATAAAATATGTAGATGTAAAGTATATGAGATGACAGAAAAATAACTGGCAACTATTTTGATCAGTTTAATTTAGTCACTTAATATTATTTGGCATTTTTTCACAAGTCCCATCCTCTCGATTGTGAGGATTTGCTACATTTCTTTGTCTCATGTTATAATAAACTGGGAGTATTTGAGGTTTTGGGGGGGCATTTAAATATGTAGCCTCAGGCTTTGGGAACACAGGACATGAATTTGTTTCTATTTTCTGCTTTGTAGACCAAAGTATTAACTGATTATGTGAGAAAATAATCTGCAGATTAAAGGATGATGGTTGTAAGTCATAGCCCTAAAAGTAAAGTATTTTTCACATAGAGCTATGCATACTGAAATATACCAAAACGAACTGTAAACCATACAAGCTCTGTTGCATAGCTTTGTATATAGTATGTCAAATGTCGAGGATAGTTTGTAGCTGATGGAGTGAACATGCCCCGATCGAGCCTCCTCCTAGTTAACTGCAGTAGGAGTGATCTGGACAGGAAGCCTCCCACAGTGTGATGGCCGTAAACAGCATCTATACCAGCACTCACACACACACACACACACACACAGCCTCAGTGCTTATTTGTCTGATAAATGAGAGCGGCGGCTGAATGGAATCTTTGCAGCTAATTGTCTTTGGGTATCCAGCCAATGTACACGTAGCCATTACAGATGCGGTGAAATAATATGCAGAGCCGAGCCAGGTCGATCAGCAGGTTCACAGAGCCGGTCGTCTCCTGTGGCACTTTCTTCAGGCACATTTGAGGCATGGCACAACAAAAACACAAAATACCTGAGGCAATTTCAAACCATAAATGCACTAATGCACATACTGCTGAAACATTGCTGACTCACTGAGTGGCCCGTTGGTTTGACAGTATGTTTTTTTCCCTTTCAAGTTTTCCTGTAATTGGGGGGCCGACTGAATGAGCCACCTCAACAAGTATTTGAGAATTTTCAGGGGAAAAAAAGAAAAATGTTTTAATCTGTATTGAACTCACTGTGAGAGAATGTGTCATATATTTTGAGTTTGATAGGCTAAGAAAACTTGAAGAAACTTTTAAGCAACACTTTTCAAGCACATACTCACACGTAAGATTTAGGAGGGTATAAAAAAAAAGCCCCTGCTTTTTAAAATAGCTGCATCTGCATTTCAATCCTTTGTCTGTGTTAACGCCGTTTATATTGTCACCTTCTGTTCTTTTGATATTTGCACTTTCAGAGGTTTGTCAGGTTGAATGGGAAGCCATCTTGTTTGATGCTCGCTAATCCACTGATGTCATTAGCTTCCTATTAACTGGGTGTGATTTCTAGTTACAGTGGATTTACATTGTGTCATTTTCTATATTTTTCTTCCAAGGCTCTTATTTGCAGAGAAAAGGCCATTATCTGCACCAAACGTCACCTCTGTAATTTTGAAAATGAATTCTCCACCCTCCCTGTCGTCTTCCAATTACTTTTCTCATTCTGCCTGGATTTCATGGTCACTTCACGGTCGCACACATGTCTCTTTTCTCCTTCGTCTAACCACCCTTCCTCGCCTGTCAAGGAAAGGCAGCCACTCAAAGGCTCATGTGGGTGTTTGCACAGTTTTGCATTTGTGTGTCTGTTTGTCTTTCTGTGTGCTCGTGTATGAATATGCATGTATCTTGTGTGCCTGACTGGCCTCGTTCCATTGGAACGGTGGCACACGACCAGTCAGCATGACAATAAGTCGTTATACTTCTGATAAATGAGATAATCTGCCTCAGTGTGATGATCAGGGGAGGTTGGACCGCTGTCACCGCAGTAATTAACAAGAAAAAGTTTGGCGTGCGTGTATGTGTGTGCTTCGGCGACCTTGAGGAAAACACCTGCGTGGGTGGAATGTGATTGATATGCGTTCTAGATCGCGTGATTGACCCCCTCGGCTTTCTCCACTTTATCCATCTATCTCTCATTCCGTGTCCTTTCTCCTCCTACCAAAGTAACATCACACCTACAAACTTAAGTCCTTCCAGTGCGATTGCTACACACTCTTACACCTGGTGACTGTGTGTCACTATAAATGGCGGCTATTATATGGACATATTCATTCCTATATCTGTGACCTCAGGCATATACACTGACTTGCAAAGTATGTCACTACTTTTAAAGGAATAGTTAAACATTTTGGGAAATTCACTTTCCTAACAAGTTTTACTGTACATGAGAAGATCGATACCACTTGTGTCTATGCTTTGAATACAAAACTGGAGCCAAGAGATAATTAGCCTAGCTAAGCATTAAAATTGGAAGCAGGGGTTTAAGTGTTAAACAGGTTTTTTTAGCAAATGGAGAGCCGAAGTCCTGATGTCACCCCTGAGTTAGTCATGCCGTTGTTCTCATGGTCCATTTTTTCTGATTCCACGTATTCCATGGAGACCCGCCCCAAACTTGCCTCTGATTGGCTCTGACCCTGACATTTTTATCAAACCCTAACCAGCTAGCCGAGCGACAAGCGCTAGCCAATCAGAGAGACACAGGGCAGGTTTTGACTTTTCCGACTATTGGGATTTGGAATAATGGGCCGTCTGAACAATGGATAGTCCCAAACCAATTGCTGTTCCACCAGCTCCTGTAACTCAAAGCAATCTCAATTTCTTGCATCTCTCTTTCTAATAAAATAAAAAGTGTTCTGGGGTTTGCTATCCATATTCTGAGGTAAATGAGCAGCTACTACAACACTTGCGAGAAGTTATTAGTTATTAGAAATGTTCATGACCTTTAAAAATTGTCTGTAAGTGCAGTCATCCTAACACAGTTGCAGCAAAAAAAGAAAACTACAGCTGCAGGTACATACATTATCCTGACTTGATTTCTATGATATCCAGCAAATTATGCATGTAATTTTTCCGACCTTTGAGCTATTGTACCTGTCTAAAACATTTATACCTTCATCCCCTTTCTCGTATGACTTTTTTATAAAGTAAGTGAATTTCACTCCTCTCACAAAATCCTAACCCTGTAACCTCCATCGTATGCACACAACAGACGTACAGCACACACACACACACACACACACAGCCGCTGCATACTCACAAAGCTGTTTGCCCATCATTTGCATAATGCCAGTCAGAATGTCCCCGCATTTCCCGAGCCAGTATCCCTCTCTGTTTCCTCACCCTCCATTCAAGGTACCAACACATTAAGGTTGAACTCCTAATAGCTTGTGTGATGGATGCCGGAGCATAATGAGCTCTTTATGAGACTTAATACCTACTGTTAATCAATGGACATAGCAGGGCACTTTTCAATACTACCTTCTAAGCATTTTAAAATGAGCCCTCATTGAATAGATTGACTCGCATTCTGTGAGTCCTTCTCTCTCTTTTTCTCCCTTCTCATTCTCCCTCTGTCCCAGCGTCCAATTAGTTACATCACATACTCTCAATCAAATGATGCCGGTTCTTTTAAAAAAATGCCCCGGCCCTTTCTGATATCAATACACTCTGTTCAGACGGAGAGATATTTTGATGAAAATGCAATGCCGCGCTGTAATGCAGTGGGTGTACCAGACTTTCCTCGGCCCCGAGCAATAGAAACATGGATGACCTATTTATTACCATAAATATCCCATACAGGCAGCTGCTGGAAGCGTTCCTGTCAATTACTGCTGGTTGTTGTATTGTTGTTCTTTGATCTTTAGCTGCTAATGTAATGCGTTGCTCAAGGCTGCTGCACTAGTATCATGCTGTATTAGCATCACAATCATGTATAATCTGCATCCACAAGTGTAAGATTGGAATAGATTTAAAGCGAGCTGGTTGTGACGCTACAGAAATGGACAGATCAGACATAAGCGGGCTAGGATGTGATGGTCTCCATGCACATGTTCAGTTGTGGTAAAAGTTGTGTTACGAGCTGCGTCGGGGGCCAGGTAGCGCTGTTATCTCAGAGCAGGTACCTCCATACTGTATATGTGCATTTGGGGGGTGTTTGTTCCTGGGTGCTTGTGATGTTGTGTATGTGTGTGTATATCTGTGTCTGGCTGTGTTTGATTATCCCTTACAGCCTCTAAGGGAGCGGGATTCATTCTCACTCTGATAATGAGGGAGAGACTAGCAATGCCCTCAAGTCATTTCTCCTCTTCTTCCATCCTTCCTGTTGCATCCGCCTGCTTTTCTTTCTTTCTCGCCCTTTACCTTTTTCCAGTCAACATAATCTCTTTTCCCATCATGCTGTCTGTCTTCCCTTTCAGCCTATTTTGTTTCTTAATTCTCTGCCCGGTCTTGTCATCATTGTTTTCCCTTTTGTGCGTCTTTGTTTGTATTCATGCGTCGCTGACATCAGTTTAGGATGACTGGCCCATGTTTGAGTCACTCTCTGTTTTTATGTCATAGATATAAATTCTGACTGACCATTTTTCATCAGTGCGGTCGATGATTGTGGACTCTGTGGACCACAGCGCTGGCAGCTCTGTTTCTCCCCACAATAGCCTTACTTATCCTGCATCAATACTCCAATGTGTGTATATTTGCCTGGTTGCTCAAATGTCCATTCGCCGCACTCCCTCTTACCTAACTTTCCTTGTAGATTCTCCAGGGAGTGCAAAGCAAGAGTGAGTCACAGCAGTGCATCCATTAATTTTATACCAACCCTTTTCTGTCTTTTCCACTCTCTCCATCTCCCTCTCTCTATCTCTGTTTTCCAGGTGACTGAAGTGGAGATTGACATTACGGAGGCCCACTAGGAGGCCCTTCCGTCTCCCCCCCCACCACCTTCTCCTCCTCCTCCTCCTCCTCCTCCTCCAACTCGTCTCCCTGCATCCCCACCACCCCCCCACACCCAACTTCAGCATGGATCTGAAGGACCGTAGACACCGCTCCCTGACCAGGGGTCGCTGTTCCAAAGACTCCCAGTACAACACCGCCTCCCTGGATGCAGACGAGTGCCGCGTTCCTACCCAGAAGTCCTACAGCTCCAGCGAGACGCTTAAGGCATTTGACCATGAGCAGAGGCTGCACTATGGCGGCTGTGTGACCGACCTGGTTCACCACGAGGCTGATGAGTACTCCAGACAAGGTGGGTTTGTGGAGCTGAGCATCTCCTTCAAATGCTTTATTACACTGTAGTTTTGGGCTTGATCCATACAGTGCTGGACGGGAGACATTACTCACACAAGTTCACAATTAAAGGAATAGTTTTATGCCTATTTTTCTGCTGTCATTAGCTACATATTCACTGTACAGACATGAGAGTGGTATCAATCTTTTCATCCCACTTTCAGCAAAAAGCAAATAAAAATATTTCCCAAATAGCAAATTTGCATAAAATGTTAGATCTTATTAGTGAGCATAGAAGAGATGTTTTTGCAGGCTTCATCAAAAAAGGAGCATATGAGATGTAACATAGTTCCAGGGTTATAAAATACTTTCTAGATATGACAGATAATGAGGGCCGCCAATTGCGACTGAAAAGCCAAAACAGAAACTCAAGGTTGAAACAATTTGCTGTCAAATTTTTACCAATTATTTCTTCTCTCAGTGCAGCTCCAGTAAGCAACTCATTTTCCTGTCCAGCACATATGGTTGAGCCAAGCATCGCTAAACACTTTTCAGAGCCCTTACAGTCCTGTGCTGTGATTCTTACGTTCCTTAAACATCTGCTATCACACATTCAACAGTCACATTGTTGCACATGTAAATGTTTTCCAGCTGTATTTTACTTGTAGCCGCCGCTGCCGCCGCGTGTTTGTTGCGAGGCCTCTGTGGCAAGCTGTTAATGTAATCAGATGGCGTAAATGCTACACTTTGCAGCAGAGGACCAAAGCAGACCTTTAGCAGTGGCAAGCCTGTCATAATGAACTTCTGTATCCCCCGGTGGGCAAGTTAGCCGATAGGCCGATAGGTCATCTCTAAAGGGGTGGGCTTGCTCTCATAGGCATGTCTTTAAACTCTGTGTGTGTGGCAATATGTGTGTATGTGTGTGTGCGCGTGTGTGCACATGTGTGTATTGCAGAGGGACATGAAACAGGCAGTATTGATCCATGGCGAGTGAAAGGAGTCAGACTCAATGGGATTGATCTTTGCTAAGCTCTGTTTTCTCTGCATGGACACAGACAGGAGAGGAAGAGAGCTCTGAGCGATACAACACGACAGCGCAGAAGAGAGATGAATAACAGTAAAATCCCACTCAAAAATATATTAATACACTGTATATATTTTGGAGAGTCCTAGATGGGGGTTTTTTTGTAAATGGAGAGTTTTGGTTTCAGCTTGAAAAAGTTGACCCGCTGTCAAGGTTTCATTTCTGGTTGTGCGTGGTTTTAAGCATTTAGAGAAATTGATCAACCTGACAGCAGTTTATAGAAGAACGTGTTTAACAAGACGCGCACAGGAAAGATTTTTTTTCCTAAAGAAAAGAATGCCACAGAAGAGCATACTTTGTTCCGCGGTGGCAAAGGTAGCGATAGAAAATGGAGGATTGATTGGCGGGATGGATGAAAGAGTGGAAGTCAGTGGTGTGTGCTGTTCGGACACACTCCACTGATGCACTGAGCTGACCTCACACCAGGGGATAGCTGGTCGATACCACAGTCCTCTCAGCCTATCAGCTCCCTCGAAAGCCCAGAGCCACAGATGCATCGTGGGAAGTGTGGCCACAGGAGACCAACAGTGTTGCAGCACCATATGGACTGTGACACCACGGGACGAGGAGTAGTGCTGGAAGGAGGGAGAAAGAAAAGGAGTTAGAGTGAGAAAGACCCAGCGAGAGAAGCAGCAGATAAATTGAGTTCTCTTCATCTTTCCACCAAATATTTGAGTAATTAGTACACGAGAGAGTGAGGGATTGATACAATGTGTTCTTCTTTTGAACAGATTGTTGTTCAGAGGCACGATGGTGAGAGGAGATAGAAACTTTATTAGCAGCTCTTTAACTCTCGTCAGTTAGTCGGTCGGTTTAAAAAAAATTCCCCCCCATTTTTCACCCTAGGCTTAATTTGATGTGGAGTTCAAGTGTGTATGTGTGAAGTGTTTCTGTTCATGCAAATTGATTAAGAGGTAACGTACTGATGGAAGTGGCCTATTGCAAAATGGCATCTCACTTCCAAATGGATTCACAGACTTGCACAAGACTTTGTGGAAAGGTTGCTCATGAGCCAAAGGACAGCTGATTTACTGCTCGTGCCATTTGGCAAAAAAGGGGGTGTGGCAGCGGGAATGGCCTATAGCCAAAAGACGCATAATTTGTAGACTGATTCACATAATATGATTAATCTTTGAAGACAGACACACACATGCAGGTAGACACACACAAAAACACATACACACACACACCATTTTGCCATGTCCCCTTCAATACCTCATGAACTGGTTGTCTCAGAGACTTCAGAGGCATCAGCAGAGCTCCTTTTTCATTGGTGTGTTTAGCCACGCCCCTTTCATAACTCTAAAACCAGCCGTACAGAAATCTATACGTTCATGGAGTAGAACACCTGCAACTCTCTATCTAGGACAAAGATTTATGTGTATGAATGAACTTGTGGATATGTGTGTGTACATGCTTTTGTGAATTTGCACATGTTTTCTTAAGGAGCGACTACAAAAAGTGCACATGGTGGAGGCTGAATCCACATAATGTCCTTGTTGTTTTATTGAATATCCCAGAAATGGTTTGAAGGGGAGGTCTGATATCTGAACTGACCGGCAATATTAGTAATTCATGCGCTGATGGGGCCACACTAGACAATATGATTAACTTTGATTAAATTATAATGATGTTGTTCTTTTGGTTGAGCGAGCCTTCGTGGCCTCACTGCTTCTTGTTCAGAAGTTTTGAGGTCATCCGAAGCTATTCACAGACTGCAGCGTTGCTTTGATGGCTATGTGTAGCTCAACCAATTTACAGTTCTAAAGTGTGTTAATATGTATTGACTTGCCCTAATGGTTGGCATTGGATTCATGTGTGAGATGAGAAAGGTGTGAATCACGTACAGGTGAGGCATAAACACCAAGTGAACTTATGCATATACACTCATACAAACTATTTCTGAGTTTCATATTGGGTAGCTTGTTGACTCATCTGCAGGAGTTAGAGAAAAGTTCATACTCCACTGACATTTATCTTGATCATTTTCACATTTTTGATGCTCAGGCTTCATTACCCTGCACATGCAAATACTGCTAAGGCACAAATGCACATTTTTGCACATATTTTTTTTGGTGGGCTGATGGTTGTTTTGGTAATTCAAAAAGATCATTTGCATTGAGTTATGCAGTGCAAATTATTAGGAGTATAGCAGACATCCTAGCAGTACTCCAAGAACACATGCATTTTTCTTCAATTATCAGAATATTCGTTTGTATGAACATGTTTATGATAGCTATATTTCAGTTTTTGATTCAAGAAAGTTCTTTTCTTACTATGTTTCTTAAGTTACCTGCTGCACATCATTATGCATGAGAAGCTTCACTGGAACTTCACTGCTCCCTGAAGCATAAAAAAAAGAACATCACCTCCCTTTGGAGCCATATTCAGAATGTGTTAGGAGTCTTTTTAGTGGTCCTATTTGTGCTTTTGTGACTCCGGACTTACCTTCCAGCCCATTAGGAAACTCTTTGCTGCTTTAAAGGGAGGTGAGAGGAGCTGATGTCAGTGACCTTTATTTAGGCCCATCCCAACTCTACATGCTGATCATGTATTCTTCCTGCATTCGACACACTCGTCCTGCTCTGGTAGTTTTGAATTTGTTTGCCAAATTGTGGCCCAAGTTTGTGCTTGGATTTGCACTTTGGAAAAGGTTACATCTTTCTATGTCTTCTTTGCAATATTTTCTTAAGGACACAGATGGATAAAGTATTATGTTGACTGTACATCTGTATGAAAGACATACTACACACACAGCACTACAAATATTACCTCTGATGCATGTTTGTACAGGTTTGAAGTTCTCAAACGTCATCCAGATGCCAAGAATATTACTTAATTGGTTGACTGAGTCAGTCGTGTTCTGCATCCAACTGAATCACCACCCACATCTCAGATTTGTTTAGTAATTCAGTAAAGGCTGATGTTGTTCTGACTGACAGCTGCTCTCCACTAGTTGGAGAAGCAATTTGCCAGTCAGGGGGTTAGTTGGTGGGATCAAATACGATGAAATCATTTTCCTATATAGATAGAAAGCTACCTTGCCACTCTCTTTAAAAATAGAGCCAGATGATAGTGTGCTGAGAGCGACACAGATGTACAAGTTGTTGTATGTCGAATCTTAAATTGACATCTTTATTTGATCTGGTGCGATGTGAAAAACCTTAAGTTTACTGCAAACACTCCAGCAGTTTAGATGTCAACTGAAAATGACATCAGCAGAACGGTTAATCATTCTCTAATTGGATCACATTAACACAATGTAAGGCTGAAAGAATGAAGTGAAATTCAATAGCAATTCGCTCTGATTATCTGTCTACCACTGAGTAGAGTTGATAAGGATGCGCTGTTGTATTGTACAGTATATTGTTGTATAATGTTGAAATCCCTATTTCAAATTATGCAACCACACCAGGCTGTATTTCACAATTCTGAACATGCTATCTGAACATGTGCACATTTTGAGTAAATCCTTTTTCTTTTCCCGTTTATATTCAGTGTTTGAACAGTAGCCGTCCCAAATGGCTCCTTGCAGATTTTGATAAAGCGGGTTTGGTTGTGTATTCCAGCAGACCCCCCGCTTTCATTGGATCTCAACTCCTCTGTTTCCCCATTACACACTTATTACCTAGTATGCTTGGATAAGCACAGCCAAATAACACATTCTTTCCTCACCATAACATGCAGCAGCCTGGAAAGCTCATTACGAGTGTTCACTATTTAACACCACAAAGAAACATGTTTGAATACATCAGCGATCCCAACAAGGTACACGGCTCAGTCACATACAACCAGAAATATCAGAGCTTTGCCTGCGTGTTTGTTTTATTTCACATTTATAATAAGTCTCAGTTCCCTGTCATATCTATTCAGCGGGTTGGTTTGGGCTGAATATGCAAGGATCGCGGCTAAACAGATAATCCCATGACACTGTGAGCGGCGCACAGCAGCACGTACACCTCTCCTCTCCTACTGCAGTCTCTCTTTGTTTGCATGCCGTCTTTCACCTGTTTGTCTCTCTGATCTTTCCACCCGTACTGTACATCTCTTTGTCTCTCTCCCAGTCCTTCTTTGCATCTCATATTCAGCACATCCCTGGGCTGCGTCGTCCCTGCAGGTCCACCTCTAGGCAGCAGGCATTATCAGAGCCGCTGCAGTCTCTGGAAGCATTGGCCTTTCCTTTCAGAAGGATCTAAATGAGCCCCTCTACATTCTCCTCTGCTGCTTTGCCCCCAGGGATGGAAACCACACAGAGAATCCACCACCCACCTGTCTGCCTTACTGCCTGGACAACACTCAACATCATCTACTGTCCCTACTCATTCTGTCTCCGTCTCTTTTTCTCTGAGGGTCCATCGTTCCATCTCTTTTTTCTCACTTTCTTTTATGTCCTCTTTTGCTCTTCTGTCACACCTTTCATGCCTGCTTTTTCTGTCTCATTCTGGGCTTTTTTTGCCAGTTTCTCTAACCCTTGCTGTTCCTGTATTGTTGCTTTAGTGATCATATCACACATTTGTTCTGATAGGACCCTCTCTATGACTTTGTGAACTAGCACACACACACCTGTGTGTGCCTTTTTGTTTGATTTCACAAAGGGTTTTGCCAGGTATCTGAGTTCTATAGGCTTGACCTCTCGTCATCACAGACAGATGTATGTGCTAATATAATCAGAATGAGCCCATTCAAACCTGTAAGAGCTGCAGTGTACCTACACTTTAATGGCCATGTTTACCTCGTTCTGCATTCCCTTCTCTCCCTCGACTTTGATATGACAAATGACTGTAGTAGCCAAGGATTGCTTTGTCCAAATACTCGGCCCAACTCCACCATTCGCATCCTGGCATGATTGCTTCCACTGCCTGTATTCAAGACCGAATGGCAAGGCAAAATGCCCTGCTGGGTGGTCAGGAGGAGGCTTTAGTGTAGAGAAGCATCCTCTGCTTCTTCTGTCCTCACCAAATCCAAAAAAGTCGGGACACTGTGTAACACAAATAAAACAGAATATGATAACTTGCTAATCCATTTATGACATATACTCAATTGAAAAAAGACAATATATTGAATGTATTGTAAATATCTGCCTATTCTGAATTTGATGGCAGCTACATGTTTCTAACAAGTTGGGACAACTGTCACAGTTGTGGACTGATCCAAAAACACCTATTTGGAAACAGGTGATAGTATCATGATTGGGTATGAAAAGTTCATCCTGGAATGACTCAGTCGTTCACAATCAAGGATGGAGAGAGGTACTTTGTCAAACATATGACTGTATGAAGGAGATTACTACATGTGCTACATGTGTAAACACAGTTTGTTTGCAAATGATTGGATTCTGTTTTTATTCAGGTTTTACACAGCATCCCGATTTTTTTTCGAATCCTCTATCTCCAAGAACAGCACCAGCAATTCATAATGTGTCCTCTTGAGAGAGATTCAGGGACTAACCCTAAACCTCGAGAGGGAGCAACCTCTTATGTGACTTGTTTGCAGAATCCTCTATGATGAGATGAGAGGAACCTGCATGACGAGGATATAAATGTGATTTATAAAGTCCTTGACTACTTTAAATCACTTCTGTGTTTACGGTCTGCAAACTACCTTTGCAGACTTTATTCCATTAAGACAAACGTGTGTTGGTGCACAGGAGGTGCAGGAGTACATTTCTCTCCCGCCGCTTCACAGACCTGGGGTTTCATTCCTGGCAGTGGCCTGACGGCTCCTAGTGAGAACAATTGGCTGTGTGCACCACTGGGAAGCCAGTGAGGGTTCTCGTCCTTGTCGCCTCTTCTGCTTAGTCAGGCTCCTGCACAGTGGTTGGTGCATGTACCAACCACGTGTTACGCCTCCCGGTGAAGCTTATCGCTTGCAGCGGCTGATGACACCATGTGTCACAGAAGGTGCACATATCAGTCAGCAGCCCTGTCTGCAGCCCTCCACAGGCAGTGACAAGGACCGCGGTGAATACAGATTATGGCATTCGAAATTGGGAGTCAACAGGAAATCCACCAAAACAAAATAAAATAAAATACAGAACGTGTGTTTGAATGCTGCTTTGTGTGTCTTCATGCACACATGCCTGCGTGAGCCCTTGCATTCCGCTGGGTTCGAGTCAACCTGGACTTGGCGATGATCAAAGAGAGAACAAAGCAGCTGCATGCTATTAAAAATAAATGGTGGTGAGATTAAATGCGATGCCTCCCCTCTTCCTCCGATCCCTCTTTATCTTTGTCTTCTCCCGTGCATTCTGCTCCTCTGCCAGCTGCTGACACTCAAAAGCATCCCGTAGCTGCATCAACAGAGCAGAGGAGTCGCTGAAGAATATCCTGGGGCCGACTCTGCTCCGCACTCCTCCAGTCCTCCCACTCACCCCATCCCCATATTTGCTCTTTTATAGACAGGAAACTGCTCGTGTGGGTTTGTATGTGTGGCCCCAACACATGCAAGGAGGTCTGTAAAGGGGGACTTAACTCAAAGTAACATCTGGTCCAGCATTTGGCACTCAGGTTGCTGTACATGTCAAAAGGACCCAGTTTACAGACTCGCTCTATCTCTTCTCCCTGCATCATGGATGTGAGTGATTAATAGTTGCTTGGGGACTGAGGATGCCTGGCACTGAGTGCAGGTATATCAGAATCTGTTGTGCCCCTGGGATTCTCTCTAGTCTCTGAGCGCACCTCAGCTTAGTTTGTCAAACTCTGTCTGTGCTATGAAAGCGAATGCTCTAGCTATTAGCACCGACGCTGGCAAAGGTGTATGCACACACACATGCAAACACCGGGTAACAAATGAGACAAATAATAGGAAGAGGTCGGGGAAATGCATGCTGAAGGTGCCAGCTATTTAGCACCGATGCTGGCTCTCGTTCGAGCCGACACACACGCACACACACACACAAAAAAAATATTGGGTAACAAACGAGACAATTAATTGACAGAGTCTGGGGAAATGCATGCTGACATCTGCAATTTTCTCAGACTAAAAATCATTTATTAGACAATGTTGTGTGGGTTTTGTGAGACTTGAGTTAATCTATGTTTACTATGTAATGACCCTCTTTGACTCTGCTTTGGCAGCTTTTGATAAATGAGGCAGATTGTAAATGTCAGTGTTATCAAGTGTTTTTTTTTTCTTTCTCAGCCGAGTCACTTGCTTCCTAGGCTGTAATTAAACATGTTCCCCAGCCACAGAATTTAAATGTGTGTGTGTGTGTGTGTGTGTGTGCATGCCATGTTTCTTATAAACGTGTATGTTTTGATGTTGGTTCTGTCCTTGGCTTAGTGATGAATGTGGCAAGTGATTTGCTTTCCAACTGATGTTGCTGCACATGTAAATAAACTTCAGTCACTGTAGGATGATCATACAGATGAAGACACGTTGCAAGTGATGACAAATTAGAAATGGTAGCCATGAGAAGATGAAACAGTTGCTTATATGCAGTGTTTGGCAAGTTATTTGAAAACTGTAATCAATTACTCATTAAGCATTACCCTCTGAAAAGTAATTGCATTATTTTATAAATGAAGCAAAAGTCATTGCTTTAGTCCTCTAAACACACACGTCACATCTTTTGTATTTAACACAAATAGAAATATATTATTTTAATAATATATAATATTATAATATTGTTCTCTATGCACGTCTTGAGGGAACAGCACCGGGCTGACTCTTCAGAGGAGTTTTCCTGATCTCCATGCTAATTTTGCTCGGGGTGAATCCACAGACTCTGCCGCACCACGTTGCTCTTCTTCTGTGCTAGCTACGGTGACCAGTGTGGTCTGTGGAGAGCTTAGATTTTAACCTTGGTTTCACCTCAGAGAAAACATTTTTGTTTCCATTGTGTCATTCTGGGCAGACAGCAGACATCTGTGAGATCAAGAAAATAGCATTAAATATAGAACCCACCTTTGGATAACCCCTATGGTTTGCACTAGGAATGCTGTGTGACCAATCATGGAGTAACATGCGTCGTGCTGAGGTTACAGATGGAGCCGGTTTACACGTACAGTGCCTCTGGTAAGAGAAAAAGAAAACTACTGTTTAAAAGTCATCAATTGTTTCAAAACTTGAAACTTCTCAACCTGAGTTCCCTGTGAAGGTACGATAGCATGAAGCAGAGGTGTTGTTGCCATGGTTACCTGCTATTTAATATACCAGTGAGTTAGACTGGTGGTTAAACTGGTGACCAGAATTTTGATGTGTCCTGTGGAACCAGCCAGTGCGAAACCTGCATCAGTGAGAATTTTCTGTGTCCTTGGTTTAAAACCCTTTGCAAACATTTCTAATATACCTTTTTTTTTTAATTTTGTTATCAGTTAAATTAGTATACAAGTGAAAAATGAGATCTTGAAAACCGGTGCAGGCCCAGGTCAGATCCATGTGTGGAGCGGGTGCAGCAGTGTGCATTGCCATCTGTTTCATGTCTTTTCAATATAAACCCCAACCACTAGGAGTCCCCGAGGTGAGAGGTTTTACAGTCCTAGTCAAGTAGACTTTTAATGGGCTAGAAAAGTAACAAGAGAGGAAGATTAAAATAAAAAAGCAGCACATAGGAAAATGTACAAGAAGAAAAACAATGTGTGTACATGGCATATTAACATCATGCTTTGATAACCTACATACTGACTCCTTGAATTAACCCTGCATACCTCATTTCTTTTAACATTAAAGATTAGGAATATATTATTCAGTATTTTCACTACTAAGCAAAAACACATTCATATTCATATATGTCATACATCAGTATTACGAGATGAATACTTCAGCAGATCCGTAGCTGAGCAGTGCAGTGTGGACTACACGCTGCATGGTCATTCAAGTCAATCAGCAATGGTGCAGTGTGTGTATTTATTCATAGGTTGGGGTCCCTACCTCTCAGCAGTGAATATGTGTAACTCATATTCCCTGTCCAAATCCCAAGACTAATTATGAATATTTAAAAAAAATTACCCTTTTGAAGTGTATCTCGGGCAGCGTATGCCGCGCTAAGTTTTCAGCATCCCCGAAAAGCTTTTAATTTTAAAATTAGTTTCTCGGCAGACATAAGTGGAGTATTCCAGCGTTATGAGCAACGGGGAGGCACGTCTCCCCCCGTCGAGTCAACTTTGGCCTCCTATTCATGCATGAGAGGTGTTTCACTGCTTGGCGCTACACCTCTCAGTGACAGGACCTCCTCCAGAGTGCATGGTGTTGTGTCATGTCCTGTCATGTCCTGTCCAACCCAGACTGCTGTCCTCTGGGCAGGAGTAGAACTAGCCCAGGGATGGATGACATTTGTCACACCTATTTTGGTGTCCTCATTAGGAGGTGCAAGGGCCCCTCTGGCGCGGGCGGGAGCCAGAAGAACGGATGTCATCTGGGAGGTGTGGGAAGTGTTTGAGTATGACACTCCTATTTGGGCATATCTGTTAGGTCGTTACTGCGCTGCTAATGGTGGCGTTAATGACAAGCCACATGCTACGGGAGATGTGTGTGTCTGCGCGTGCGAGTTGTGCAAAATGGATTTTTGATATTCAACAACAAACCCTACGAGGCCGACTGTCAGTGTGCCCCATCATCCTGTCACGACATGTCAGTCACACAGGGAAGGTAAGGCTGTAACGTATCTGGGCTACTGCCACTCACTCACTGTGAACAGCAGGGAGCACTTTGGGAGACAACAAAAACTGAAAAGAAGACGTAGCAGCAGATAGAAATTGAGCCGTTTAATGACACAATAAATGCATCCATATTCAAATTTGAAAGAACAATTATTTCTGCTTAATTGTTTCCAAAATGCAACATGACTTTTTTTCTTTTAACAAACCTTACCCTGATTCCTGACATACCCATTAAGATAAATTAATGCGCCAGTGTTTGAAGTAAGAGTGTGTGTGCGTGCGTGTGTGTGTTTGTTTTCTTATTAGAGTCAAAATCCACATGTTTAGTTTCCAGATGTTGAGATAAAGCGTTTTAATCCTGACAGTATCATCTGCTACAAACCACTTTATTTTTTAATCCCGCCAAATAAGAGTCAAAGAATAATCCCCTTTTTGAGGGATGAGGCATTTTATCTGATGGTCATGAGAGTGATGACTCAGATAAGATATTAGCCAAAGAGAAAAGAAAGACTTCTAGAATAATACCTTAAAACCCTGTAATACTCCAAACAAGGGGTTGACTAAAGAACAGATTCAAAATCTTATATTATTATAGTTGTTTTTGTTGTTGTTGTTTTCCTGGTAGCAAAGAAGCCCAAGCAAATTTTGACCATATAAAATATTGATATTGTAATCTATCATCAAGAACATCGAGAACAACCAAAGTTTTTGAAATACTGTCTTTCTATAGTTGTGACATGACAAATGACCTTATGGTTAAGATTAAGCAAGTAAAACACAAAGTTAAAGCTGCATTATGTTTTATTATTTTGTTTGTTATCAGTTACTTGGCTGCAGCAGGAAAAGCTGCAAACACAACTTTGACATATTATCTACCTACCTACCTACCTACCTTATTAGGTTGTCATGTTGAACGTGCAAGCAGAGAAACATTAGCGTTAATTTGCTCTTGTGATTGTGGTCACCTTCAGCTTTGTTATGATCTTCACCAACTCCTGAGGGAAATATCTACATCTTCAGCTCCTAAACGCCCCACTGCGTTCACCAGTCTCTAACTTTGTGTGTTTGCCGCTGGGAGGGTAACGTACAGTGGGGTTTATTGGGGCTGTTTTTGCTGAGAGCAACTGCACCGCTGCGTCTACAAATGAGGTTGATGAGAGCAGCGAGAGCGAAGCCGTAAAACCAAAACAATGAGCTGAAAGGCAATAAAACGCTCCATTGAGCTGAGGGGAAGTGCGTAGTTGGGTCATAAGAAAAAGGAAGAAAAAGCCAACGTTAATTGCAGTCCTGTGAGATGATGCAAACTCCAATCTCCTGTATGAAAGTCGGGCGTGCTTCGTGTGTATCCACCACATCTTTTCTGCCTCACTGTAAAGCGTCCTGCACTAATCTTAACTCAGCACTGGACGTCAATCGTAAGCTGAAGAATCGTCCAACATGAACACGGGGATGCCGGGCTGTTGTTTCTGTGTGTGTCTGAAGTATTTTTAGAATAGTTTTACTTCTGGTAAACAAACGAATCGTGTGTTTTAAAAAAAATAAATAAAAAAAAAGTGTCAAACCAAAGACTGTGATCTCATTATCAACACTTGTAGAGGTTTTGTTCATTAGCATCCTCACTTGCGATGTGTGTACGTATGCACCCATGCAACATTCACTTCATTTGATAAACCACTTCACCTCGTCACCATGGAAACTCTGATTTGTGAAGATGTTTATTAGTATTCACCACTGCTGCACTGTGTGTGTGTGTGTGTGTGTGTGTGTGTGTGTGTGTGTGTGTGTGAGAGAGAGAGAGAGTAAGAATGGTATGTGCTGTAGGTGCAAAACAATCGCACAAATTCCATTCTCACTCTCACAGACGACAGAGACCTTGAACCTAGACTTTGTTTTAATTGTATTCAAGTCAAAGCCAGTCCTCTATGTTGGCTCATCACTCAGGTATAAGCACTGCTCTCCTGTATGTCTGTCTATGCTCTGTCTCTGTTTACCATGACCGAGGGTTTCATCATTCTTCACTACCTCATCTTCTGATCCTCTTTGTCGTCATCGACTCGCCTCGCTCTCTGTTTTTGCTCCCAATTATTTTATTCTCCCCCCCCCCCCCATCAACTTAAGAGGAAGTACATTTTTCTCCTCTTCCCGCAGCATGGCTCAGCAGCAGCCTGTGCGAGCTAAACGCCGGATCATTTTTCATTGCTTTGACACAAAATGAATTCAATGACCACGTCTTTCAAAATTCATGAATTCACCAAGTTTCTCGCTCCGACTCGGTGCCGTTGTCTCTGGACTGTATCCACAGCCCATTCTGCGTATGTGCACATACTAATTTTCTTTTTTCTAATTTCATTACTATCTATACAAAGAGGGGAACACTCTGGAAGAGGTGATTTACATAAACACTGGCGGAGATAGACAAGTGTCTGATAGAGGATGAATAGCGTCCGTGAGAGTGAGAGGAGTGCGTGTGTGTGGTTGGAGACGAGACGACAGAGAAGAGGACCATCTGTACTGTAGTCTCTGATGAGCTCTGAGCTTTCTCTTATTCCTCTATATCTGCATTGTCAGTAGAGTCCCTATACATACACTGTCATTTTCATACATTCACATTTACACATGTCATTTCCTGTGTGCGCAGTTTCGTATTCCAGTGAGGCAAGATAAGACTTTATTGATCCCCAGTGGGAAATTCATGTGTTATAGCAGCATAGAAGTGGGTAAAGAGGTAGGAAAACTAATAAATGAAATGCATAAAAAAAATTAAAATAAGAATTTGGAGAGATGCAGTGTGGAATTATCTGCTTATACATTTTTGTATTTTGGAACAAACACTCAAAAACGCTAATAACCCTAATAATGAGGTTTCAATATATTTAAGGATTTCGGTAGATTTGCAGCTTTTTGGATAGGAGATTCTGTTGCGTGCCATTTTGCATGTGTGTGAAGACAACTGTGCAAAGAGTTTTGAAAAAGCGAAGTTGACACTGAGAAATGTGTAACTAATTAAAAAAAAACTGTAACATTTCCCGTCTTGTCTTCAGTTTTACAATCCCGCTCTCCTTCGCTCTCCTTTATTTTTTAATGGTGCGCTGAGCGGCAATGATTTTTTAAAATGCGATCTGTCTTGTACTGAGCGACTGGGAGGAGAAATGAAGTGACAGATTATGGGAGACACGCGAGAGCAAGTTCAGCTGGGATTTGATCTCAGGAGAGCAGGGATGTGGGTCCCATGAAAGTTGGGCCCTAACTACTGTATTGTCTCCACTTTGTCATTTCCACTGTTTTCCTCCCCTGTCTTTTTCTTTCTCCTGTGTCTGTTGAAACACTTCTTTACTTAAGCTCTCTATTATTAGGAAGGAATATATATATTTTATTGCTTCATAATTCACACAAAAGAAACACAAAGGAGAAATTCATTTTTTCAGGGATACTAAAGTGCAGCGCAGATGAATTTTGAATTGGATGCAAATGAAAATGGAAAATATTAAGAAATGACACATTTTGGCTGCTATTAGCCACAAATTCTAGCATTTCTTAGCGGTGACAAAGAAAATAAGGCTTTTACCGTTATTAACGGTAATTTTGGCTTTTTCAAGGCATTGCTTGGGAACCTACCGTGCACAGTTGCATTTGCTTCCTGATTTTGATGCATCCTCCACCCAGGAGCAAATCAGTTCACTAGTTCAGCACTTCAGGACAAATCAGAACTTGTTCTGAATTGACGCTCCCCCCAAAGCTCAAAATGGCATGTCCGAGGGTGGCCTGCACTGTAAACTATTGGATCTGGAAAAAGCAACATAATTGCAGGCACTGAAGCCCACACGTTCTGCCTGTTTTACATCCTTTGTAGAATTACACGGTGGGGTGAGGGAAAGTCAACCAGCATAATGCAGAGTCCTGCTGCCTATACTTTGCCTGTCAAACTGCTAACAAGCACAAATGATTTTTTAATGATAGGCCCCTCTATCCCACAAAGCTGTCTACTCGCAAACACTCATACTCGCACACACGCGCACACACACAGCGCGCATTGCACACATTCGCTCCCACACACATCCATAATGAGTTTTATCAAGGGAAGTACGTGCGGTTTAATGGATCACTGCAAATGCCATTCCCACTCACACTATTGTATTCGAGTTCCAACAAGATGCTTCTTTTTCCCCTGTGTCACTTATTTTTCTGACAAACAACATGCGGCGCATGAATACTCCAAATGATGATGTATCTTAGGTGCAGGAAACTAAAGTCCCCGCTGAGCGAAGACACAAGTGAAGCTGCAGCTTCAACCATGCATCTAAAATCTGTGTAAATATGTAAGATTCAGTGTGTGGCCTGTAGGTCGTAGCATTAAAAAATGCTAAGGGCTGAATTGGCAGGGACACATTGTTGAAATGCGTTGGAGAATTCAGAGTCATAAATCCATGGGTTTTAAGGCTTATCAGACAGCGTAAAACACTGCACAGCAGTTTACAGTATCATGAAGGATTTTACTGCTCTGGAAAGTCATCATGGTGGCATCATTTTACCTTCCTTCATGATGATGATGAGGAAGTGCAGAAGGTTTGGCAGCACCTTAAAGCCTTCAAATGAATGAGGTGGCTGTGTTTTGAACGCAGGGCTCAAGACAGTCTAAACACAGCTTTGGCCTGCTTGTTCCTTCTGCATCTGTTCTGCATTTTTTTGTTATGCCTGTTTCACTTAATATGGCCACTTTCATTTGACTTTGATTTAGCATATACTGACTGAGTCCCATCTTATACATCCACATGCTGAAAAACAGGCATTTTATCATGTAGATCATCTAACATAGTAACTCTATAACCTTGTATTTTCTCATTCTCTTTCCTCACATATTTACACACACTTCACACCGTTTCACTGTCCTTGTTTCTCTCCCTTCTTTCCGCTCTATTAGTAAAAAGTATTCTGGGAAGCGTTCTTGATCGTGCTGCTTTTATCTTACAGCACAGTCCACTGCAGATGTCTACACACACAACTGCACATTGTTAACCCACTTTTTAGCAGTGCTTGGTCACGGTGTGCTTTTTTTTTTTCTTTTGTTGTGATTCTTATTTCAATAAAGCTCTATTTTCATTTGACTTTGACTCAGCATATACTGATTTACGCCTTTCTTGTGCGTCTCGTATTCTGTATTCTCTCGTCCTCTCTCTTTTTCTCACACGCAGGCGTTATCATGTGTTTCTTTTCAAATCTGTTTTCTTTCTCTCTCTTCCTTCCTCCCGCTCTGTTCTTCGCTCCTTTGCCCCTCTATTAGTGAAAAGCATTCAGGGGAGCGTTCTCGATCGTGCTGCTTTCGCCCTATAGCACAGTCTAATTCGGATATACAGCACATTCATATTGAATGCGCAGATCAACAGACAACCGTAAATGTGAGCCTGCACACAATGAACAGGCCCAGATGCGAGCAGCCCGAGGCAGCTGCCGCTGCTGCTCAAGGTTCAAAACGCACATTAATGTGCATTTTAAGTGCAACAATGACAGCCACGGTGTTGTACCCAGAGAAAGGCATTGATCCGATTAGAATGCAGTGCCGCATTTGCCCCCACATCTGTCATAATATCATGTAACAAACATGCGATTGGTTTTCTATTTATGGAATAACTGAGATGGATTTTCATGTCTGCTTCGAGCCGTCGCACCAATCCATCTTTTTTTGAGCACATGTAGATTGCTACGACGCTGGCCTGCGTCTACAGCTGATGGTGATAAGGCGTGATTGGATTTTGCATGTGTAATAACTGGTTATGGGATGTTAATTGTGCAGAGCGGTGGCCTGTGGGGTGTAACATTAGATATGTGTGGCCAGATATGTGTGTGTGTGTGTGTGTGGTGTCGCGCACACACACACACACACACACACACACACACACACACACACACACACACACACTTACATGTAGTGTAACAGCTTCCACGTAGCGTCTGTTTAGACTAGAAGACGTGTTTGTGGCCCAATTATTGTCATTGTGGTTGGATGGGATGATTTGCACAAAGACTAATCCTAAGTGTGATTGTGGAGTAGAGCCTTTGCTAGTGAGCAGTTCACTTCAGGATGATTTGCTGACTGATGTTAAAGAACCCATGTGCTCTACCCTCTCAGGCCTCCTGGAGTTTTCTCCCGTCCTCCTGCGATACCTCATCTCAGGTATGGCTTCAACGATTAGACGTAGATCCTGTGCATATAGAGTTGTGCAGTAGTGTAAATTACCAACAGATTATACAAGCCCCCAGTGTTATGTATAGTAAAGAAGGTTCCTTTTGTCATCCTATGTGACAAGTGGGAGGCAAAGACAAAGAAGCAAAGAAGACAAGGAATGGTAATATCCCCTGACGTCTTACAGTGCTTGGTGCCTCCATAGCTGGTTGGGTGCTTGGCAAGCTGTAGCCTAGAAGCTGAAACCACCTGTGGAGTTATTCGCTCGCCTCTGCTGTCTAGTCCAGTCCATCTGTTTGTCTGAGTAGAAGTATAGAGCCTTTCACCACTTCCCCGGCTAAGTTTCCTTTCAGGCACCTCCCTCTCCTCATTACTTGCAGCGCAACTCTCGAGTTTCGGCGAGGCTGTGAAGAGGAGCCGTGAAGATCCAGCAGACGATTTTCATCTGTTTAATTCCTCTCTCTCTCTCTGATTGCGTCCGTACGCCTGATGAGTCACAGTTAACCCAGTCACACAGCTGTGTGCTTCCCAGCGCATTGATTCATACAGTGTGCCGCCACAATGCCAACCTCTCCTCACTCGCCTCTTCCTTTCCCCTCCCTCACAAACTGCTAATGAAGTGAATCACAACTGTTTTTCCCCCGATCCCTTTACCCCAACAGCTGATGGTGAGCGATTGCATCCACAATACTCTTTTAATTAGTATAGAGAATAAATTGGTTGAGCATGCCTTTTTCCTTAATTGCTTTTTCCTCAGCTTGGATTTAATTGGGCTGCAGCACTGTTTATTGATCTCCTTTGATGTGCTTTAATTTGGATAATTTTATATATTTATTTTGGACGTGACGAGATGGTTTGTCTTGAGGGGGAGAGTGTTAGGCAGCGGGGCCGGTACTGCAGCAGACTGCAGTATACTCAGTGAGCCTGGGGTCCGGCGTGTGATGGCAACTAGGTGGGGAGATGATCAAACCCAGAAGGCAGAAAAGCAGCTCCACTACAGTCTGAGAGGTCTCAAGTGAACAGCTCTTTGATCTCGCATCAACATCTCAGGAATGCCAATGCGGAGCAGTAAGCGAGGGAGGCAGGCCTTTCTAAGCCAGCCTTAACAGGCCTGCAGGCCAGTACATATTCCTTCCAGCAGCTAGTTTGTAGTTTGTGCCTGATTCATGCTGCGTCATCTCTCCCCCTCCTGCCTGCCACAACAAAGACCAATTTTCAGCCTCCGCCTCCATAGTTTCATAATTAGTGTGCTTCTCTGCGTGTGATTGTGGGTTTGTTTGCTAGATTTGCGTGTGCGCTTGCTTGTGCAAGCATTTGTTTGTGTAAGTGTCTCCATTTACAGCTTTCACTTATATTACTCTATTCTCCAGCTATGTAACTGCGCTCTCTCCCTCGCAGGGGGCAACTTCACCCTGGCCGAGCTGGGAGTGTGCGAGCCCACTCCCCCTCCGCACCCCGCTGCCGTTCCCTACTGTCCCGACCTGGGTCTCCTCCAGAGGGGGTACTCCCTCAGTGCCGGCTCTGATGCCGACTCAGACCCGGAGGGGCCGCTGTCACCAGAGCGAGCCATCCAGCTGTGGGCAGGAAGAGGAAGGGTAAAGTCCCGCCGCAGCTCAGGAGTGTCAAGTCACGAGAACTCGGCCCTCACCCTCACCGACTCGGAAAATGACAACAAGTCCGACGACGAGTCAGGTAGGACCGAGGACTCGACTGGAAAATATGGGAGTATGTGTACATCAAAATACAGGCTGACTGATGTGAGAGGAAGAGAGTTGATGAAGGAGTGAGGACAAATTGGGGAGGATAGACTATGATGGTCAATCTGTAAAAGGATTGTGAGTGCGAATGTATATCTTACACACATTTGTCGATATTGTTAAAATCTTTAGACTACCTCTCAAACAGACAGCCATTATATGAATTGCGAGTGAGTTGGATTTATGGATTGAGTCTGTTTCTGATCTGAAGAACAGTGGTTGGACCCCCCCCAGAGAGCCATCCTTATTTTCATCAATAGCACTTAGCCAAAGCCCTCTAACTCTACCCTCTTACACCACTTATCTGCTGAGATCTCACCACTGGTCTGTCAGTCTTCAAAAAAAATCTTTGGTATTTTTTTAGAAACAGAAACAGCGGAGCATTTTAACTATCGTGATCCAACGCAGAGATGCATCCGAGGAGGAGCTGTTCTTTTTTTAATATTATTTTTCAAGTGCATCCTTTCTCTGAATCACAAGTGTGAGAGTGTGATGTTCCCAGAGGGAATCTCCATCCTCTGGCAACTTTGTTTATTGCCAACTTCCCATTTCCTTGTTAATCCTGACGCAGTCGTAAACCTGCGCACGAGCTTTGCCGAGGTGTCAATCGAGGTTAATGAAAAGTGGATGGAAGGAAAAGCAACAGTCTAATTAATTGAATTCTCGACACCCGCACGTATCAGCTGTGGATCAACCTCTGTTGGACTGCGGGCCTCCGAATCAGAGACAGCTTCTGTCGACTGATCAAACTACTCAACACCTATTAAACACGTCAAGAAACACCTTCCCTGAGACGCACCTCTCATCCCATCAGCCGATAATTGCTTTGTGGTTAATTACCAAGCTAATCTTGCAGCCGCAGATATCAGCCACAGACACCGCTCTCCCTCTCTCTGTCTCAGGGCCAGGAGAACGCCGATGAGCGCGCTGTCGCCGGCATTTCCAGACCTTGTAAAATTAGCTTCTTAATCCAGCACTATATTGTGATAATCATTCGCCTGCAGTATGATGTCACTGAGTGTTGATTGTTGAGAAGATCAAAAAGTTGTTGTGTCTTTTTTTTTTCTGTTTCCAAAAAGAAACTTTGTGAAAAAAAAAAAATTATTCATGGATATTTTTGTGCTCCTAGGGGGTCTAAACATTCACTTGTCTTTTGGAGAAATTCATATTGATGATTATGCAGAACATGCGTCAAATCAAAGTCATTTAAATTCAAAGCAAAACATCAAAAGTTCGCCTTGTATAGAAGCATTTCAGGGTTAGCAACCGTTGGCTCATACCTTTAGGCTCCTCTCATAGTTTCACAGAGCAGAGATTTAGATCAGGCTTCTGCATTGCTGTCTCTGCCAGCATGAAGAGATCAGAGGCAGCGCGGCAGCCTGATAAAAGGACCAGGTGTGTGCGTGTGTCTGATCAAGTCAATTCGTTAGTTACTTAGTCGCATCTGAATGAGGAAATCTCGCCACTCGCTCCCGCCGCATCTGCCTCAAAACAGAACATCTGATACTGAAGGCACGTCACACCTCAAAGCATCCAGAGGAACGATTTCACTCCCACCAGACCTAACCAGCGTGTGTGCCCCGAGCAGTGTGGGTGCTGGATTTTCGCTGCGTGCATGTGTATGTTACCGAGTCTGTCATTGTCTTTCTATATGCTATTTTGTCTGTCTACGGGTGTGAGAGCGTCTACGAGCCCAAACCCTGCGTGTGTGTGTCGAAGTGTGAAACAGGAGCAACGGGAGTGTCAAAACAGCAGGAGGAGGATCTGAGGGTCTAATAATAGAGATTGACAGAGGCAGACAGAGAAACAACATCATAAACACATGCTAACAAATCAAAAAGACGGTGACGTGCTAAAACACCAAACAGCACGCTGCACCACTCTCATCTGGCAGCGTCTCTAACAAGCTTCTGAAGTCTCACCTCCACTTGCTTCTCCTCCTCCTCCTCTTCATCTCCCTCCTCTCCCACCTTTCTTCTTCATCTTTCAAGCATCTTCTTCAGTCTTCTCCCGGCTCACGCTGCGCCTCTCACCATCCCTCGTTATGCTCCTGTCAGTACGGCTTGCCGGCGTGACTGACAGGTGTCAGTTTAAGGGTCTAGGGTTCCCCTTCAGGGCAGGAGCGTGCACGTGGATGCGTGTGCACGTGTGCCCTATTGCAGATTTTACTACCAAAATAGAAAGCCCGGAGAAATGGTGACAGATATCAGAAATCTCAGGGAAAATACTATTTGTATTTGTGTGAGCGTGTGTGTGTGAGAGAGAGAGTATGTGTGTGTGTGTGTGTAGAAGGAAGGTTTCACGTCAGCAGAGCAGCTGACTGCATTCACAGGTTTCTTTTGCTTCACATCTTTCATCTTTATTACTCAATTTTTTTGTTTGATAATAATAATTGAAGAGATCAGTTGGGCCATATAGTTAAAATATATCACAGTAAAATTCATTTCAGTCGATATTGAAAATTTTGAATAACCTATTAAAGACATTTAACTCAATAATTTCATAATTAAACTTTTTATTATTATTATTTGAAATTAAGTGTGTAAGGACCCTGTGTGTCCATTTGTCTTCATTGTGCTTTTCTAATTGACTTTTTATATTTATATTTATTTTTAAATTCCAGAAAGCGCCTGTGGATGTTAATGAAACTACTAAATGACAACACTAGTCAACAGTACTGCTCTCATGTTCTCACTCCATGCTGTGTCTGTTACATGCCACATGTGGATGGTGCAACTTAACAACACACCTGTTATATGATTGACTTTTGTAGCACGCTCCATTATCAAGGGATGTGATAGGCTGTTTAGGAGCCAGCGTGTATTCTTTAAGTGCTTTGCATTTAATGCATTTAAATGAAACTTCCTTTCGAACAATTTTCTTATTGCCATCAATGAATTATCTATCACTGGTACATATCACTATCTTTTCTCGTCCGGGATTATTAATGAACAGACCAGGAAGATTTTCTTTCCATATTTCAGTTTGCCTAACTACACGTACTATTTTTAAATGTTTGATTCTGGAGGAGTTGAAACGTCTGGAAAACAAAACAAAACCTGAGTCGATAACAAATTAAAGAGTGTGATCCTTTGGATAGATAGCAGTTGCAGTCACAGTGCCTGGCGCCTTTGCTAGTCTCAACACAATTAACACCACGTATACACCTAATGTAAACAAGCAGGTATTGGTATAGAGAACTTTGAAAACAGATGTATGGTTTTCGAAGTAAACTTCTGCATAGATGTATATGGGATCATGCTTATATATATATATATATGTGTGTGTGTGTGTGTGTGTGTGTGTGTGTGTGTGTGTGTGTGTGTGTGTAATTGTGCATGCATGGGACAGAAGGAGAGATGGGTAAAATATAGAGAGAGAGGTTTTGGAATACAGATTTCTGCCATTGTACTACACTTAGGTTTTGGTTTTTTTTTTTTTCCTACTTCATTAGGCCTTTGTTCTGTGATACACATGCACACACACACCGTTTTAACATCTGAAGTCACACACTAGCATGTGCAGCAGGGCTGGAAACATGGCTGACATCAGCATTATGATATTGAATTCAGCATTTATATATATCACAATGCAAGAACAGTACAATAATTAAGGTGAGATGTTTTTTGTGTCAATTATAGAATTAGAATATTTAGATAATTTTGCTCAGTTTACATATTTTCATATTGCGAGTGCATGTCTACATTATGTATACTGATGGCACTTAAACATGTTTTAACCTATTTCCATATTTATTTTTTTTATGTTATTTATGCTGCTGACTTCACAAGGCAAATTCCCTTGTGAACTTATTCTGATTGTGATTCTGATGGTACAATATTACTTGGTCATGTTATTTTCATAATTTCAACAACAAGGTGCTTTAAATCCTTAATTGGACAAATTACAAATTTTGTAAGCTCATGATAATACGATATGATAATGTAATCAAAATATGAACGTTGATAAGCCCTAATATGCACATAGACGTGCATGTATACATAAAAACACCCAGAAAAAACTAATTCCCAGCTTAACCATGGAGCATCAGATATCCAGACTATCATGTGCTTCACCTGTGTCGTACTGCAGTTTCCTCTGCAGACCTCTGCCACCTGTTAAATCAGTTTCTAAACTAAAACTCTGTGAAATTATTTTTTCATTTGTTTTTTTTTTCATTTACTGCTAAATTCCAATTACCGACAAGTACGTAAAGCCTTTTAAATTAGTTTCCTAAATGCAACTCAGGGATTTCAAAGTTTCCCTACATCCAGCTTTATTGTCGAATATTGAATAAAGACACTTCGCTTTTATTGCCCCTTCCAGACACTATTAAAATAAAGAGACTAGAACGTTGACTTGGCAGAGCCAATACAAGTTTCATTTGCACAAGCAACACAGTGAGACAAACAAATATGGGCATAGAGAGCAGCATTGGGAGATTTCATTTTGGCAAAGTGGAGGAAGAGATTTACTGTCACACTGTGCACTGCCTCGTAAAACATCCGTCTGGAAACACAGGCAGGAGAATAGGAGCGCTTGTAAATTCCCCCAGCAGTGCCTGATGGCCGCATCCAAACTGCATTGATCAGGAGGGGGAATGATTAAAACATGCATTAGATGAAATAAGATCAGGCTTTGACATTGATTTAAACCTGAAGCCCAGGGCAGACTTTATGACCACGATCCACAGTCCGGTGCTCTACACATGTGTGTGTGTGTGTGTGTGCGCGAGTCCATCTGCCTCTGTGTTTCCCTCTCATTAAACAGCAGCCTGTTAAGGAAGCGGGCAGAGTTTAATTCAACTTCAACAGTGTTTTCCGTCAATAAATCTTAGCTTTACTCATACGGCCGACTTTATAAACGCAGACACGCACTGGCCGCACACTCCACAGTCAAGGCCCAGCCCAATCACACTCGCATGCTGATTAGCTGCTTTCAGACAATCTCCCTCTCCTCCTTCCTCCTCTGGCCCAATCTCTCCATCTGCTCGACTGGATAATAAATCATAGGGTAGTATTGTGACGTATGTGACAGGATGTATTAATCTCGTAATTAGAGAATGAAAAGGTGGCGCTAAATTTAGTCTGGCCTTTCTGCCTAACCCTGCCCTGCGTCTGAGCATGCTCAGTCGCCTGCTTTCCCTCGCTGCCTCTTTCTTTTTTAGCCTTAGAAGCCGATCTGCGTTATTATGTTTCTGCTGCTTAAACTTTATGTTAATTCACTTTTTTTTGACAAGCACATTCTGCAAAAGTTTAGTAGTTTGAGCTGGAGCTCGGCAAAGTGATTCCTGATTAACTAATCAAATCTCCAAGCACAGGTGGCAGAGTGCCTGCACCCGCCCTGTCCTCTTTATTCTTTTATAGTGTGCCACACGAATCCCACCATAAATCAAACCAAATCAAGCGTGTTCAAGTCAGCTGATGTGTGGCGTTACTTTAGAGGATATTCAGAAGCGTTGCGCTGAAAGGATAATCTCATAATCAAGGTAAATTAAGATAATGTTTAATTATGGTCATTTTGATTTTGAATGAAATGTGCTCTATACTTTGGAGATTACACAGATTATAATTATATGTCACACAGCAAATCTAAGACCCTTTCTTTCCCACCACAGCCTCTCGAAACCAGTAACCTGGTCCATGCAGCTCCTGTCTATCCAATTCTAGCAGCACTTATAGAGTCGGACTGGTGGGGTCCCACTGCTGTCCCCTCAGGGTCTCAGTGAGTGTATGTGAGTAAGAAACTGAGAGTGAGAGCTTGTGTGCGTGTGTGTTAGGAGGGTTGGGGGCATTAGCCTCTGATTGAGTTTTCAGAGAGCAACGTGGGGTGCGAAAGGCTCGACAATGGTCTAACAGAATTAGTAGCTCGTGATGAATGGTGTGTGAGAGCAGCACTGACAGCTCGCTTTCACAAACGCACATGGCTGCGAGTGCGCACGCGCGTGTGCGTATGTGTGTGTACGTGCACGCCTCCATACTTCACCCACTGGTTCAAGGACTTTTTGTCCATGCGGCGAGAGCTACGCACGCCGGAATGAGCAAAGTAGTGATGGACGGGTTCGCTTACACACAGGCACACGGGGTGTATCTGTATGACATGTCTGTCTTTGGGTTAAGCCCAAGGTTTGAACAGTGCCCTGCAGTCAGGATCAATAAAGATTGTTCTGTTCAACATACCAAACGCAGAGCTCATACATGTTCACACACCTGCACGGATTCGGTGATGAATAAAAAATAAACATTCACAACCCTCTTTGTGTGACTCAATAAAGACATTGTTGGACCAGAGGTGATATTGAGGCGAAGGCCCATAATACACATACACACGCAAACAGACAAACACAGGAAGGTAGGTGCACACACACGCACACACAGATGCATAAGAGCACTGTTTAATAAAAGCCCTGGGATATTGATCACAGTAGATGGATGCTAACTCACATTAAAGGGAGGGAGCCTGGAGTGATAAAGAGTAGAAGAAGAAGAAAACATAAACGATGAATAGATGGAGAGCGAGAGATGAGAGAGGGTTTTTCACATAATGCTGACAATAAAGGCATTCGAAAAATGTGTTATTGTGTGTTCTTGGTGTGAGCAGGCAGACGGTGCATCTGCAGCGAGGGCCCACCCATACAAACAGTGTTATTATCAGGTGGAGGAGAGTCACAGGAGCGGAGATATCGTCGGCGTCAGTCTCATAACTTGCTGACGACTGTGCTGCGGCCCTAATAAGGAATTTAGTTAGCCGTAATGGCCTCTCGTGCCATCTTCAGAGCTGCCGGAGAAAGAGAGAGAGAGAAATAGCACTGAGAGCAAATTGAGAATTCTCCAGCCAATTATGAGTGATCATATTTTCCTCTGCATGGTGCTGTAACTACTTTTGTAGTTTAATGGTCAGCGCTTTGCTTCCTAATGAAGGCTGGAGATTGAGAGCAGGAATGAGGTGAAAATGTGGTGGATGATGGGAGGGCGCAAGGCCGCATTCACTTTTTTTGTTTTTTTGTTTAACCATTATCTCGTATCCACTCTGTATGAGTTTGACTTTTGTTCAAGCCTTTCTGTGTCCAGTTTCGGCTTTGTTTTTTGCTCAGACTCGCGCCTTCTTTCTTGATTTGTCATAATCTTTTTTTGTTTCTTTTCCCCTGCTTTTTTCTTTCTTCCCTAAATTCCTTCTCCTCCAGCTTACCTAGATGATGAGGAGGATGAGGATCCATTTGGAGACTATGTGATCAGTAAGTCACGTCTGACTGTGGTCTAGCTTAGACTGCTCGGCCCCACCGTAGTCCCATCTGCTTGTATGTGATTGTGTTTGATGTGCTTTTGTGCCCTTTGCTGTATTTGTCTGTGTGTGATTTACTGTTGTTGTCCATGAGTTGATGTGTGTTTTGTTTAATCAAAGAGGCTGTTGCAATTTAATAGCTTCTAACTGGGCTCAGTACAGTACAATACAGTATTATCCCAGTCGGTTCAAAGGCTCGCTCTTTCTCAAAGTATGATTACACGTATTACTGTAATTGCTGTAATGTTCATGTCTACAATCAAAACATTAAATTTGCTTTAGTCCATTGGTAACAGTTTTCAGGATATTGGTGTTAGGTGGAGAAAGGGAGTAAAATCAGGGTTCCCTCATCATCAGCTAGTAGAATTAGTAAAATCTTTGAAAGCTTTGAAGAGGACATAGAATATTGTTTGGTTACCATCCACTTAATCTCACATAGCAAATGTATTTCCTATAGCTGCTGACGTAACAAAGCTCTACTATCTGGGATGCGTGACAATGTTTTGTTTACTATCACATTAGTTTCATCATTTACTCCCTCCACGAACGCCAGCTAAAATGCTGAAATGATTTTTGAATATAGTTTGAAACTGATCTGCTGGAACGATGCTGGGTGGCAAAGTGTACATTTAATATGACATGACTCTCTAACGACCTGTTACAAAGACTGCAAACCAATCCAGGTGTTTTTCAACGTAACAAAGAGCAACTGGTGTCTGTCTCCAACCACAACTGCAGCTGCATAATACTTTAAATATAATACCAGCACCCGCTGCTATCATTCATGTTACTGTAAATATCCTGTAGATATCTTTCTAATTCATGTTATTTCTATTTTTTAACTCAAAACGGACGAATTTCATTGTACCAGGAATCTATTTTCTTTTAACTGTGCATATGACAGTGAACACTTTGACCTTTGACCTTTTGGGCACTGAGACAGTGGAGACACTTAAGGTGGCCCTTTTTTGAGCTGAGAATGCATCACAAATACATCAATAATACAATCAGTTGCAAGTGCATGTTAGCCTCTGTGAATGTTCTTAAAACAACAGTCTGGGCCTTTGTTTCCACATTGTTTTGCACGCAGAAATTAATTTGTAATCAAAGGCATTAAGACAGTGCATTAAGATTATACTGCTAATGTAGTCAGTTCAGTTTGTGCTGAACTGTTTTCAGGATAATGTATTAACTGTGTGGTAATTATTTGAAGTGAATATGAACATAAACAACTAGAAGAGATTTAAAAAGATTGCTGTGTTCTCATAGAAGAATTGACAATTAGAGCAAAGTATACTGCACTTCATCATACACAAACCTGTATAATGCAGTTTGTTGTGTGCTTATAAGCTGTGAGTGGTCATGTAAATGTTTTGTATATGTAAATAAGCGGGAACCCTGTAAAATAATTGCTTTCAGTAGCCATTGTTCTTTTTCACATGCCTCATCTGCATTTACGAGCTCCTTTCATTATGATCTCCTGTTCATTAGCACACGTCCAACTGGTTAATCTCTTTGCTCTTGATCAGAGAAAATTTCCCAGAGGATGTCTTTTTTTTTCTTTTCCTTCCCCCACTGTCGGAAAGTCAGCCGTATTTACTCGTGTCCCGGAGATTGTTTGTCTCTATGAGCTTGAATTAGTGTTAATGTTTGTGTTACTGGGCTGTGGAGTTTTCATCTGTTTTCATTAGTAGGATCGGAGTGGTGGGTGTGAATGAGAGCGTGTAGTGGGGAAGGAGGAAAAGAAACCTACATGTATTTTAGCAGCTAAAGATTATTTTTCAGACCATTTGGCTTGTGTAGTAGGATTTTGTACATGTTACATACATGTTAGATGTAATACTTAAGTCCACAACCTTGAAGTGCATCGAGAGGAAGTAAGACATTCCTGCACATGGCAGAGAGCTAGATAATACTTGCAGGTTGTCTGCTCGAGATCACGTACAGGTTAATCTTCTTCAAGCACTTTTAAATAGATAGAAAGAGATGTATTCAGGTATTACAGCACACTGTGGCAGCCAAACGCATTTACAGGAGGTGAACTCACGTACGCATAGTATGTAAGATGGCAATGGCAGTTTTATTTCTTTAGTGTCATTACAACTCCATATATGTTGAAACACAGAAACAAAACACAGAAACATGTAGAAGGCATGAACTTGAGAAACACAGGTGACATAAACATAAGATTTTAATTGGAATAAAATGAAGAACCTTCATTAATGAATCATACACCTAACAATAGTAGTATTAGTAGTACTACAATGTACCATTTTTCAATACCAGAGTCATATGTTCAAATATTCTTGAACATGTAGGGACCCTCAAAGTAACACTGCTGCATTTTGAATGAGCTGGAGCCATACTGATTGTTTGGACAATCCTTCAAATAGGGAGTATTACAGATAAATTGCAGGCTTGGTATATGAATCATCGAGCGTAATGACGGTGACGCTTTTGAGTTAAATTGGTGTTGATATAAATTCTGACCTTTGCTCTTCTGGTTAAATTAGAATACTTATATGAGGCAAAGTTATCTGATATTTACTGATGTTAATTTCCCACTATGTCTTATTTTATTACTTTCAGTCTGTGGAAACATTTTAGAAATGTACTGTTTGCTGTGCACAGTCTCCTTGGTTTCTGGTGGGTAAATGGCTTCCTTGAATATTAAAGTCATGAGATAAATTTTATTTACCATATAGCAGATATACGCTTTACCACAATTGGGAAAGATAGTATCTTAACCTTTACTATATTCTGACAAATTTTCTTTCAGAATCAAAATTAGTAATTTGCTGGATAAAATAAAAAACGAATACAGACAGCATTTCTCAGAAGTGTTCATGAGCCCATGTATTAGTCTCCTTTATACAGTCATGTGTTTGAACCTCTCTCCATCCTTGCTTGTGAACAACTGAGTCTTTCCAGGATGAACCTTTCATACCCAATCATGATACTATCACCTGTTACCAATGAACCTGTTTTCCTGTGGAATGATCCAAACAGGTGTTTTTGGATCAGTCCACAACTTTCACAGTCTTTTGTTGCTCCTGTCCCGACTTGTTTGAAACATGTTGCTGCCATCAAATTCAGATCAGATCAATGAAGTTGATGAGGTCAAACATTCAATATGTTGTCTTTGTACTATTTTTAATTGAGTATATGTCAGAAACGATTTGCAAATTATCACACTCCTTTTTTTTCATGTTTTACACAGCGTTCCAACTTTTTCCAGGTTGCAGATAAAGCTTTTTGGATAAAAGATGTGCGCTCAGCCCAGACAAATTATTTTGCTTAAGATGTGTCACAGACAATGAAACTGACAGTTCGTCTCTGATACTGATAGAGAAGACACAGTACTATCAATACCCGAAGCCTGACAAATGCACAAATCAAAAAGCTCTCATTCTCCTTCCACCACTTCTACAATTATTAAAGCAGTATTTCATTTTTGGTACATTTTAAGTTTTTAGCTCTTTCCAACAAGAGCTGACACCACAGGGTTTCCACATTTATTTCAAAGTTTCATTTCGAAGTATTGAAATAAGAAATACAAAGGTTTTAGAAGAAGTAAGGTTCAGAATGCACATCGAAATATTATTGTATTCTAGTTTGTCTCCTTAAATGAATTCAAAATTAGGGACAAATATTTACTAAATAGTAACCAACTAAGTAACCAACTGAACGGTGTTTATTTCTCAGAATGGCAGCATTTACCAAAGGACACAGTATGATGCAAGAATTACTGAGCTATCAACCAAGCCGAACATTCACCTGTCACATGTCACCTGTCCAAAGAATGATATACAACCCACTGGTGACTGCAGAGGACATCAGCCCACGCCATCATCAATCTTCTCAACTGGCAGATAGGCAATAGAGTTAGTGCTCGATGTCCATACTGTAGCCGCAAATAGCAGCCATCACGGCTACAGAAAGTGAACATCATTAGCTCATGTTCTGGTTCCACCAACAGAAATATAAGTGTATTTGACTAAGTGAAGCCTATCCCACTATTGCATTACTTGCATATTCGCTTCGAGTTTGTCTTGTACAAGCTGAAGCATGATGTTTAGATTGTGTAGTGTTTTTTTTTTTTCCTTTGTTAGAGTCAGTAAGAGGTTTACATCTGGTTTTGAAATGCCACATGTATTCAAATGCCTTTTAAATTGCTGTGTTCAGTATTTGAAGCTAGTATGGCTCTAGTACTGGTCTGTTGGTGGAATGGTGGATGAATCTCCATGAAATTTCGTGCAGATGGTACCAAGTGAATCCCAGTGATTTTGGTGACCCCCTTGACTTTTCCTTTAGCGCCACCATGAGGTTGATATTTATGGATCTCAGTTGCTGCAGATTAATTGTAGTACTTTTGGTGATCCCCAAACTTTTTCCTTCACCACATTGCCATCAGCAACAGTTCTGCTTTGTGTTAAGTGTTAATTAGCAAATGTTACTTACTACAGTAGGAGTTATTTGTTAAGCATCTGGATTGTCATTGTGAGCCTATGAGGACTCTTAGTCTTGTTGAAACATATGGCATTATCAGTTACTTACTGATACTTGAAGTATACCAGAACACCCTATAGGCTGTAAAATGAACAACAAAACATCTTAAACCGCAGCATAATATCCAAGAAAATGTAACCACACATGAAAGAAAACAACATCTTTGTTGTATTTCCCATGCTTTATTCTGCATCCTGTAACTATTTGATGAATAGTTTCATAATACACAGAGGAGAGCTGTGAGAGGAGAATCAAGCACCAGCAGAAGACGTTATGGAAGTGATGAATAACACCACCTGTTGAAACGTTGTCACAATATGAAATGAAATAAGAGAATTAAGTATTATGAATACAAAATAGCAACGTGTGGGTATTTTTTTTCCCCCAGCAGTCATGTTTGTTGCCCAACACAGAAAATGCTATCTGAAATTTCACAGATACCATTTTGTACACAGTAGATGATATAAGGCACCTGGAGCTGTAACCGACAACCTTATTGATCTTTATAAATATTATCTGGAGAGGAGGATCTGAGTTTTATAATGCTGCTGGGCTTTTGTTTACAATCCTCTGTTTATAGTATCAAGATAATATTAAGTGTTTAATAGTGTGTAAGAGCCAGTAAAGGCTGTGGATTTTACTGTAATGTGAGTCAATTAAATCAATATTATATATCAATTAATCAGTGTGTGTTAACCTTTTCATGCAGATTCTTTGGCGACATTACTAATTCAAACTGTCTGGTCCAAAAAGTTTCCAATTGATACCACGAAGAGGCTATGAATAGTATCGTCTTGGATTTGAATATTTAATTGAATTTAAAATTGATTCATCAAACTTTGAAGCATTTTTAAGGGTGAAGTTAAGGTGGAAACTGGCAGTTCAAGTGGTTAACGTCAGGTCTAAATGCATCAGAGCAAACATTTCTGCTGGAGATGTACTGGATCTGCCAGATCTCCCGTGGTGGAAAGATGCTGAACATAAAGTTTGCAATCCATGTGTTTTGCATGACAACAAAGCCCAGTATGACGGGTTAACAGCCCAGAGACTGCTGACGGATCACAAACTGCATTTATTGTTTGGAAGTTAGCAGACACGGTGTCCTGGAGAAAAAATCCTGTGGGAGAAGTAGTAAAAAAAGTATGAGCGGTAGAGGGCAATTTTTATGAGAGCAAATCAGAGTGAATAGCAGAGGGAAGCTGTGGGGGACCAGATATCATTCAGAGGTTGTTTTTTGTAATTTTTTTAGAAGGAACGGTTCCAGCAGCTGTCACTTTATTGTTCCAGCATACAAATAAAAAAGAAATGAGAATCAGTATCATCATTAACAGAATGGAATCAACAGTGTAGTTAATAAACCTTCATGCTCCCTTTTTTTTTTTTTTTTTTTTTGTAACATATTTTAAAAATAGAACGCATCCAGCACATGTTCATCCAAACAAATTCAACTACCCTTTGCCGCCCTGTTAGCTTCTCCACTGTCTCTACATCAACATGTAACAGCTGTGCTCGGTGCTCAGCGCTTCCTCCTCCAGCAGAGTGATTATGACAGGCTGATTGGTGTTTTGTTTTCTTGGGGATGAGAAGATCAATGCGTGCCCTGATAGCGAGGGCTGGGCTGGGAAGCGGAAAGAAAGGATAAGAGAGAACGGGGATGAGACCTTGTCGCTTTCGAGTAGGAAACAGGGATCAAGAGGTTTTAGGGAGAGGAGGGGATGGAGTTAAAAGCAGATGATAGAATAGAGGACTGAGTTGGGAATGTGGGGGGTTGGATTTTAGGGGATTTCGGGAGGGGATGGAGAGTGATGGATAAAGAAAGAGGGGAGCTAAGAAGGAGGAGGAGCGATTGAGAGGAAGATCCAGATTCAACAGTACAGTAGAAGAGATGGCTGAGGATTAACATTCTGTGACTGTCTGCAAGCGCTGGGATAATCTCTGGCGTCCTGCGGAGCGCTGTGGGAAGCCCACCACTGCCATGGGGGTTGAGGCCTACCGCCAGGCCCGTCGCCGCGTGTGTACGAGTGTGTGCGCATGTCTGTTTGCTCATGTGTG
This sequence comes from Centropyge bicolor, assembly GCA_037975185.1. Classification (NCBI taxonomy): domain Eukaryota; kingdom Metazoa; phylum Chordata; class Actinopteri; family Pomacanthidae; genus Centropyge; species Centropyge bicolor. The sequence continues at coordinate 5,108,035 of JBBMOC010000002.1, forward strand.
ACTCTCAGTCTAGGTGTGGCAGGTGGAATGAGGTGCTGATTCCAGCCCCCCCACCATGCAGCGCTCTAAGCAGCTTGATGGATGTGCCCCACGGGTGGCAAGAGGCGGGCGTGGCACAGGCGTTTTTTCTTCAGATTCACGATGGCCCTTAGTCCAGAGCTAGTTTATCTCTCACACTTTTCCTCTATGATTTAAAAGGCCGGAAAAAAATCTGCAATCCAGCATTTTAAGTGCACGCGTTTTCCTTCCGTAGGCAGCGAGGAGGAGTCGGTGGATAGCTCCTTACAGAGTTTTAATCCATATTGATTTGTGCTTCATGCTGTCTCGTCCAATGGAGCGCAGCGCCGCGGGGCACCACACAGCGTGGTGAGGCATGGCGTGGCATTACCTCGCAAGTCTCTGCTGGCCACTGTTTGTTTATGTGTGAAATAAAACGAGAGAGAGCGTACCTGATAGATACAGTACTTACAGATACAGTAAAGTGCAACATTTTCACCGAGGGACGCAGCCAGGAAGACACAGGCACATATAGCACACATACACACACACCTGTGGAATGATATTGTTAGGTTGTGATTAAAAGGGCACTCCTGCTATTAATGCACTGCTCACACATACACTTAAAGAAACAGACTCGTTCTTGCGTCTCAAGAGCCTTAAGCTTGCAGGTGTGTAAAGCATTAAGATGGAAATTTACATAATTAGCTCTGATTGGACCGTTATTTTCTCCTTTTTACGCTATACTGGCTCACAACAGAGTACTCATTTCTTAAGTCTTACTACACATTGTTTTTCTTCTTCGAGTTGCTGTCAGCTTATTCAAATTAGATTATATTGACCTGGGAAACCATTGACGATTGGCATGTCCCATGTTTTATTTAAAGTGCTTGTACAAAGCGGTGTTGGAGGAGGGAACAGCTGTACTTCTGTTTCCTGAAAAGCCAAATGTGATTGGTTGTTGCATATCACAGAACGTTTTGCATAAAGCTGAGGGTTGGGGACTTTCCGTCAAAGAGCCATTAAAGATATCCAGAGTCAGTCATGCTTCAAAATCTCTGGATCAGACACATTAATGCAATTCAACATCATCTTTCTTTTGACGCTTTTTGCAGTACCTGGTATATGTCCATGTCTTTCAAACTCAATGCCGCAGTTCACAATATAGCTTTTCTGTAGGGTCTCCAAGCACAAGTCAGGACATCATCAGGGTTATATTCTCAAATATTGCAGAGCTCCTTCCATAGAAACCAATATAAAATTGTCAGATAAACTGATCTGAGTTTGTCTTCATTTTATACAACAGGTGTAAACACAAACTGTAGTCATTGTATATTTTTCTTCCATTTTGCAGTTTCCCACCAGCATTGATCTATCAACCCTCTTACCTAGTCAGAGGTCGGCGTTCACAGTTTCTATGAGACGTAGACCACCTCAAGTTATGTATTTATTGCACTGCAACTGCGTGCATTCATGTATGTAACCCCTTTGCTCAGTTCTTGCATAGAAACCAGGCAAAGGCAGCGACCCTGATTGAAACCACACTATTCAGCAGGAAAAAAGCGGCAGCACCAATGTCAATATTTCTGTTAAAACCGTTTCTTCTCCACTCAATACTTCCTTTAATAGGTTGGCTTTGTTTAGCGAGGAGTCAAATGAGAGAAAAGAGAATAGATGAATAAATCTATATTAGTGTCTCTAACCTCTGATTGTGCAAGTCCTCTTGTTTTGCCACTTAATACTCGGAGCTGGCTAATCATCAGACAAGTATCTGACTTTATCTCCCATCTCCATGATCGAGCATCGAGACAGCCTGGCATCTCAGCTGGTCCCAAATCTCCCTTTCTGAACCCTTTCCATGACTAAGCCAAGTATCAGTTGTACAGGCAGTGGAGCTCAAGCCCAGGAAAACAGCGGAATATGACTTTTTGGATCTTTACCAGCCGGTTTTGAATTTGCTATTTTCCTCCTGTCTTGACAAAGCAAATAGGCGCATGAGAAGCATTTTAGTCTGTCGTCACTCCTCCTCCTCCAGATTGTCGCACTGAAAGCTTAGTCCACTTTATGCAATAGCGTGTCCCACCAGTTACAATCGATAGTACACCCCAGTCACCTTCATACCTAATCAATGGGTCAGCCTAGACTACCCCAGCCTCTGTCCCCCGTGGTCCCTTTGCAAAGTCATAACTATCTATTTTAGGGCAGACAGCAGCAAGTCACTGTAATCAATAACAGTGCATAAGTCCCAAGCTGATCTCTGAGATCAGATGCAGGGCCAATCAAAGCGTTTTTAATAGATTTTTATGAACTATATGAAGACTAATTACTGGCATACATTCAGAACAGCAGGCCAGTAGACAAAAGAATTGCAAGTGTGACACAACCAAATAAATAGCAACCAGTTTTAGTTAAAAGTCACTCAAAGCAACCAGATCTGCTTTGGATTAAAACGAACAGTGGTTTTGCATCTATTTCAGCAACATTTTGCAGGATTACCGCACCGCTGTAGTCCTGCTGTTGGTTGAAAACTCGTGCTGGGGATAAAGAGAGGCTGTCTAAATCCTGTTCAAACCCTCCTGCCGCCACATTTCCACACCGACACTCTTCATTCAGAGATATTATACTAAATACTGCAGGATGCTGCAGCTACGACTATGTAGTTGTATTAGGTGGAAATACCTGAAAAGATATTTATGTAATACTCTACGTTTAAATGTTACTATATCTAATCCAACAAAGAATTAACTAATTAACATTAGGGCCTTGTTGTTGTGGCCAATACCCAGCTAACATATCAGTGCGATCACACTGGTCAGTCACCTCAGCGCTGGACACAATCAGAACCGTCCGCCCTGATCAATATCAGTATGCTCCAGTCACCTCTGGGTGTAATTAATGCAACGCAGGCCCTCTGAGCCTATTAAAAATGAATTGACCAATCGTAGATCAGTAGGCAGCTTTGGCCTCTCTATTTCTATCCAAAGACAGGAGGAGACATGACATTGCTAAGTGTAACACAGAGGGCAGAATAAAAAAGAAATTCTCAAGTCTTTATCTGTTCAGTGTAACCTGATTTTCTCCCTGTGTATCTTACAGTCTACATATTGATTTTACTTCATTTTGATTTTACCCCTCCCTCTCTTTCTTGGTTAATTTCTTCCATCTCTGGAGCCTTTTGGGGGCGAACAGCCTGCGAAGCTCCTCATCAATGTAGCCGACCTGAGGTGCAGGGATCGCTCCAGTAGCAGCACTCATTTGTCTGCTGCCACAGGACATTTTCACCACCCGGCTACTGTTTGCTTTTTTATCCATATTCTATTCTGTTTCCTCCAAAATAACTCCAACTAGGCATTTTCACAGTGTGTCTGTTCTTGTGAGCTGCGAGAAGGCAGGAAAGCTATATCTGGCCCTATCTGAGCGAAAATGTCAAGAAGTGCGTAAAAGAATGATCTGTGTCTTTTGCTCTGTAGATTCACCTGATCTTTCAGCCTTTTGCTTTGCCAATATCTCACTCAGTTTTTTTTTTGTTTTTTTTTATGTGTGCGCACATGCTAGAACCTCAATCACTGTTTTTGTTTTGTTTGTTCGTGCCTAAGTTTGCGTAGGCATGCATGTCTGCGAGCGTGAGTCAAAGACAAGTGTTTGACTTTTTGAACAGATTTCATTTCTGCCTTTCTTCTCCATTCTCTCTTTCATTGCTTTTGTTCCCTCGTCTCTCAGTTCTTCACACATCCGCTGGATCTTTTCGGTTTCATCCACATAACTAAAATTCATCATGAAGGCATTCCATGGCCTTTTGAGGCCAAATATAGGAAGCAGCGCCTTTCATTCGCCTTTTCACTTCATTTTCTCTTTTATTAAACAATATATATATTTGAGTGAAAAGTTGACTCTGAAAAATGTGGAGAATTTCTGAGTATTCTTGGTATTTACTCTGCTCCCCTTTTGCTTTGATGACAGCTTGCACTCGAGCTGGACTCCACAAGTTTGTGCAAAACCTGATGACCCATGTTATCCCAGCATGACTTGACAATGTTCCAAAGCTTCTTGTGATGTCGCAGAATATTTGGCTTTCTCCATTTTCAAGTGAACCCATAAATGTTCAGTGGGGTTATGGTCAGATGACTGTGGAGGAATGATCATGACAGTCAGAACTCCTTGGTCTTCAGTGAGTTCTTGCAATGCTTTTAGGTGATTATCCTGCTGCAGTAGGAATCCTTCTCCACAGAGATGTAAACCACAGGGTGGAGCAGGTCTCTGAGGAATGAAAAAGACTTCGCCCCCAGACACCCCCAGACTCAAATACTCACAACATCCATTTTCACTGTGAAAAATCTTCAACTTGGAGTCATCAGTAAATAAGACTTGTTCCAGTCATCCACTGTGAAATGCTGGTATTTCTTAGCCCTGCCCGAGCATTTGCCCTTTTTTTCCCTCCTGAGAAGAAGTTTTGAAACTGCTGAGATCAGTACAAGACAGCCTTCTTTTGACAGTATTTTTGCTGATTGGAGTCTTGCGTTCTTTATTTACCAAATTCTGAGTCTGTGATGAAGTTGCTTTTCTATCCCTCAGAGAACTAAGCTTGACGTATTGATCTTCTGATGGTGTGGTCACTGGTCGTGCTTTGGATACAACTGATCCAGTTTCTGCAAAAATGTTTCGAGCTGTGGTGGTTTGACAGTGAGAAAACTTCTCTCTCCTTATGTAACCCCTTATTGTGATTGAAAGAAATAAACTCAGACTGGGCTACTGTTTCAGTTTCTCTCAACAGGATCCTGGATACTTAGCTTTTGGTGAACTGGTTATATCTCCCTTCTCCAGTACAGGCTGACAAATTGATATAGGTAACGAGATCATAACAAAGGACGAATAGAGAGGTGCCTCCACTGTGAAGCTACTCAACCTATGAGCTATATTCCACAGAAACAATTTTAAGTATTTTTGGCAGTGTTGTTCAGGACAACCATGTAAAAGGAATGACAAAGATAAATGTATTCAATCAGTCTCAATCAGGGTTACTCAGTTCAACATCTTGAAATGTTCAAGATGTCACCATATGCACATATAAAGAAAATAAATCTTTTGTATCCTCTCTCGATAACATCCAGATGTTTCCAGTGACTCATTCAAACACGATAGATGCAGTTCAGAAGATCTATCTATCTATCTACAGGCGGCAGATGATGCAACAGCAGGTTGGATGCAACAGGTGTTTGTCAGTGTGGTGATGCAGGTACAGTGTGCGAAGTCCATCCACACAGGCAGCAGCAACATTGGCTAATTAACATGGCGCTCCAGTCGTCTTCTCCCATCCTCGGTGATAGAGATGGTGGGGGATAACACTTGTGCCAGTATTTTAAAAGTATGCTCGTCAACGAGTATTTTCCACCTCAAAGTTACACACAGTTTCTGCTTCTTGACTACACACCACTAGCTTTCTCTCACACGTGCTCACATCTGTGTTCACTTCCATATCCCACTCCTTCCCAAAACAAAATCATCTCCCGTTGGTCAAGATCCCACCCAAACAAAATGACTGCACCCTGGTCAAGCACCCAGGAATTCTGACCTTTGCACAGGAGCTACATTGATTAATGCCACAAATGTGCTTAACTTTGATTGCTGACCCTAGAAATAATCTTAATATCTTAAATAGTTCCTCTTCATTTTACATGTCGTAAATCACTGTGTTGTTTCTGAATCATCAAACTTTCTGATTATCTACAGGTTTATGTAAAAAAATTTAATGGGGCGTGTATGTGTGTGTATTTGTGTGTGGAACAGATTATGGAGTTCACACACAGTGTTGCACACAAACTACACACACATCAATATCCACATACATGTGCATGGAACCACACATACATCAGTTAACAATTAGCCCTAAGTGTGCTTGACTCTGTATGTTAAGGACCCATCCAAAGATTGCTGGTGTGGGATGAGAGGTATGAAAAGTGAGAGATTACTCACCCTTTCCAATACGCCCACACATACACACACACACACACACACACACACATCGCCACTCACCTCTCTCCCTTGTCTCTCGCCCTGTCTCTGTCATGTGAAACAAAAACAAAATCCTATTTTGCGTTCTCGGGCCCACACGTTTACACTGTGACACACAGTGAGGTGCATGTTATGAGTCTAACTAGCTCTGTAGCAGTGTCACATAGCCAAGTCCCTGCCTAATCAGGCCACTTACACACACACAGACATGCACACACAAACACACTTTGCGGAGGCCATGTGTTGGGATGGTGATAGAGGGTTGGCAGTTGGCAGACAGACAGCAGACGCTGTTCTTCGACATCAAACGTCTCAGAGCAGAATCTCACTTTCATGCCTTCTCTCCCTCTCTGTCACACACACACACACACACACACACACACACACATATCGTCACGCACGCACCCACAAACACAACAACGCACATTTCCTCTGATCTCGCTGCCAAAACTCAAAGACTTGGAAGGACTAACACACACACACACACACACAAGCAAGCACACACGCACGTTCACGCCTACATATACCCAAGCACTAAAAAGTGAATTAAATTTCATCAGCCATTGTTGAAATCTACTCTGTGAGACGCAAGTACGCGTTTCATGTGTGGCTTGAAAATGATTCAGAATATTTTTTCCCTCTTTCAGACTGAATTCAGTCAAGCATCATGATCTTATCTACTGACACAAACTGACACGCGTGGCGTAGGCATACATTGTGTACACAATACATACATTACAGGAAATTAATTTACAAGGAGCTCTTGTAATACGTACAGAGGAGTGAGATTAAAGGGAAAAACCTCAGCAAATGAATAGGGCAATGCAATCAATTCAGATGTGTCTATACAGGGCATGGTGGGTCACTGAATGCTTTGATGAATATTGAATTGATGTGAATCATATGCTGTGGCCTTCACAGTTTCAAGATCGGCAGATTTTGCTCTGCTGTGTTACAGCTCATCAGCAACATGCCCGCTGAGGGAGTATCTTTTGTACAAGCGATGTTCATCCCTCCAGTAGAGTTTCACAGACTTTATTTAGAGATTTTATTCCATGGGACCCTGAAGCTCTTCTGTTGGTTTGTGGAAGCCAAACACCTTACTGAGGGAGCCATCACTCCCAACCTGTTTGGTAGAATCCAAACAAACTCTGGTGTGTTTGTCCGCTTGGTTTGGTTCTTGTGGATGAGCATGAAAGCGGTCAGTCAAACTCAAAAAAAAATTCAATTGTGCCGCATGAAAACAGATTTTTATGACTTTAGAATAAATTCCAAACTACTCTTGAATTCATTTGCTGATCATCAGAACTGTCAATAAAGCAACTTGTATGAGCAATCCATACAATTATGCAAGATATGATAACAGTAAATGGCAACAATGCATCATTCAGACCTGCAAAAGTGACCAACTATATGTTGTTTTTTCTTGTGTACTTGAAGCTCCTCCACATGGCTATTTCAAGATTGACTAGTTAATACATTTAATGTTTAGTTTGTTAATTATTTTAGACTTTGGTATCGACCGCATTCGGGAGAAAGAGGCAGAAAAGAATTAAGAGTGATGTAAGCGTCTTGATTAAACCTTTGCTTAGCTCCACTGAATAATGTAACGGTCTCTTATTCGTGATGGATGAATGGTAACAGACAGTGATAGAGAGTAAACTCAACAGACAACAGACAAGATGGAGAGATATCACATAGATATGATTGATAAGATGAAAAGTGATTCATCGACTCATCTTGACCCAGTGAGGGCTGCAAATTGAGCCACGGGTGGCGCGCCGGCGAAGGTGAAATTGACTTCTCGCGTCTTTAGAAAGTTTAGAGGAGATCCTCGTGAAGTATGTCTGAGCCACAGGAAGTGAGCAAACCTGTGCACAATGCATTACTGTTTATTGAGCGTCACGGCATCTGTGTCATCACACGGGAGCAAGCTTTAGCCACTTGTACACACACGCACTCACGCACTTCCTCGTGTGCATGATGTGTGTGTAAACACCCAAAGATCCACTTTACACACACAAACTGCCTTCACCTTGACAGTAGGCTGACTTAAGATGCAGTATTGATTCAAAGAGCAGCTGCACTCTACGTTTGTGTGTGTGTGTGTGTTTGGTAGGTCGAGGATTGGGGCATATTTATTTGGTGCTGTTTGTGTGCTCGTTTTCATGCACGTGCACGCGTGTTTGTAGCCGGCCGCTCCTCTGGAGAAAGTTGGTCGGCCCCTCTGCCCTTCAAAGTCATTTGGAATTCATCTGCAAGCCTGACCCTGACAGCTGTTTGTTTTTCCTCTCCGGAGAGAGGAAGAGGAATGGAAGGATGGCGAGCGAGGAGGAAGTGGGGGGTGTGGTTAATGAGTGAGAAAGTGATAGATATCAGAGAGGACAGAAAAACAAGAATGGAAGCGAGACTTGGGCGAAAACTTGGGCGTAGCGGCGGAGGACTGTTTCCATCCCCGCCTTAGTGGTCTCAGTGCTGTTTGGCTTGTTGAGCATTTGAGACACACAGGACAATAAGTGGTGCTCTGAACGGCTTCCATTAGTATCCCTCATAGACCACTAGTTTGAATGTGTTGAGCCTGTGTAGCAGCATGAATGCAAAGCAGGGCGAGACAGCAGAGATAAAAAGGACATGAGGCTCTGTTAGCAATCCCTGGGTGTAAATATAGGTTTTTCATAAAAAAAAAAAAAAGTCAGAGTTTACTGTATAAGTGTGTCATCTGGGATCAGCGCAGTAGAAGTTTTAAAGCCTCTACAGCTGAGTGCGGTGAAGAGGAAACCCTGTGGGATGGAGAGGTTTTTGTCTTTTGTCTGGGTTGGGTGTAGGTGTAAGCGGATGAGTAAATGGACACAGAGGAGGGAGGAGAAGGGAAGGATGCTGGGAGACGATGTCGAGAATGCAGCGGTGGAACAACAGCAACCAAGAGGGGAAGAGGAAGAGCAGGGGGAGTCATAGGTGAGGGGAGAGCGGGAGGAGGGAACGGGAAGGATAGGAGGCTCGTGATTGGATAAATGGGCAGAGAGGAGAGGTGTCAAGGGAGAGGTGCTATCCTATTTTTACTCTTCTCCTTCTGGGAGCCCCTATTCTCTCGATCTATCCATCATAATGACAGAAACCCCCAAACTCACTTGTTTTCCCTTTTTCCTCCCCTTCTCCCACTTTCTCTTCCTCTCTCTTTTCTCATGCACCCGACATTTTTCTCCTCTGGAATTCTTTTTTTTTTCTAATGTAGAAATTTCAAGGGCGTCTACTGTAAATGAATTAATAGACTTTACATTCTGCGAGCCGCTCACATAGAAATTGCTTATTGACTAACAATGACTATTTTAAGCATGCACAGTTCACTCAGACAATAAGCTCGCACACACACACACACGCACAGTTTTACAGCGCTCCGCCATCCAAAGCTGATTCCTCCTCTCACAAGTTTCGTGGTCTTCCTTTCGTTGTCACAAGCAATTAATTTGGCCATAGCTTGTGTGTATTGATCTGCGTGGCATAGGCATTGTAATCTATTCAGTCTGGTAAAGAGGCAGCATTCATGCCCATGAAGAGGCAGCAAAGGACATACACAGACACACAAACACACACACACACACACACACACTTTCCAGCTGGAAATCAATCCCTTGCTTCCTGGAAAATACATGCATGCTTTCTTAGAGGATCATAGCTAATTACTGAGTGTGTCTTCACGCATAATTTTCTTTTTTTTCCTCTCTCAAAAATAAAGTGAAATTATTGACTCCAATGTTTGTTTATGGATGGGCACTAAAACTTTTCCTTAAGCTGAGCATTTGAGATTTCATGTGTGTTGCCTTTGTGTCACGCGGGGACACACACGAGCTTTGTACTTGTTTGTACTGTGCTGTTTACTTACCCATGACAGGTTTGTTGCAGCGCCGCTTGTGTGTGTGTGCTCTTTGTTGGAGCCTGATTAAATTCCCCATAGAGGGCTTCATCATCTTTATCAGGCAGAAAAGAGAAAATTACAAGCCCATCAATCCTCGTGTTTGATCTAGCTCACCCCTTTCCGCCTCTGTGTCTTTTGCCTTCTCTGTTCTATGTATCCAGGCTTTCATTTGCTTGCTCCTCCTCAGGCCCACCATGCCTGTGATGTTGGGAGGTCATTTGTCTCTATGTTAGAGCTGTCCTGTCCCCCGCTCATCCTATCTGGCTCCTCCAAACTCTCTCGGCTCCTCATCATCAGCGCCTGAGAATAGACCGGGTCGTGTCTTTTGTATTTGTGTTTTTCTTCTCTCTTTTCATTAGGAGCATTTGCATTCACGCATGTCTCTATCGGCCCTGTCTGACTACACCCATCCCTTATTGTTATATTGTGAATAGCATTACATGTTTAGCATCTGGAAAAAGTGGCACGCTGAGCCCATGAGGACAGTTTTACGCCCCACCTGAAGGAAACCAGAGGGGTGCCATTTAGCGCAAAACAAGAAGTTAAAGGCAACGTTTTGTAACAATAATTAGAGCTGCAAGATGAATGCTGTGTCACGCACAACAGCTTGACTGTGGTCAGGAGTTTAAGGCACAGTGTTTTTGAGCCTTTCGACAGCTACTCCCAAGTTGTGGCAGCTGCACCTGTTTGCCAGTCACAATGAAAGAGGCAGGGTTTCTAGTCGCTGATAGGAAATGCCGCCTGACAGGATCGACTTAGAGTAAAGAAAAGCAGCAGCAGGTAGCAGCTGGAAAATTGGAAAAAGAGAAGGGGAAAGATAGACTTTTATCTACAAAGTGTAGTTTTTAAAAAAGTTGGTGGACTATCATCGGTCCCCACCAATCACAACCACACACACTTGTTAATAATTAGTTGGTCACCTGATCAGAGGGTCTGATCTCCTGTTGATGTCATTACAGTTTGCAGCAGGTCATGTTGGCACTGCCAGTGAAATGTTTTGATTTCACGAACGGTAAACTGAATTTTGTGCTGTTTTTAGGTTGAATTGTTTTTCAGTTGTAACCACGCAGATGAATTTGATCAGCAGGGATAAGGATGTTATTGTGTGTTCTCTGTTTGCTGTAATTTGATTTGGACTTTGTTTTGACTTTGACTTAATATCTAGCTGATGTTAGATATTAACTTTTGTGTACTGTCGTGATTGCTTTACTTCATCGTTTAGGATTTCACAGTGCTTTCTATAATAATACATTTTACAGTTACAGTTTTCTTTTTCTTCTGACCTTCTTCAAACCAAATATTTAGGCATGTATTGAAGTGGGAAGCCTTCCCCTTGTCACAAACTTGGTGTGGACTTTTGATGAGGGTGACATAATATGTTCATGACCACTAAGCATTGTCATTACACTAAATACAGACAGACAGAGTACTTTATTAATCCCTTTGGGAGGTTCCAGGGAAATTAATAAAAAATAAATAAATAATGATTTAATGTTTTAGATGTTATGTTAATAAATTTATTTCAACGATCATGTGCCAACAGAAATGTTACTGTATGTCCAAACAGAGCATTACGAAAACCCATTGTATTTAACTGGTAGTTGAAGTATCTAGTTGATAAAATAATCCTTATACATATTTGCTATGATTCTTTTCTATCATTCTTTTTAAAACCAGGCTGTAATATCTTGGTTCATCTGCTCTTAAGCCATCATCAACATGTTACTGTTTTTATCCCAGTTAAGTCAAAACAGATTTGATGAATAGTTTTTGTATGTTTTTAATTAATTTTTAAAAAAATATTAGATCAAGTACATTTCAAGATTTTGTTTTTTATGTGTAAATATAGCTCTGGTAACCAAGCCACCGTGATTTGTGGCTCAATAAAGTTGTCAATCAATCAGTCGCGTCGCTTTGCACTGACCTGATCTTGATAGCGTTCTTTGTCGAAAAGGAGTTGTAAAGGTCAAGACGTGAGGTTCCCCGCTGAGGAGAAACCAGGACAACTCTCCACACTTTCCACCACGAGTCGATAAATTTCTCTCACTCCTCTTTTGTTTCACCAAATCCCTTCTTTTGGCATCTCATGAAACACAACCCATCTGTGTGCGCCGGGGCTGCTCGCTCAAGTCAAACAGTCAAATGAGCGTGGAGATGAAGGCTATTTGATGTGGTTTGTCTGTGCCGTGTGCGTCAGTGTGTCTGTGGCGCAGGCTTCAAATTGCTTACTTGAATTTGTGAGCGCTACAAGAATTAGAGAAGAGGCACTCAACCTCCCCACACCCCCAAAAAAATCCAGCCTCAATCCCCTTTTTTGCTTTTTAAATCAGGTTTTACAAACACCCTCCACTGCTCCTTCCATTCATCCATCTATCTTTCCTCTCAAAACTCAGGATTTCAATGATTTCAGCGGCTTAGAGTCGATGTTATGCCCACAGGAATATGTAGCTATACCAAAACGAAGCATACTCTCAACATATCTGCGTAAAATTCAAACAACACCAGTATTGGGGTTTTTTTTTTGCAATACTGAGCAAAGCATTTTTTTCTCTCGCTGTCACACGAGCTACAGTATAGTGCATGTGCGGCTTGCTCTGTTTTCCATTGTAGTTAAATTCAACAGTGTGAAAAGCCTCCAAAGTCACTTTTGGGAAGGAAAACATCTGCTAAATGGTCACATCTCCCTCTCAGAACCAGAGCTGAACCAGGCTTTACCTGGTGTGTGCCTCAGCGTGTTGTGCATGTGCCTGGCGCCTGTGTGTGTGTGTGTGTGTGTGTGTGTGTGTGTGTGTGTGTGTTTGGCAGTGCAGAAACCCTGGCTAACCCCCTCTGTGCTTCCCAATGTCCTGTCTCTGAAGAGCTATGACCATTAAGCAGCTGTTCTCTTCTAAAGCCACAGAAAAAAATGAGAGAGCGGCGAGAATGCAAATGAGTCTCGGTATGCGCCAAAACTTCTCCAGAGGGACACACTGTTAGGTCAGAGACACACGGAGGCTCATACAGTACAGTACATGTGCTGGCACATGTACAATACACACTCACAGCTGCACGTATTCGCCCACGTGCAGCTAGGTTAGACTCCCTATTATGTAGTGCAAGGATTCTCTTGAGTATCAAATGATCTTGCTGTAACTACATTTCTCTTGGAATTGGAAAGCAGAGGCTTTAGAGTCCAATACATCTGATTAAACGGACTCCAGGTACAGACATCTACTGTAACTACCTGTCTCAAGCAACGCTTCGCGATTTGTGTTACAGTTTGATATAGTGCCTCTCTTTTACGCTGTAATTGTTTGGTACACAGTCTATTAGGATGTGAGTGTTATTACAAAGGAGGAGAGCTTCACGCTGTGCACCGAAACAAGGACATTGTTCTAAGGACACTTCAAATTTGTTCATAAAGCGGCTCCTTTTGTGTGGCTGTCCGCGGTGCTGAAACCAGTCTTGAAGGTGAGGGGAGGACGGAGAGTCGGAGGGAGGGGGAGGGGGGTTGGAGAGAGGTTTTTTTTTTTGTCACAAACAGCAAGCAAAGCACACGCTCCGTTGATCTCCACAGGCTCGAATGAGTCGTCTGCTGAATGAGTGCAAAAGTGTCGACAAATGGCTGAAAATGTCGACAAAGAAAGAAACAACAAAGGGCTTGTAGGTTTTCACTAAAACCACATTTTCAGCTCAGTGCTGTGGCGATGTGCATTTCTCCGTCGCTTCCCTCTTTTTCCCTGAGATGTGATTAGTGTATAGCGGAGTCAGCCTCTGGATAATGAGAATATATGGTGAAAGGTATAAAGCATCTGAGCTTATTTTTTCCTGTGCCCTACTTTTATTTATACTCACACTTACGCCAGGCTGACACTAGTCATTCAATTTGTGGTGTTTTGTGTTTGTGTCCGCGGCTGTCGCCCCTGTGTGTGCAGGTGTGTGTGTGTGTGTGTGTGTGTGTGTGTGTGTGTGTGTGTGTGTGT
>JBBMOC010000002.1:5122252-5213018 GCA_037975185.1 Centropyge bicolor
TGAAGGAGGAAGGAACAGGACCGTGGAGACAACAAGGCTTTTCTCTGAGGGAAAAGAGCGAGAGTCGAGAGCGGGGGGGGGGGGGTACTGCTGAAAAAATGGTAACCTCCTCTCGCTTCTCGTAGAACGGGTTTCACCGCTATCGATTCTGGATTCGGAAGCCCACTGCAAGGGCCGTTCATGCATGTGTGTGTGCATATGTGTGTGTGTGAGCGAACCATACACCCTCTCCTGGAGGTGTTTTGCTGGCCTGTGTTTTTTCCCATGTCTCACGGGGATCAGCTGTAAAGGTTAACTAGTCTTTTCTTAAGCTTTCAGCCTCATGACAAATGACCACGTTCAACCCATGGGGGCACCTTATAGCACACCGTCTCTCTCCATCTATTCCCCTCCCTCTCTTCGCTCTCTCTCTCCCTCTCCCCTCTTCACCTGCTCTCCCTTGGTGTTTCAGCTAAGCAGGCAGGTAGAAGGAGGAGAAACAGGAGGAGGTAGGTGGATGGGAGCAGGCGAAGGCAAAGAGGACGGGGGGGGGGGACAAAAACTGTCACTGAGGGAAGAAAGGGATTGTGAGGCAAAGAGACAGAGAAAAGTTGAAAACAAAATTGACAAAATAACATGCTAGGGGCGTATAAATCGACAGCTTGCAATTCAGACTGCCTGGTTTCAGATCCAGAAACCCAACGTTAACTTGAGAGTGTAATGAGATGTAGAAACGGGGAGATTGAGTAAATCTGCATAATAGTCTAATAAGCAGAGGGTTTACTTCTCATACCGTTAGACGATCCTTGCTCACCGGCGTCTCTATGACCTTTCCTTTCTTGTTCCTTTAACACATGCTACTTCTTCTTGTCTTGACATCCTTGCAGCCTCATGCCCTCCATTCTGGAGCGTAGCAGGCTGAATGGACTCTCCAGTGAATCAAGTGGGAGCTTCTGTGTAGCCCACATATATATATCTAATATATATGGATATACAGATATGCCAGGTATAATGATGCTGAATGGCAGTGATAAATAACCTCCATGAGAAAATGTATCACTTTGCGTTCTTGTGTGTGTGTGTGTGTATGGACATAAGTATACGCGCGGGGGCTCGTGTGCATATGTGTGTGTGTGCGTGTGCATGATGGAGTATTACAAGGTGTTGTCAAGAAAGCAATTTGTTTCTGTCTCAGATGGGGTTTTTTATCATGACAAATTGACGTGAACCTCATCTTGAAATCCAGCGTCTCCTCCTGCGCTCCCACCGATTCTACCTGGGCCGCACTCTCAACTTTAATATGATGAAGTCATAGCTGCAGACCAACCCCTCCCCCTCTCTGCACCCCGCCCCCCTGCCACCCCATCCTCTGCTGTAAATCGAGCCTCAACACCTGTGTATGAAAGCGTGTGTGTACCAAGGGAGCATATAGCTGCCTGTGTGTGTGTGTGTATGTGTGTGTGTGTGTGTGTGCCGCTCTTGATCTATGAATACATATGTGTGAGCATGTGCGTACGTGCTCACACATAGCATCCGCGAGTGTGCACAGTGGGGTGCCGCGGCACATTGTGTGCATCTGTGACTCGTTGAGGATGATAGATGGCGTCTGAGAATGTCACTTGAAGAGGTAGAAAATGAGGCTGACAGCGGCCCTCTGGAGTGGTGGTTCAGGGGTTGGCCTTTACCGCTCATCTTCTCCTCCCTCTTCACGACGGTACACAGCACACTACACACACCTTTGTGTCATCCATAGCCTCTCTTTTGAACAGAGGTTCCATGCCTGCAGTTCAATGCCTGTGAGTGTGTGTGTTGTCTTTTCACTCTCAGATCACTGACTACTTTTATCCCTGTGTCAGCATTCTTCTTCGTTGGCTTCTTCCGCCCTCCACTATCCACACTTGTTTCATAATGTGCAAGAGAAGAAAAAAGGCACACTAATTTTCCAGACAATCTCTCCATTAACTTGCTTAAATGTCATTCTTCTTAGTCATGTTGAATTATCTCTAAATGTACACTAAATGATGAACAGCTTTGGCGATGCAGCGCTGTCTAAATGCATAATGTCTAATAAGTGACTTAAGCGATGTGTCAAATGCTTACTGAATATTGATCAATGCGTTCGGTAATGTGGGATTATGTTAATTCTTCGACATGTTGATGAGCGGGAGATGACCTCAGCCTGTTGGTTGATAGGTGACATGATGCCTGCCCTCTGCTGGGCACTGTGAGGTCCTTCACTCACCTGGTAACCTGCCACCTGAGCTGACTGCTGGAGCCTGCGAGGGGACAAAGAGGGAGAAACGCACCCTTGTGTTTTACTCGCTTCATTTAGCCGGTGTGATGTTTGATATCTCCAGTTTATCCACGTCGTCCTGTCAGAGGGCAAAATCATTTCTCATTTATCTCGAAATGGGAAATGAAATGGATTTCTCCTTCATATGAGGTTTGGTTTCAGGGCAAGAGTTTTGTCAAAAGAGGCTGTTTCTGTGTTCCTGCTGTGCTGTTTGACATTGTTCTCTTCCTACTCAGGGGCATTACATGGATGCGAGCTCACCCATGTGAGATCTAACATATTACCGCCTTCATCGCCGCAGTGTCCTCTGCCCTTCCTCCGTCCCTCCCGCTCCACGTCTCTGCTTCACCGCCTTGTCTTTCCTCTCCGTCCACCTTGCCTCCTTCCCCTCCTCTCCTCTTGCCACCCGTTCCCTCACGTCTCCTATATCTCCTTTTATCCCTCTCTCTCTCTTTCCCCTTTGCCTTTGATGTGCGTGCTTTGTCACATTCCCATGATTCTGTCACTCTTTCACTCTCTTGCGCTCGTGGGCTCCATCGCTTTCTCCCGCCCTTGTTGCCACCTCCTCCTCCTCCTCCTCCTCCTCCTCCCATCCACCACTACGCTTCTCCCTCTTTCACTGTCTCACCCCTACCCCCTTTTTCCCCCTCTCCCTTTGGCTCATTCGTTAGCTCCCGCCGTCATCCTTCCTCCCCCTCCATCTCGGTGGTGCGGCGCTGCTGGGAGAGAGAGAGAGGTGGAGAAAGAGAGAGAGCGAGAGAGGAGGAGAGAGAGAGAGAGAGAGAGAGAGAGAGCGTGTGTGTTGAGTCTGCTCTCAGTCTCAGCTGTGGGCAGATGGAGGATGGAGCCGCAGCCACATCTCTCCTTCTCTTCTGCTCTGCCTGCCACAGGCTGAAAGGCGCTCTCTTTTTCCACTCTCAGTGTCTCCTCATCCATCCGTTCCCCTATGCCCGAGCTGGCCTTGATCTGTGACGGATTGAGCAAAAGAAGGGACTGAGGACTAGAAACAGGAGGGAGACAAAAAGACCTGCAGTCTCCTGGAAAAAAGGAGGGGAAAGCAGTGCAGGGCATTGCGCTCGTCCTTTTTCCCTCCGGTGTTTTGGTGTGTGGCGTTCGTCTCCGCAGTGCAACAGCTCCACGTGCGCAAGTGTGTGTCGATCCACACTGCGTGAGTGAGTGCATGTTTGTGTGTGTGTGTGTGTGTGTGAATGTGTGTGCTCCTGCTCCATCTCTCGCTCTCTCTCTCTCTCTCCTCCTGCGCGGTGCTCCGGCACTCAGCTAGCGGATTGTGCTTGACAGAGCTCACTGCAAACAGGCGGAGAGGGGAGAGGAAAGGGAAACAAGAGTGAAGAAGAACGCCAGCGAGGGAGAGAGGGAGAGAGAGAGAGAGAGAGAGAGAGAGACGACAGGCAGCAAGGACTTTGTCAGGAGGGAGAAGACAGGGTGCAAAAGATTGAGAATCAAGAAAAGAGGACTCTTAAGGGAGCGGAGAGGAGTGGAGTGTGGAGGAGAGGAGATAAGGGTAGAGGGTTAATCAGACACACAGACAAGTACGGAGCGATGCATCACTCAGGCAACACAGGAAGAACCAAGACCCTCTCTCACGAGACAGGTAAGACCCTCGGATACCTCTTTGTCACTACAGCAGCCAGATGGCATTGTGCTAGATTCTCTCCAGACAACAGTGTGAGGAACAATGGAGCATCTCTGTAACTTGACTACAGCCTATCCCCGTGTTTCTCCTGCTGTGGATGAACACACACACACACATGCTCAAAGAGGGAAAACATCTTGAATTATTTCTCATTTTTTCAACCTGAGCATCTCGGTTTCTGAATTCTCGATGTAATGTAGGTTATATGCACATACGGTGGAGTGTGTGTGCGTGTGTGTGTGTGTGTGTGAGAATGTGCGAGGTGGAGCTGGTGGCGGTGATCAAACGGCATACATACTGAATAGAACTTGGCTTTGATGTGCGCTTGAAGTTATGATTGGCATCCGTGAACGCCAGTATGTGCTGTTCGTACACGATTCCGCGCGCGTGTGTCTGTGTGTGTTTATTGGTCATTGATTTGAAGTTGGTGCGTACGTAAGTGCGCCCTTGTGTGTCGGCCCCCCAGCTTTCTGGTGAGCACATTCCAGTTGATGGTAATTACAGTGATTGACAGGCAGCTGATGGCAAGAAATGGACGGGATATGCCTTGCCCCCGTTCCACTCCAATCCATAATTTATTCATGCGTGTCATTCCTCAATATTTACAAGGTTATTTCTAGGTATTTGCCTTTCTAATTCAATGCTGATTAATTGATTGAATATTTAGATGTGATGTGGATTTGATTTAAAAATCAAACTGGTCTGATTTGTTGTGAACCGCGTGTGTGAATGTGCAGGATGTTGGAGAACAGCAGGGGATGTGTTGGTTGTCAGAAGAGTTTGACCTCAGGGAAAAGGTTAAGTGTGTCTACAGTATATCTCCGCGTCTCTATCGGTGTGTGTGTTTGCGCTTGTGTGCGTGCCATATAATAGTTGTTTGATTGCTTTGTGGGTGTGAGGGGATTGCTAGCACTCGTCAAGCTAATCAAACAGTTCCCACAGACAATCACAACATGGCACACACCCCTCTCAGCAGCTCCGACACATCTGCCTCCTATCTGAACAAACATTATGAATTTACAAGCTAGACAGGCGTAATATGAGTGTTGTTTTTTTTTTTTTGAAAACATAAAGGCGACATTGTCTGAGGAAATACAGGCCTTTCACAAGCTCACACACAAGCTCCCTGAACCGCCCACGCACGCACACACACACACACACACACACACACACACACACACACACACACACACAAACAGAAAGACACCCACCAACACATACACACACACACACATCTGTTACACGGATCCGGCCCAGCGGTGGATAAATGTGCCTTTCTGATTGCTGCCACAGACAGGACGTGATTGGCATGGCAGACCAGGGAATTAGCCATGGTTTCCATGGTGACTAATTAGGAGGGTCCTGACTGGTGGGTTTATGAAGACAGATGACAGATCGGTGGTTCACTTCCTGCTTTACTGAGCGGGTGGTCCCATTGGCTAACGGGACCCCCTGCCATCTGAGACAGACAGACCCTCTGCAGGCCACCTCACACGTGCTCAGCTGTCACCAAACCTGCAAAAATGAAAAGAAACGAAATGTTGTCCTGAGACAGCAGACACACAAACATTGGTACATGTTTCAAGGAATGTGCACGTCTCAGTGAAAACACACCTTTATTGTAACTTTGCCTTAAACGGACTGATAGATTGAGAGAAGTCTGGTGTTTCCACACAGGAGCAGCCACTGCTTCCCACAGTAAACACCACATGCGCTCAGCTGTAGGCTAAAACCACGCGAGACGTATGCATATTTAGAGACTCATTGAGGAGACACCCATTTTATGTGACAATAAACAAGTCAGACGGGCACACACACTCACGCTGATTATGCAGCTATAGGGCATGTGAGAGAGAAATAGGTGTGATTGGGTCCATCTGTGGCAGAGAAAGAGGGAGAGAGAGACAGAGAGAGCTCCATCTGTGGACACCTGCCCTTCCTCCAGGCTACCGTCCCTTTTCTCTGAACTGCCAACAAGATCTGTGGTTGCACAGGTGCGCATGTGTCTGTGTGTTCTCACAAATCCACGGAGGGCCTGTACATTTTTTGAAGCGTCTGAATCTTGTTGTGAAGAATTTCACAGCGAGTCTGGCTGATTTGAGGCCCCCCACTTCACAAAAAGTGGAAATCAAAAAGGGGCTCGCGCTGAATAATGTGTGAATGTAAATGTCACTCGTCCTCTCATCGCGTTTGGTTTTAACTTTAGGCTAAAATATGTGTCAGTATTTTTTTTTCTTTTTAATCTTTACTCGTTGCTCTCATCCACTGCAAGCATTTTGAAGTGCAGCAGGAAAAAAGCAGGAAAAGCATGGTTGTAATTAATAACATTAACTTTGACTGTATTCCATTAAGGTGTTCCAGATTGCGCACCTTGATATCGTGTGTGTTTGTTTACTGGTGTGGTTTACCGGGACATCGTCAATGTTATTAGCTACACCTGTGCTTTTCCCCCCTGCTATGACTAATCCAAATGTATGGCATGAAAAAGCTCTTTTATATTTCATTTTATTTTCTTTAGTCTTTATTTAATCAGGCACTCTCAGTGAGATTAAGATCTCTTTTCTGAGAGAGACAAGAAACAAGAACACAATCAGCAAACACAACTGCTCAGCAAACAAGAATCAGAGAAATAACATCAGATAATAGATAGCTTTAACATCTCCAAGGGGAACGCAGGGCTGGAATTCGAGGGCAGTTCATTCCATTGAAAAGGTGCCGCAGATCTGAAACCTGTTCAGCCAATATTAGTGCATAAGGTTAAGTAGTTACTGGATCGTGTGCTGTAGATGCTGGATTTAAGTGAGAGAAGAGATGAGGCCTCAACATTAGAGCTTTATTAACAAAATAGCATGAGATGACGATTTCTTTTTGACTGCAAACAAGTTCATCCAATCTATTGTCTGTTGTAAAAGCATCATGTCCAAAGGTGCACAAATATATTTTTTTTCTATCCTTTGTTTTTTGGGGGTTTTTTTGCCTAGAACCAGTAACACACTGCTACTACCCAGTGATACTCACTGTGCCATGAATAATTGATGCTCCTGGACACAGGCAATCCAGCCTCCAACACACTGTTGGACACCTTAAAAACACACTGCCAGAAAAATTGGTGATAACAGGTAGAAGAGAGTGAGTCTTCCCTTCCCTTTCATTCAGCTATCTGTCCTCTCTCTCTCTCTCTCTCTCTCTCTCGCTCACACTCTCGCTCTGTCTGCCTCTCAGTCAGGCACCAGCTCCACCTAATGGCCTCTACAGGTACTGAGGACACACTCACATTCACACACACACACACACACACACACACACACTGACACAGGCTGACACACACACACTTTGATTAAAATGGCTGGAGCGCGATTCCATTTCACCACGACGAGCGAGGTAGTTAGAAAGCCACTGAGCTAATGGCCATGATTTTTTTTTTTCTTTTTTGGGTCGGTCGGACGCTTATTTGTTGGAATACGACCCCCCCACGCAGGGAGCGAGGCGGAGGGGAGAGGAGGACACACAAAGGGAGGTGATTGGAAGAGGCACAGAGTGTGAGAGAGAAAAAATAGCAAAGCGATTGAAGAAGACGTGCGTGTCACGGCTAAACAAATAAGCATGTGTGGGAACAGATGGTAATAAAGTTCTCTGTTACAAGACTAGTGGCTCGTACGCGCACGCACGCACACACACACACGCCGACGCACACGGACCCACACATGCACAGCTTGATTATGAGGAGTATTGGGCCGTGAGTCATTAAGACTTTGCCTCAGTGAAGCTGACTCGAAAGTGAGCAACGACAGCCATCTACAAAGGCCGGTCACTAGCAGTCATCTCTCTTTCTCCCTTCCCTCTCTTTACTCCGTCCATCTGTCTCTGTCTGCTTCGCTCCCTCTCCCTCTTTGTTTCCACCTATTTTGGCCTCTTTGCCGACTCCTGTGTTCTCTCCACCCACTGCTTTTCTCCTTCTTTCTCCATCAGCTTCTTCTCACTTTCTCCATTCGCCCTCTCTCTGTTCCCTTCCCGCCTTAGGAAAATGAGTTTTTCTCTGCTTTCAGTTTTCCACTCAACGTTCTTTAAGCCAAAATGCGTGTGTATGTATATGTGTATGTGAGTGTCGATGTGTGAGGGCGATGTGTCCTCAATCTCAGTGAAAGCATTTGTTTCCCTCCGCCAGTGGAGATAGATTATGTATTTCACTCCTTTTCCTCGCATTGGGTTTTTTTTTTCTCCCTCCATCACACGTTTTGTCCTCCCCACTCAAGGTCAGTTGGAAGATTGCTTTCAGCCCCCTGTGTCCTCCCCGACGCACCATGCTTTATTGTGTGTATGGCCGTCAGCGCCTGTGCGTTTGGGTATAATATGTGCGGTTTGATGGCTCTGTGTGCATGTTTGAAAATCACTGAAAAAGGGGGGGGGGGGTTGTGTTTTTTTGTATTGTTCAATCTGTCCCGTCTCTCATCAGGTAAGCACTTGTGTGTGGTTGCATTTTTTGTGCGTGTTTGCCGCGCTGATGGAAAAGGCAGTCAGCCGGCAGTCAATCTCAGTTTTCGAGTCAGTTTTGGAGAAAAGGAAAATGGAAAAGGAAAGGAAATCGTTAAGATTAACATGGCTGATATTAAAACGTTAGGATCTCAGACTGTTTTTTATTGAACCGACTTTAAAAGTAAAATGTTTCAAAAAGGTTCCTCGCAAATTTTATGGATGCATTTTCCTACGTAAATATTTAATGCACTTATTGATTTCTAGATAGTGTGTGTGTGTGTGTGTGTGTGTGTGTGTGTGTGTGTGTGTCTGCCATAGAGTGTGTGGCTGGTTTTTGTATGGACGGTTGGAGGTATTAATTTTCACAGTGGTGATTTGGGTGAGTAAAAGGCTGGCAAGCTAACTGGTGTTCTCAGCATGCTTTTGAGTGTGTGTGTGTGCGTGTGTGTGTGTGTGTGTGTCTGATCAGCGAGCTGGCTGGTTTTATGCTTCACCACCCTGGCTGCTCATCCATGTGTACCATCTGCATGTGGCGCTGCCATGTGTGTCACCTATACCCCAACACATCCCACTCCTCTCATATCTCTAACCAGCCCTCCATCCACACCTGACACTGTCTAGTCATTGTCCTCTTATCTCCAGCTTTTTCGGCTCCCATTTAAAAAGCTAATTTATAAAAAGAAAAAGAAAACAAAAGCTGACATTGCAGTTAATTTAAATCCTTTCACATACTTTACGCCGCATATTAATAAAGAAGGCGAATATTTTTACATGGTTATTCATCATATTCATTCACCTTTTAATTTTCCTCTGAGCTCCAAACCATCATACCCTCAATCAGAGCAGCTGTGTAGGATGCTGTGTTGTGCCATTTGTTAGATATGCAACGCTAACACTCTAAGTGATCGATCCGTGCCAGAGCTAACTATGTGACAGATGAAAGTGTCACATTTACAGTCATGCTGAAGTGACAAATTGATCCCAGCGTTTCTGCTGGAAAGGAGGTTTTGTCTTCGAGGTGCCATCGTTCATTTGCGCGGCCTCATTATACCTTCTGGGGTAGCAGCGACAGCGGTGACTCATTGACTCATCACGCTGTTGTTTGTAAACCCGAAACCCGACTAACCATTCTCCATTCCATTCTTCATCTTATCTAATGCCCTCCATTTCTCTCCTATCTCTGCCTCTCTGCCGCCGCTACCTCCCATCCACGTGTCCTCCCTCACAGCGCCTCCCTTCATCTTTAATATCCTTCTCCCCAAAACACTGACTCCGGCTTCCTGAACTCTTCACCCCTTCTTTTGTTCTCTCTCCTGCAGCTCTTCTTCCCTTCTCCCGCACGCTTTCCTCAGGTCTGCGTTATTAACATAAAAAAAGGAGGAGAGACTACCTTTCCTCCAGCCCCAGACTGTGAGTCACTCCGCCACGCCAGCTACAGCCTGCCTCCCCGGGCTGTCACGTCGCCACAGATGTGAAACCGATTTTAAGGGACGGGGCGAGGACAACGGTTCGCACGTTAGAGAGTTTGCATCCGGCGGTTTCAAAGAGCAGGGCCTCTGCTGGAGCCGGTCAGGTAGTTTGCTGTGGAGCAAAAATAGGTCAAGTATAAGGTTGTTTTTACAAGCACAGAAAGAAAGTAGTTTTTGCAAAGCAATCGTGGAAATACTTTGGTAAGTGGAGGAGTTGTCCTTGTGCAATTTTGTTGTGCCTTTGTTGTAATAGTGATTCCCAACCAGTGCAGGAACTACTCATTAGGAAAAAAAAATGATGCTGCTAAATTGTTTTGATTGAAAAGAATGATATTGAGTCAGCTGTAACAACGGAGCACTATCTTGTTTGTTGAGATGAAGGATTGTTAAAATCAATAGGTAAAAGTAATAAACATAAGCTGTTATAATAATTTGTTAAAGTAATGGATAAATGATGAAATAGTTAACTAAAGAAAGATGTTTGTAAAGATCTGTATCAGATAAATGAAATAGTTTGCTTGAAGAATTAAACAGTTGGAATGTTTAGTTAATGAGTAAATGTTTGAAATATTCAGCTTCTGACTAAACCAATCAAAGCAATTCTTCCTCATTTCAGTACAATTCTTTGAGAACGTGATTGTCTTATATAATTAATATTGTTAGAAAGCTTCCAGTTAGTTTGTTGAGGTCGTTGAATGGGGCATTTGAGTCTGATCTGACAGGACCAGTGAGGTTCATCAGACAAAAACAGTGTATTAATAAAGAAGTACATTCATTCCCCTCTGTCACATTCATTTTGAAGAGAGAGATTATCGATTGCATGTGTCCTTTAAATCACGGCAAGGACTTCGAGCCCGACTTCATGTAGACAGTAATGCATTATCGAGTTAGTTTTATTACTTTGGAATTACTTTGATGAACACACCGAGATGACTCTTCCGAAAAAAGGTGCATTAGCCGTCCATCAATTTTTGCGAGGTGGTTGACACGTTCCACCGAAATGTTTTTTCACTTTTCCCTCAATTAACTCCACATAATGTGTTCACTTCCACAAGGAGATGATTAAACAGAGAAACATCACAGCTTCCCTTTTTTTTCCGGTGTTCAGTCACAGCGTAGGCCTATTTACAGCTCAGTGGGGATTTATTCAGTAGATGCTACAGTGCAGTATCTTCACATTGAACTGTGGACTCTGAAAGGACTCGTAAAGGTCACCAGAGTTGTGATACTTGAGTCATTATACCACTTTGTAACTCAATACGTAAGCTACAGTTACATAACCTTTATCCTGTACATTACCAGCCTTAATCTCTCTCTCATCCGAATTCACAGGTTTGAATACATAAATGCGCGCACACACGCACACACACACGTCAGCTTGCCAGACAGTGGCTCCAGCTGCCGTAATAAACAGAAGGTGTGTTTTGAGGAGACAGGACACTGTGACCTTGCCTTAGGGATGATGACAAAGTGAAACTCAGTCTTTGCATGTGTGTTGGTATGTATGTGTGTGTGTGTGTGTGTGTGTGTGTGTGCTCCTAATGACCAATGCTTAAGGGGGAGATGAGGGGAGATGGGCCATGCAGCAGGGCAGAGGGGGCAGGGAAATGATTCCATCGATCATTCTTGATCACCTAAACCATGTCACACAGCACATTCATCTCCTTATGTGTGTGTGTGTGTGTCTCCCTCTCTCTGTCTCCTTCTCTCTCTTTGTCTCTCATATTGACACACATTGTGGCTCTCACCTCTTGTCTCTCTAACCTTTTCCTCTGTGTGTGTGTGTGTGTGTGTGTGTGTGTGTGTGTGTGTGTGTGTGTGTGTGTGTGTGTGAGCACGTTTGAGCTTTCAGACTGATGCTGCAGTGATGGCACTGGCCAAATGCCAGCTCTTGCACAGTTCCATTAGCATTGCGAAGGCCGGCCGTAGATTGCTATTGATTGACTATGGCCTCTATTCATAGGCTATTCAGCCAGGCTCACGCATACACATGGAGACACAAGTGCACTAGAATCTAGAGGATGTGAAACCAGACAGACACATGGGAGAAATTAGCAGGATTTTGTTGCATCCATTGACTACTAATGTGATTGACGTCTGGTTAAATATTTCACCATATCCATTTGAAAAATATTACTGTGTTTCATGAGGTTTCTTAAGATGACTCACTTCAGTACATAAAGCATGCTGCTTTGGGAGAGATACATTTTATAAAAAGTATCAGTGATTTGACTCGTGATTGGTTGTCGGACTGGCTTGTGCACGCTGTGCGCACTTGTTGGCTTTGACAGGGACTTGAGGACGCCAAGCTTGTCGATGGCTGAGCTTTGGATTTTAAACAAATCAATGCCAAGTGACTGGACCCCGGAGCCACTTGTTAATGAGAACCACTGCTCAGAGATCTCCATACTCCCTCCGTCTCCACTCTTCCCTCTGTCTGTTTCTCACCCGCTGCTCTGTCTCTATCTCTCACACTGTTTTTATTTTCCATCGCTCTCGTTTCTCTCACCTTTTGCCCTTCGCCCACGAGAGGACGCGCACATGTGCACACACACACACACACACACACACACACACACACACACACACCTCAAACTCATTTTCTGTATGCCTCTGGTTTGTTATTTTTTTCCTCCAGATATTCTTAGACAGCCCGATGTCAGAGCCTCTCGTGACAGTCCACAGAGGCTCTGCTTGTTCAGTCCACAGAGTGTCACAGCAGGGAGAACCGTGCTCTCCGTATACGCTTCAACAGTGAGTCTTCATTGTTAAGAAAATAATTAAAATTATAAGAAGATTCATTAAAACCTGCCACTTAATAATGCCCATTTGCAGAAATATGTGCTGTACATGCAGGTGTGCACAATCCCCCCAACAGCTGCATCTATTGTTTGCCACTGTGTGTGTGTGCATGTACAAATTTGTGCACGCTCGTGTTTGTGTGTGTGTGTGTGTTTGTGTGAACACGTTGAGGGGATTAAGGATGTAATGCAGGATTATCCAGCAGGTAGACTTCCCACTTCTTCTGCCGAGTAGGAGATGGAGAGGCAGAGAGGATGGAGAGGAAGAGATGGCTAGATGGAGAGACGAGAGAAAGAAAGGGAGCATAATGGAGGAAAGGAGGAGGAGAAGAAGAAGGCAAGTTTATTTAGGCAGCGTAATTTACATTTTAAATGCAAAAAAAATGTTTGAAAAGAATTAAAACTGAAGAATTAAAGACAAATATTTACATAAGAGAGTTTGGGAAAAGGTGTTTAACGAGCCCAATTCAAAGACAAACACATAATAAGAAAATTATTCTCCACGTATACATGAATAGAAATTTACACCTCAAATCCTTTAATTTAATTTGTTCCACAAGCGCATAGTAACTACAGGATGATTCCCTAATCTTTGTTCTTACTCTAGGAACAGCAAGCAAACCAGCTCCAGATCTGAGAGCTCTAGTAGTCTCATATTGTACAAGCAAGTCAGCGATTCATCTTGGGGCCAAGTCATTGAATGATTTATAGACAAGACGTAAGAGTGTTTTCTACTTTGTGACACACTGGAAGCCGGTGTGACGGCTGAAGACCTGCTGGAGAAGTGTGTCAGGAGGAGAAGAAGAAAGAATACAAATATGCAAATATACCTGGCAAGAAGTGGCACGAATGTCATTCTGCTCCACAGAGAGAGAGAGACGGAGTGTGAGGGAAGGAAGGAAGGAGGGGGAGAGAGAAAAGAAGAGTTACAGAGTAGGAGAGGCAATGGTGGAGGATAATGGTTTTGTACTTTGCAGGTGAAGCACAAAATATTGAATTTCCAGATGCAGTAATGGGAGCAAATCATTCCTCCACCTTCTGTATTTGTATATTTGTGTCAAATCAGTTTTCTCTCTTTTTTGTCAGCGCTCTTAACATTGTTAACTGCACACATCACTGTTTGAGTATAACGACACACACTGAAATACAATGAGACTTGAGTCATTGCCACTGCACTGCTCAAAGTGGTTTTTATTTAGTGCTGCATACTGCTTCAAGGTCCCCGTCGCCTTTGCTCACCAACAATTGCCAAGTATTAAATAAAACATAAGACGTAAGAGCAATGTGAGCAAAGAAAGCCGTGCACCCTGTTTAAAGCCCACATAAGGTGACAGAGCGGCGATCTCTGTCTCTCTCTCACACACACACACACTAAGAGCCCCATCCAGGGGGCTACGGGGTCTATCTGTAGCATTTTGTAATTGTTTTGGGCTAATCCTGGTTTTAATATGTCTCTCACAGCAGGGAGGCCTTCACGCTTAATAGCCACCATGGATTTGTTTAATTACGTCTGTCTGTCTCTGTGTGTGTGTGTGTGTGTGTGTGTGTGTGTGCGTGCGTGCGTGCGTGCGTGCGTGCGTGCGTGCGTGCGTGTGTGCGTCATGTGTGTTTAGGAAAGTGGGAGAGAAATCGAGTGTGTTTGAGTAATCGAGCGCCACTTTGATGACAGTTTGTTTGAGAATCTGTGCATATGTAATGCAATGAATTTAAAAAACTATAAGAGTGCATGAGAACACTGAGGCATAGAGAGCATCTGTGCATATAGACGCAACGCTCGCACATAGATGATGTATGCACACACACACACACACACACACACACACACACACACACACACACACACACACACACACGTACACATCCAGCGAGTGAACCCTTGGCAGTACTTCTCCAGTCTGTTTGAAGTAGTGTCTCAAGGGAGGTTATAGGACTGTGGCAGTGTTTCACCCACTCAAACACACACTGGCTCGCAGGGAGAGTGGGACTGCAGAGAGAAAAGGGAAGAAGACAGACAGAGGAGACAGTAGGAGGAGTGCTTCTCCTCAAACACACTCCAGCTCGTCTCATCCCTATCTCTCGGTCTCTCGCCGCTCCCCTCGCAGACATGGAGCGCTCGGAGAACAGTTTGAGGTTGTTTACAGCCACACTTTTCTTTTTTTTTTTTTTCCTTTCCCCCGGTGCTCATGCGCTCATATCTCCCTCTATCACACTCACGCCGACCGGGTGAGATTGAAACAACGCGCTGGGGACACGGCAAGGATATTACCCAGGCTGCATCGGCATCAGAAAGGGGACTTGTCATTTCATTTTGTCGCGGCCTCAATTAGAATAGCCGGCCGGAAGGAGGCGACTTCGACCGGCAGGGCCGAACGCAGACACCAAAGCCTCCTGATAAAAGCCACCCCTCAAGAATATTTTACAAACACAGCGAGGGCTCTCCGCCTGAGCGTCGCTCCTCTCTGTCTCTTTTGTTAGCTGCGTGATCCGATCAAGGCCACACAAATTTAAAGCACCACTTGCCAATTTCAGGCCCTGTAAACTCATCTTTGAGAACAAACAAACAATACAAGCAAATAAGGTGCGGAATAAATAAAGTGGGGAAATCAAAACAGGCGAGAGTGACGGGCAGGAGAAACGTATCAAAGGTGTGTTTTTTTTTTCTATTTTTTACTAACCCTTTTTCAAGGATGACTTAAAAAGCAGCTCATTTTAATGTTTCTGTTTTTCCCGGCCTCAGCCAGCAGCAAGCCCACAAATGCCTCATGTTTTCTTAAAACAATGGCTACACACACACACACACACATGCATAAAAAAAATTACAGATGCACAAAACAATCCCGCTTAAAGACAGTGCTGCGACGCTGCCAATCTGCAAAGCTATTGTGTTGTTTTGTTCCTGGTTCTGCTGTGTGTTCACTTCTTGTTTTCTATACAATCCCACTAAACCCTGTAATTTTCCTGTGCCTCATGTTTTAGCGCAGGTATGTGGATGAGGTGCCGCATCCGGCCGCTTCTATTATTTCCTGTCATCCTTCTCTCTCACTCGTTCCTCCAGACCCCCCCACCCCTCCACCCCCACCCCTCCAGTGTCCCCTGGTACAGCGAAAGCAGCTAATGGAGAAGGAATGTACCTACACACAGGCACAGATGGAGAGGCAGAGAGGGCGAGGGACACAGACGCACACAGGCACAAGAGAGAGGGAGAGAGCCATGCAGAAACAGAGGGATGGAAACAGGAGGGGAAGGCACAGCGTTTGTATGGCGGCGCCGAGAAGAGCGTAAAAAGCTCTCAGTCATGTTGCCAATGTAACACCCTTGTTCCATGTGTTTATCCACGGCTTCTGCTCCAAGTTGTAAAGTACTTCACAACTTCACCAAAACACCAACTCGGTGCAAGTCTGTGTGCACTAGTTGCATCGTAGACTTGTACATGCATATTTATGGCTATACAGGGCTGTTATTTTTGAGTCGCGTATAGAATATTACCAATTCATTAATTAATAATTTAGTCTTTAAAATGTCTGAATAGTGGTAAAAAATACACATCACAGTTTCTCAAGTCTTCAAATTGCTTATGTTGACTAACAAAACCAAAAGAGATTTAATTTACAATGATTCTTGGACACATTGATATTGATTTAAGCTACACAATTGCATGTTCTAGTCAGAGGCGAGGGTTTAGAAAATAAAATTACTATACTGAAAATATTTCATTGAAGCTCGTCATCCTCACAGATCCATTTAGTCCCTTCCATGTGTCACTTCTCTCAGGAGTTCATGTGGACGGGCTCACACTTCAAACCAGCAATATGAGGAAGAACACAGCATGGTTATAAAGCAGAATATACTAATAACAATAGATGTGATTTTCTGGAATATTCCCATTACAGTATGTAGGCGTAGGCAGGGCTTTGATTATTTTATTCTTTGCTCTGTCATGTTTGACAAGCCTATTTTAAATTACGTCTAGTTTCAGTAATTCAGCCATGTAAAGATAATCTCTGTCTGACAGCACACATCCATGGATAGGTTATGCATTCCAGGATGAAATTATTGTCTCTGAAAGTAAAATGCAAAACTATGCATTTGAGGCGTTGCTCACAATGATGCATTCTCCGCCCTTCTTTCCTTTTCTTTACGACCTTGATCTTGTTTCCATCCCTCTCCTGCCCTTCACCTTCTCCCCTCCTCTCCTTCTCCTTCATCCTCTCACTCTCCCCTCCAGTTCTAGAGGCTTTTTTTTTTCATCTCCACTTAGCTTTTAGTGCTCTTCTGTGCCCCACTCAAGGGGAATCCACCTCTTTCCAGACACAGCCTTATTTTAGCAACACAAGCCGGTCCTTGGAGAGCACTGTCAGACCTCATACACTGCACCGTCTGCTCCTCTATGGGTGTGTGTGTATGTGTGTGTGTGCGCGTGCGTGCTTGCATGTACTGTATGAGCACATTTTATAATGTTCAAAGACTGACAGGACATGCAATGTCATCAAGAAAAACATCCTCACAAGATGTTTCAAATATTTCTTTCTTCCTTTTCTTACTTTTTTCTTTCCTTCTGTTTTGGAGTGGTCACAGCTACAGGTGAATTATTAACGAGATAGGGAATTGTCCTTCTACCTCAGATCTCCCACCACCTCCTACATGAAAGAGGTGAAGAAGAGCAAGAAAAGTCTCTGAAGAAAGGCAAGCATGAAAAAGCAAAAAAAAAAAAAAAAAAAAAAAAATTGGGGTTTGAAATCCAGTGGCCACCAAGGATTTTGTGTTTGTTGCTTGCTACCTTTTCTGTCTGTGCCTCGGTGTGTGTGTGTGTGTGTGTGTGTGTGGAGACTCCTATTTCCATTTAAATATTCTTCATTTCTCTCACTTCTCCCTCCTCCGGCTAAAAACTAATCAGCCAGCCTCCTTCCATTCATCCTCCCTCTCTCCCTCGCTCCATCTTGACTCCTCAGATCACCAGGTAGAGCAGCGTTCGGCTAGCTGTGCAATGGTGCAGTGAAAATGAGCAGGAAAGACAGAACATCTTCAGAAGCGTCACTGCGGGCCAAATGCCTTATTATGTCAGATTTACAAATTCCCCGCTCCCGAGTCGGAGGAAAAAGTGACCTACATAACTACAGACCAGAAAAAAAAAGAACACCAATGGCCCAATTCTCCTCTCCTCCACTCCACTCCCTCGTTCTCTCTATCTCTGCCGCTCCCTCTCTAGCTGCTCTCTTTCTCTCTCATTTCGTCACCCCTCGTTTATCTCTATCCTTTCCCCGACAGCGGCTTGGTGAGTTATCACCCCTCATTCAGATGAGAGGAGTGGCGTGTATGAAGATCTGTTTTTTTGTGTGTGTGTGTGCATCAGTGTGTGTTCGCCTGTCTGTGTGTGCACATCCTGAGTGTGTGTGTGTTACATGGTCAACGTTGCTAAAATGGTATGGTCGGCGGAGGGGGGTGGTAAGGTGATCCAACCAACCTGCTACTAGGTAAACACCATCTGTTCACACAAAATCTGCTGCTCCCCCCAACACCACGACTAGAATAGAGTGATCCAATCGCACCTCTCCTCACACACTTCTACCATGCCAGGTTCACACCAAGGTGTGTGTGTGTGTGGTAGTGATGATAATAGATAATGACAGAATTGTTAGCTTATATTTCACATTTTGAGGTGTTGCTCTTTTAGATTTTACCGTATGAAACACACACAGGAAACATATTTTTCTCCTCCTGACTTTCTCTCAACCTCTCATCCCTCATTTCTTTCTCCGTCTTATCTCTCTCTCTCTCTCTCTCTGCTGTCAATCTGTCCATCCGTCTTTCTCTTTCTCCCGCTCTCTCCGTCTCTCTCTCAGCCCGCGGTAGAATCGAGTCAAATCAATCAATTCAGGTTTCCTGGGCAGACCAGTGGTGTGGCAAGAAATTGACCTTTCGTTTTCACTGTGTGTGTGTGTCCATGTGTGTGTGTGAGTGTGTGTGTTTGCACACCAAGCAGAGGGAAGCAGTTAGAGCTAAGTCGCAATCTGCCTCAGAGCTGATGGTGCCATCCAGTGTGGCGGTGCCCCCAGCTAGCCACTAAGGATCATACACACACACACAGATGCACACACAAACACACACAGCTTTCCACCCTCAGCTATAGCAGATATGACAAGTACACAGACTGTGGACACAGCATTAGCGAGGCTCTGTGTCTTTTTATAGCTTTTATGCTAAGCAGCATGCCATTGCAGGCTTTCCATTTTTGCCCGACTGGGTATTGAGTGTATTGAGTGAGTGAGTTAGCCTGGGTTAAGTGGCTGTGCTTTAGGGCACAACAGCACTGCTGCGATCACTGGCTGCTCCCATACAGCTTTTCGAACGAGCCCTGCGAAACAAGATGAAGGGCTCACGAGAACACACACACACCGTTTCCATCACTTCAGAGGACACTGCATTGACTTACATTCATTTCCTGGAGACTTACCCTAACCCCATGACCACTGCTTGCCTATGCCTTAACCTCAACCCGGATTTTCACCATAAAAATTAATGACTCACGTTATGGGGACTTGCATTTTGTCCCCACAATGTGACTATGTAAACTAATTTACGTCCCCACAACATGAGTAATCCTCGTCCGCACAGCCGGCTGAGGAAGGGAACGGACGGTGTGTGGGGAAGAGATGTTTGATTTTCTGTCATCCCTTTGTTTTTGCTAGATTGTCAATTTGCATTTCTCTCATTTCCTCTCCTTTTCTCCCACACTCTCACTTTATAGATTTTAAACCCCTCTCTCTCACACACACACACACACAGAAAGAGTGCCAGATGTGGGCTGACACTCCCCATCTATCCAGAAGGTGGGGGTTTAATAGAGATTTATAATGATTATGAGGAGACTGAGGAAGAATATATATCGCCGCTTCTTGAATATCTACTCATATGGATGGACAGTGGACGGATGGATATGTTAGGGGAGTATTGACAGAGAGCTATAAATGCACAAGATTCTGTGTGTGCGTGCGTGTGTCTGCTGCCGGCTAGGTCACAGGAACAAAGCTGAAAATCTGAGGGGCCAAAGCTGCTGGGGCTATAACCTGAGGGCACTGTATTGAAAAGAAATCCAGTGCATGTGTGCGAGCACCCTTTTATGTGTGCTGCTCGGTGTATATGTGTGTGTGTGTGTCTTGATGCTTCACTAAGACGACCCACTACTTTCTTGCTCCACGTAGCCTCCATAATATCATGATAATGCACAGTGATTCCTCCACTCCTGGACCCTGCACGCTCTCCAGAGATTTTTCCGCGGAGGATATCTTGGCCGACTCGAGCCTTCCACTCCTCCGCCGTTGTCTGTCCTCATCCCGCTGTTCTGCACTAAAACAGCTCATAATTATTGTCTAAGCATCCTTCATGTATAATTTATCAGCCATTTAAAAGCGGAGGTGCATGCAATTAAATCTAGAGGGAGCTTCTGTCTTTCCAAATCTCCCCTTCCTCTTTCCCTTTCATACTTTCTCTCCCCCCCTTCTCCTCCTCTCCCCTCTCTCTCTCGCTCTCTCTCTCACATGCGCAGGAGCTTTCAGTCACATCCTTTTACTCTCTGTGTTATTCCTTTACACCGCGCCGTTGTGCATCTTCCTGTCTCTTTCACTCAGTTTTCGAGTCCATTCTGCCTTCCCTCTCCTGCTCCCTCTCCTTAATATCTAAATATGTGTTGGAAATTGGATAAATCATGCAGAGGTGTTCTTGTTCTCCCTCTCTCTCTCTCTCTCTCTCTCTCTCTCTGTATCCATTTTCTTTTCATCCTTCACTCTTTTGCTCCCTTATTTCCTCCCTCCCAGAGAGAAAGGAGAGGAGAGGAGAGGCGCAGAGTAATTGGATTCTCCCTAATAGCGAGGGTAATGTTGACAGTACATAAATCCTGCCACTGAAATAGCGCCTCGTTTATCTTCTGATTTTGCCTCATTGTTTTTCGGCGCCTGTTTCCCACCCTCATCTTCCTCCCCCTCCAACTCCTGTATGTGCTTTGCCTCCATCCTTCCTTCCTCACCCATCCCTCCCTTCATCTCCCCCAGGGTCTCATCAGGTAGCCTTGATTGTCTAGATGGGGCCCGTATGGGACAATGCGTCTCCACATAAATTGGTCGACACGGTTTGGTTGCAGCCAAGCAGATATTGGAAGGAACAAGGCGGGGAGGAACATAAACTCCAGACGTAGATAAAAGGGAGCATGCAGGCTGCATCGGATATGTGGCGCAACATAAGGCATACAGGAAACAATGAAGGATGCACTTAACTCCGCCGTGTGCAAATTAAATCTGTTCCTTTTCTCAGCCGACATGTTTTGCTCCCTCGCCTTCATCTGGTTCAGAGGATGGTGATATGTCAGAAGTACCTCAAATCACATTCAGTGTCAAATCTGCAGGTTCCTGTCATCTGCTAAACAACCACTCACTTAATGGCATGTACAAATCAGCTCAAAACATTCAAGCAATTTTTAAAAAAAGATTTAGATCACAAAGAATGATTTCTACTTTAAACCTCTCAGATAGTTTCATCTAGATTTAATAGTTGTTTGAGGCTCAAAGGCTCTTTTTTTTAAAATTTGTTCCAGCACTATTAATCTATTGTCAAATCTATCTTCCTTTTGAGTTGCCTGAACCAGAGTTTTGGAACCAGGTTTTGGAAATACCAACTGGAAATGAAGCAGTTAAAATCAGCTCCACCTTAAACTACAACGACTAAACTTTCACATTCTGTTAGATGCTATGAGTCCCTTTTGCTAATAATCCTCTTAATCAGTATTTTTTACATTAACGTATTTGTATGTTTAAAGCATCCCCACCACCGGTACTAACCGTGATGAGTAAACTGCACAATAGGTGGAGTCCCTTTAAGAACGTATTCAAGACAGCATCCACAAATAAGCCTCCAAATCGTTTTATGGCACAAAATCCCATCCCAAAATACAGCTCAAATTGTGTTCAAGCGTGACGAACAAAATAAGCAGAAATAAAAGCATCTACACATAAATTGCTTGTAGGTAAAAGTAAAGAGCTGTGGGAGTGGGAGGGGGGAAAGCAGTAGAAGAAAAATAAGAGGTATGATGGTGGTAAAATAGAGATAAAAAAAAAAAATTGTGCCACTCTTCCTCTCCTCTGCTCTAAATATCAAACAACTTCAATCAATCAATAATTGACCGAGAGCCTGGCAGTTGATCAGCCATGAACGTCCCTTTATAGCTGCATTAGGAAGCTGTCACACGTGCGCACACACCTACATACACACACCCTCAAGCCACCTCCCTTTGATGCTCTTTCATGATCCATTTCATTGACGCATGAGTCCGGGTCAGGTCAGCTAATCAATCACCTGCGTGGCATTTGAATTGTCTGCTCCGTCCATAGGCTTCCTGTTTGCTTACTCCTCTGATCCGCTCTCCCGCCAACATAGAAACACTGACAAGGTGGGCAGTGAGAGAGGGAGCTCATTACAGAAGAGCGAGTGCTGTAGGTTGAACGATGTGCGTTCTTCTCTGGCCCGTTGCTATTGCTGCTATCGACAATGCTGAGAGTCGAGCAACAGCATCAAGGTCATGTCATGCTCTTTCATCCTCCCTGGTTTGCTCGCGGGGTCCACTCACACCTTTCATACACGATAGCCTGGAGGAACAGAGATGGAGAAGAGATGATGTAAGCTGCGTATAAGTGAGTGCTTGTGCAGTAGTGTAATGTGTTTTTTTTTTTTTCACAACTGGATGCACAAACAGATTCTATATCCAAGTGTGTGTGCAGGCCAGAAATGTAGTATTATTTGTTGTTTCCCTGGGTGGGCTGCAGCAGCTCTTAACACACCACACAGTCATTTAATTGGATTGTCAATCTGGGGAAGCCCACTTCCTCCTCTGTTTAACACTCTCACATGATAACGCGCCGCAGCCCTCGGGCGCTGTTACCTTAACCACACATCATAATCATATAATAATCAGATTTTATCTGTCGCAGAGCCAAGTCTCGGGTTGGATGCTAAAGAAGTGTTGGCAAGTGGATAAATCTGAGCAGAGGTAAATGAAGATGAAATGAACGGGGAAGGAAGCCATTTTGTCTTAGTGTCCCCTTCCAACACCACCCCACCACCCACCCTGCATGCTCAGCTCTGACATCTCTCTACAGCAAATCAATAGGTCACATTTCTTATTACACCCTGCCACTCACCTACACCACTTCCAGCCCCTGCACACATGCAACACAAACAGACACACACACACACACACCTACAGTACCTATTAAATCAGCCTCTTCTTTTTTTAGCTGTTTTTGTCACCAATCCTTCATGCCCCCATCCTTTCCACCATCCATCCTTTGATGCTGCAATCTCCTCACCTCTTCTCTGCCACCACATTGCGAGCACAGTCACAGCCAGATTCCCCCCCCCCCCCATCCCTTGTTTTATTCAACCTTCCTTCTGAAGTCCTCTCACCCAGTTATGCCTCCCCTCCATTTCTGCTCCTCTTTCACACCTCCTTCTTCTTCCTGCTCCTCTCCTCTCATTTTCCACTTTGCTGCTCTTCCCCTCATCAGTCAGTCAGCCTGCGGTCTGACAGAGATGCGGGGCTCTGATGGAGGCTGCCAGACTGTCAGCACATATCTATTCACGAACATACACACATGCATACACTCGACACGCAGCGAGACAGCAGGGGAAACAGAACAGGAACGGCAACAACGCGGCCATATTACCGAGCCCTATTTAAATTTCCATATCTTCTAAAATATGTCTTGCAGGCTTGTCATCAAAAAAGCAAAATTGTTTGTTGATTCCCAAACGCGATTCTCTTGACATAATTTGGAAGGTGTGTGGGGAGATAAACAAACTTTAAAGCTGGTGTTTGTGTTCCAAGAGCTCCAGAGTATGTGATATTGTAGATTTTATCTCGCTGATATCATGGTGGTGGACTGTTTATCCAAGGCCAATGTATAACCATTATTGCCAGCCGCCCTTGTAAACAAAGTCTAAGGCCGTGAGGATGCTCTCCATAAAAACTACCATGCTGTGTTTTCAATGTTCACGTTGTGTGGATGAGATCAGAAATCTCATCCTTCAATTAATGCGCTCGACCGTGACCATTCCTGGCATCTTTGCCACCTCCTGCTATATTTGACCAGCGCTTTCTACGAACCGGTGTTTGCTTCATATTTGTCAAGCCGGCGTTTAGCTCCTCGAAGGTATTTGAGCAGGACTTATCTGCTCAACGAAGCAGCTTTGATAGCGAATTTTGCCTTCACACACAGCGGTATCAAAGGAGATATAATTTCTCTTTGCTGAAATGAGTTTGATTCTGTCTCCTCTCTTGTAGCGCAGAGTAAACAGGCACAGCAGGCCTTTGGTTTGGCATACTGATGTCCGGTGGGATTTGGTCTACGAGCAAAGATGAAAATATGCACAGTTTGATTCCGCGGAAAGATGTCCTCCACCCCGCCACTTTTTTTCATCCCCTGTTCCCTCGCTAGCCTGTGTTCTCCGTCTCCAGGGTTTTGAGAGGACCGAGTGGGTGACGGGTACGGGCACCTTTGGAGTGCGTGTGTGAATTTGTGTGGGGAATGTGTGCATGCTGGAAATGAGATAATGTGATGGGAAAGCAGAGGATGTGCAGTAGTTACAATGGCATCTGGTAGATTCACCAGTAGGGACAAGGGTGTAAAGCCAAATTTGGTCCCTCGGGCTTCCAAGTGCAGCCACAGTAGATTCCTTTCTGGGTGTGTTAGAATTTGGAGATTTATAGAAATGGGATGCAGGGACAGAAGAACAGACAGTGCTGGCCCTATAGGAGTCAATCTGTTCCCCCTCTCTATTGTTGGTGGAAAAAAAAATCCCTCACGAAAAGAGGGCTCGGCTTTAGCCTCTTCTCTCCTGCTACCACTTTCTGTTGGGGATGTAACAGTTAATCCACTACCACAAGTGCCATCAAGCCCCTTCTGCTGCTCTCACTAACACTCCTCCATATATGCGCTCAAGCTTTTTGCTCCATCTCCCATTTTCGGGACCATGCACAACAACCCACCAGATAAACCTCCTGCCACTCCCTTTGTTTTTCCACATGTCGTCATATGCTTGAGTTTCTGAGTCAAGCTGGCAGGAAAGGGAACTCATCATTGCACGACATAAAGCGGATATCTTGTGTCAAACAGAGAGACATGAAAATTTGCCCGGGTTTTTCTGTGCGACACTCGAGACAAATACATTCAAAAACTCCGCATTTTCAGCCAAAAGAAACTTTTAGAAAAGCATTTGTTAAATGGATCATCAGTAAATGAGGCGCTGCCTGTTAAATGAAGAATCGAATAATGTGCAGTTAACGATAAACAGAACCTCATCATCAGCCTGGTCTAATGATAGTCTAATTGAATTTTTTCATGGCAAAGAATTAGAACGATCATTTTGACAGTGTGAGCCACAGGCTATGATGCAGCTCTGAATCGTCGATAAAAATAGCGAGCCATTTGGATCTGTCATTTCCTGGGTGTTTTTTTTTTTGTGAGCTTTAATATTTAGTATTTGTTGTTTTAAGATCTACTGTAACCCACGCTGCTGCATCAGACCTACAGTATGGCATTTTCTATTTTACACTCCAGTAAAGAACTGATTAAATTGTTACACTCTCTAACAAATTGTAACCCAGACAACAGATTACATTTTCACTGCAGAGGATGTATATGAAGGTCTATAATGAAGTGCATTTTGCTGTTATCTTAGTGTTATCGCAGCCATACCGCGCTCCAGAGCCTGCCACCGAGGGCGCCTCCAGACGCGACCCAGCCGAGGCTGCCTCTGTCTCGGGGCGAGACGTGCCAGATGGGGGGGGTTGTGGAGCAGTTAGATAGATGGAAGCCGGGGGCCTCCAGGCAAAGAGGAGCCCTGTGACATTGAGGGGCACAAGTGGCCGCAGAGCTGACAAGATGAGAAGTGATATGCCCTCACCATTCCTGTCAGTCACGCCACCTCATTAGAGACAGAGAAAAAG
Source organism: Centropyge bicolor (assembly GCA_037975185.1). Lineage (NCBI taxonomy): Eukaryota > Metazoa > Chordata > Actinopteri > Pomacanthidae > Centropyge > Centropyge bicolor. The sequence goes on from JBBMOC010000002.1 coordinate 5,147,913, forward strand.
GGAGCGTATTCAAGAGGAAGATGGCGAGAGAGAGGGATTCTAGCTGTGGTATTTATGTTAGTGAGGAACCAATTTTTAGTAGAATTACAATCATAGGAAGGCTCCACAGCTGTCAAGGAACCCAGTTCAAAGATTGTTAAATTAGCATACCGTGTGTTTGGCACACTGGCATAGCAATGAAGTGATGCTGCAGAGGCAACTTGCATGGATTCGATGCACCGGCTGGAAGTAGAGGAGGGAGGTAGGCCGGGGGGGGAGATAACGTGAAGGCATGAAATATTAACCCCTGGCTAAACACCCAAGCTTAGCCGTCTGTGAAATCCCACTGTGGACAATGCTAATACATGCATTCACAAGGGAGATGATAGGGCCTTGTTGCACCGCCAGATGGGAAGCGTGCATTAAGAAGCTCTCTCATGTATTCATACACCCATAATAGGATCTATAAGACGAAAATCCCAACAGTCATTTCAGTAACGCAGACGGAACAATGCTGCAAAATTCAGAAACACGTGCATGCACGTACACATACACACTCTCCTTCTGTCTCTCACACACACACAGACACACAACATCCTTTGCCTCTGAAGCTAAATAGTTGATTGATGGTCTAAGCTGTGAAGAAATGCTCTCCTTTATGTCTCTAAAGGTTTGTAATTGCTGCAGTGAAAGGATGCTCACTCGCCTGGAATATTGATCCTAATGGGATTACTATCCTCCACCAGAGAGAGGGTGATGGAGAGAAAGAGATGGAGGGAGGATGAGAGAGAGAGATGACGAGGGGTCCGGACAGAGAGGTGAGCAGATAGACAGAGGGAGGAATCTGGTTTGTCCTTGCCGTTTTTCATTGATCTTTTTTTTTTTTTCCTTCACCGCTGTTCACTAACGACTTCCGTGCGGGAACAATAAAGCATCGCTCTGGAAAACAGAAATGGAGAAAATCCTGGGAATAAAAATGAAGCGGGGTGTGTTTTGGGGGGGGGGGGGGTTAGAAGAGTTAGGCTGATTCTCCAGGGAGAGATCATGGAGGGGCGATGAAGCCCTCCTCCCTCCCGGTCCTCCGGGACGGCTGTTGTTGTCGTCGATGTTGCCGCAGCGGTACGGGCGCCGCATACGTCCCGGCAGCTGCAAACAAAAGCGGGTTCAAGCAGGATGCGGAGGAGATGAGGTGAAAGATTGTTTTCAAAAAGAAGAGTGCGACTTATATAACTGTAGAGCCGGAGGTGTAATGCCAACAGAAACTGAAATAGAGAACGACCATATGCTCTCCCTGACCATATTGTAATTCTGAGGAAAGTACAGCTCGCTGCCTCTCCTGATTATTCTCATCACTGTGTTCTCATTTCACCCCGCCCTCTTCATCTCTCAGAATTAATCAGTGTGGAGGGCCATCAGCCAGTCCGTCATTCTGTCCGTCCATCCGCCTGACTGTTCAACTGCAGTAACCCCAGATGGGAGGCAAGGCCAGACTGTGTGTGGCCAGACTGTCCTCTGCAGCTAATTGAAACGTTACTATGAGGCCCAGTCACAGGATCCGCATATGTGTGTCTCTCAGCTGATAGCCCGTTTGTGTGCAAGTATAGGGGTGTGTGTATGTTTGTGTGTGTGTGTGTGCGTGTGTCAGTCTGTTTCAGCCGGACCATAATGTTGGTCATCTGCCTGTGTTGTGACTAACTCCGGGCTCATTCCATGCTGCTGAGCTCGAGCACTTAGTGGCGCTCACACTAAAGTCACCTTTATGAATAATTATCAGAAAGCCATTATGTCCGTTCTGCGCCTCTTGATGTTCCTCTGCGGGAGTGTGCCTTTTCATAGAGGAATGTCTGGATGTGTGACTCATTGTTTGGCTGGCTTTGAAAGTTTGTTTTTCCCCAGTGGGGGGTCTCGGGGAGAAATGACTTTGCTTTGCTGAGTTCGAAGGGAAGAAAGAGGTAAGGATTATCCAGACGAAGACGTGGTGGGAGGGTGGGAGGATTGGCTGGGTGGAGGGATGAGGAACAAGCGCAACAACAAACTGTAGCCAAGACAATAATAATCAACTGCAAACTGACTAAAAGAACAGAGAATAGTGCCTAACCCACCTAGTGAAAACTGTCTAACGACACACAGCCGTCTCTCCACCTGCCTGTGAGGTGATTGTAAAAATGAGTTTTCAATACCTTCAAAGGCTTGTAATGCAGCCAGCAATTTCATTTTGACAGACACACTTCTAAAGGTGCAGGTTTTTTTTCTGCAGCACAAAGGAAATTCACTGTGTGTGTCTATGTGTGTGTGTGTGTGTGTGTGTGTGTGTGTGTGTGTGTGTGTGTGTGTGTGTGTGTGTGCGAGTGTGTGTGTGTGTGTGTGTGGACTCAGTAGTGATCAGACTCCCACAGTGCCGTCTCAGCCTTTAAGAACTGCAGGAGACTTGTAGAGGACAAAAAACAGCATGAAAGGAGAGAGAAAAAAGGAGGAAGGAGAGGAAGGGCAGTGTCGGGTTCACTTTCCAACCGTGTGTTTGCATTACTTTGCGCAACTCCACTTTTTGACAAGGAGGTCTTTGCGGGATGATTATCAGAGCGCTGACACAAATCCTGCTGATTTAAAACCGCTATTCAATATGATAAGCAAACGGCTTGTGAATTTGAATTACTGCAGGGTAGGGACCAAGTTTTTAAATAGACACATAATGTTGTTTACACAAATCAGCATCAATCAAATTCAGCCGTCAGATGGACGGTTTATTAATTGTGTGTCAACTTACACTCCTGTTTAGAGAACATTTAAATCGTTGCTGACACGGGCAGATGTCCTCTTAGTCCACACAAACATACGCAGATGATGATAATGTAGCCTCAGATGTACATGTGCGGCAATTTTTTTTTTTTTTTTTTTACCACAAGTCATCCTGATGGTGCGGCCGCAATAGCACAGGGTCCAGATGGTTCCATATATATTGGAAGGCAAAGACTTGCACACGTGCACGTACTCCCAACATCACCACTAGTGTTCCTGCAGGTGGTTGATCCTCATGGCTGCCAGTATGTCAGGCTGATGGCCTGACGATGATCGCTGATGACACGGGCAGGCCGCAAGGAGCCCTGGGGGCTTCTGAGGGCCACACAGTCTCATTTTGGCATGACATCACTGGCCGTGACCTCGGAGGCAGGGCAACGCTAAAGGCGGGAAGTGTCTCGTTTAGTTGAGCAGAGCAAGAGTTTAGAAAGATGGAGATGGTGATTTACTACTGTGAAGCATTTATAGTATTTGTTCATTAGTGGAAATCAAGAGATTGTGTAGAATTGAAAGCAGACCACCTCTGTCCTCAGACAAGAATAGATAGAGGACCTGTTTGTCAACTGCAACATACACACAGAAACGTATATTCATACTTAAAGCTGCACTTCTAAATGTGCTAATATGCAGTCGTGGTCTATACATACAGTGACAGCAGAGATGAAGCCACAAGAGAATTATCACCTAGCGCTAGTGTTTACTTTAAGTCTGCTGAACATTTTACCGTCTTCACAGCCCTGGTTATCACTCTCATCAACCATGTTCTCAGCCGGAAAAAGCTCTAACATCCAACTTTACACTACAGTTGCCAGTCACCAAATGGCTGACAAACAAAACTCTTGACTAGCTGGCGACTATAGTGGAGCATTTAGCAGCTAAAGAGCCAAATGCTTCCCGCAGGAATTGGTGAAAACCAAAACAGAGCAAAAAGAAGGGTGTATGTTGCACTAATGTCTGTTGGGCTGCCAGAAACACGTCTCCAAATAAACGCTAATGTTAATCCATGTCTGCTGGATGTGTAAATAGGCCGTGGTTTGCTGAAACATTTGCGACTTTATAACGCTATAATATGTCAACCATTTTCAGCTTTTTGTGGAGTGGTGCCTCAAAGTAGCCAAAATAAAATTACCGCTGCTTTAAAGTCGATGCTCATAACTGGGAGCTTGCTTTGAAGTGTTAAAGTAGCACTGATTATCCAAATAATACCTAAAAAATGACAGCATTAGTTGTTTTTTCAAACACTTGAAATAACCCGTGTTTGTGTTTTCCTGACAAGCAGCCTCTTGTGATCGTCCACATAAGAGAGAGAGAGTTTCCTTGTGGAATCAAATGTAGCCTGGCGTTGTCATCTGCTCTGTAGAGGACACTGGTGTGGATGGTCAGGCATACAATCTGTCTCATTCTGACACTGGAGAGGACTGGTCACATCTCATCTGCCTCCTACAGTCAACGTTGGTGTCTTCTAACCATCTGTCCCTAACTTTTAACCAATTAGTTTTAGTTATCTAACCTCAACTAAACCTGAACTGTAGAGTCAGCACATCAGAAAATGCTCATATGATTCATTTTTCCTGACATAATTTACATTATTTTGCAAGACACTGACAAACACATTGTGCTGCCATTCACTTCTTGTCATCCAGTCATGACATGAGCAGAGCAGAAAGTCAAATCATTCACACCCATAATTCTGCAGCTCAGTTTTCCTACAAAGTTTTCCCAAAGTGACCCCTCCTGGATGGCTGGGAGTGGGAGTGGGGGGGGAGGTGGGGGGGGCAAAAACATAGATTACATGTGATTGATGATACCTGGAGGACAGTATAGATGATTCCTCTCCAGATTTATGGTGTCTGAGGAAGAGCCCCATTCTAACTCGGTGATTATGGCTGGAGGGCTCGGCAGGTTGTTCACACGTGTGTTTATGTGTGTGCACGTGTGAATATTTTCCAGGACACCGTACCCTGAGACTGATGTGCCTTGTGTGTAATAAAGAAGCAGTATAATGAGATGCCTAACTTTCCCTCTTTGAATGATATTTTACATTAAAAATGTAAATTAAAAAGTCCCCCCTCACCACACCCCAGACCCCCTTCTCCTCATCACCATGTCCAAAACAATTTTCTGCATGGCTCCCTTGCGGTAGTGGAATAGAGTGTATGTTTATGTGTGCGCGCATGTGTGCTTGAGTGTGTGTGTGTGTGTGTCCGTCCTCGTCTGGACCCTAACTGATTGTGATTGCATTTCCATCGGATTTTCTCCCAGCGAGGAGAGCAGGGCCCAGACGGAGAAATGGGATCAGAGGGGGAAACTCATCTCCCCTTCCCAGACATAGTCCCTTCCAGAGTGTGTGGTCATGCAGACACACACACACACACACACACACACACACTGTGAATGGTGTCCTCTATTACTTGGGGTATTAGCATCACTAATGAGGTGTGAGAGAAGGACAGAGATGGAGCAAGTGGAAAAGGAAAAGGAGGTGGATCAGAGAAACGGAGCGAGAGAAAAAGAGGAGTAACCATCAGTCTCTTTTCAGGGTAATCGGTTAGAAAGGTAGAGCTGGAGGGAAATTTATTGGAAGAGAAAAGAGTGAGAGCTGGTAACGGAGGAAGAAGTGAGAGAAAGAGAATGATGGGAGGAGTGTAAGTGAAAGGTGCTGCGAGGTGAAGTGGCATTTCCCCATCTAAAGCCATCTGTGTGTGTGTGTGTGTGTGTGTGTGTGATATCTGTGTGTATTATCACACATACATGTAAGATGCTTCTCATCATGTCTGGTAATCCAGTAGGATTTCACGATTCATTGAGAGGGATGAAAGGATATCCTGACTCACTAACAATGGCTTTAAGTGATGCTTTCACCACTCTTGTGTGTGTGTGTGTGTGTGTGTGTGTGTGTGTGTGTGTGTGTGTGTGTGTGTGTGTGTGTGTGTGTGTGTGAGTGTGTGTGTGTGTGTGTGTGTGTGTAGGTTCAGACTGCCATATACAGACGAGCTGTGCCCACTGGACACCTGTTCTGATAACTCAACATTGACAAGCTTATTGTTCCAAGTGCTTCCTACACTATAATTCCACATACAGCCTGTAACACACAAGCAATGAAACATCCTACAGACTGTGTGTGTGTGTGTATGTATGTATGTGTGTGTCTGTGTTTTACCCCAGATAGCATCTTTGCTCCAGATAAACCTATTGTTCTTGCCTCTAACCACCATTATCCCGTTGTAGGGGAAAAGTGTTTCACAGCTCCAGTACAAAACCCAGAGAATCGCTCCTTATCCATCTCCTGTCTCGATTTCTCCCCCCATCCATCCACTTCTTTTTTAATTTCATCCTTTATTTATCTGTTTTTTACCCTCTCCATCTGGCGCTCCTCTAACTTTTTTTGTTCTCCCTGCACCTCATTTGTGCAATCACTCTCTTCTTCTCATTTTTCCCCTCCCTTCCTCCTCTTCCTGCCCTCTTTCTTTTGTTTGTCATAGCAGGATACAGCGCAGTCATTTGCTGCTATAGTCTATAGCTAGAAGCCCTCTCACTGAGATAGATGCCTGCCTATGAAAGACATTTGTTTCCTTTACTGTCACTGTGCAATAATCAGCCACTCTAACGTAATCAACATATTGCCCTTGCGGTAAATACAGCTGAGCAAGTGGGTCCGTGAACATTTGTGTGGGCATGTGAGCTTGTGTGTAGATGGGAGGGGAGTGAGGGTATGTTTTTTTGTGTGTGTTTGTGTGCACGCGTACCTGTGCTTGTGTGGATGTGGATGTGTGTCTATGCATCTTTTTTTTTTCTATTTGGCTGTGCATGCAAATGCAGTTTCTCATGCATGTGTGTGCCATGTGACAGAGAGAGATGATTCTTGGTGAAAAAGCAGTTTGTTAGCGAATTAGAGTTAATTAGCCAACTTTCAGTTCCCAATGCTGTAATTGGGCCCATTTCTCTCTGTTTCCTCCAGCTGGCGTCTCTCATCCACTGCGGAGAAAGGAGGGGAGAGAGAGAGAGAGAGAGAGAGAGAGAGAGAGAGAGAGAGAGAGAGAGAGGAGGGCTAAGACAGAGGAGTAGGGGAGGGAGAGGAGGGAGACGGGGAGCATGGGGTGCATTACATGTCTGTAGGGGTCTGTGGAGTGCTAGCGAGCCGACCCCCTGGGGGTAAGAACCACTTGCGCTGGGGATCGAGACAGTGAGAAGTATTAACTGAGAGATAATGACGAAAGGAAGGCTGATGGGAATGAAAATGCAAAAGAACGCGCAAGATGAGGGCGGAGAGGAAGTGGAGAGGGGTGAAGCGCAGGGGGAGAGGGGGGTTTGGTAAAGTGACAGAAATGTCGAAGGATGAGAGGGGAGGCGGTGAAATCATAAGCCAAATCAAGGGAGCGGGATACACCATGGAGCAGCGGTGTTGGGGGCGAGCACGGAGCGGCCGTGTTCCAGTCCAGCCCGAACTTTCTCCTGCTCTTTTTAATTCTTTCCTCCCTCTCTGTACCAGTCTAATAAAAGCAGAAACACTATGAAATTCAGGTTTACAGAAAACGTTACTGCGGGGTCTGGTTGAGAAATAGCGCAGCGTATAAAAACACAGTGAGTGGTGGCAGGATGGGAGAGAGAGGCAAGGGAGTAGTGGAGCGGAGAAGAAGTGATGAAAGAGGGCAACAGGCCCTCTGTTGGTGCTGCAGCGTGATGATCAGTAGAGTCTAATGAAGGTGCAGACATCCCAAAGGAGTCCTGCGCTTTCTTGACGACCACTGGGAATGGCAATTAATGTACGGTGTACAGAAGGAAGACGCATGCACACACAAACTGGCTGGCGCACACATTCAGACACACAATTTACATAAAATGTACCATAGCCCCACTTGGCGTTGTCCAAATTCAAACACAGAATAAACAGTATATGGTGCATTCAGCCATTTTACTCACCATCAGATTATATAATATAAATGCTACCAGAGAGCATTAGTGTGGCCCATTATTCCATACCAGCAGCAGACAGAAAAGCACACTGCTCAAGTGATTGCCTCCATTGTGCATGTAACCACCCAGAACTCTCAACAACACGACTCTCTTTATTCCTATGGATTCACCACACAAAGGAGACCCGCTCCCTCTGCTGCGCTGCCCTACATTTCATATATGTTATGTGTGTATCAGTGCAGCTGAATCCCCTCACGCCGGCCCTGGGCTCATTATCTTATTGATATTTTTTTATTCCAGTTGCTGTATTGACACAAGTAGATATATAAGATAGAGTTGCAGTAGGATGCAAGGCTCAGGTGGATGGGTCCCTGCACTGCGGATTGGCCATGTTGCGTGTGTATAGTGTGGAACAACTAGTTTTAGAGCAGGTCACTGAGGGACCATGCAGTTATGTAAAGATGAAAGGATAAACTGCTGAGACGGGAGAGTGGAGAGAAATGGACAGAATAAGAGATAGGGATGAGTGTGTGTGCACAAGTGTATCATTGCACAGGCATCTGCACGTGAATGTGTGTGTGTGTGTGTGTGTGTGTGTGTGTGTGTGTGTGTGTGTGTGTGTGTGTGTNGTGTGTGTGTGTGTGTGTGTGTGTGTGTGTGTGTGTGTGTGTGTGTGCTTAGCAAATTTTACAAGCCAAATACACCTGGCCCGCCCTCTTGTGAGATAAAAGCGTCTTCCTCTATACCACTGAGACTGCGGCCTAATGGCACTACAAGACCAAAGCTGACACATGAGGCAGAAGAAAGGAACGAGGGGGGCGGGGGCCTTACAGAAACGGTGGGTGGATGACGCCAATATCGTCCCTGGCATTTACACCGCAGGGGGTGGAAAATGGGTCCTCCTTGATTCTGCCTCAAACTCTTGTAGAAACTTCCTCCCCTTTTTCCGTTTGTCCTCCTCTTTTCCATTGAAATTACCTTGACCTTTGCATATGTCAATAGAAATGGTTCTTTCTTTTTCCTCATCTTTCATTTTGCTCTGAGCTCTGCTTACTTGCTGCCCATTGAAAACTTTTTTTTTAATCTGGGGCTGTATGAACCAGATGAAAATATTTGACCAGATGAAAATACTGTCTTCAACATGGCCTGCCCACGCCATTCTTCATCTGGGCACAAAAATGGGCACAAAACCATTAAAATGACAAACCAAGGCTCTGTGTTCAGCCCTGGGTGTTTTTGACCCCAGGTTCAGGCTTTCAGCTGTTTAATTCCTCTGCAAAAGGAGATTGACTCCGGTTATTTACTTTTACCAAGGACATGCAGTTTATTACAAAGGATGGAGCAAGCCATCTGTGAAACCTTTCTTCAAAAACACACACACACATGCACGCGCACACACATACACACAGATAGTTTAGTGTCAGACAGCAGAGGTGCTATCAGTTGTAGTTAAGGAGGAGGGGTCTTAGTTACCTCTAGGTTAATGATCCTCATTAATATGCGCTAATATACCCCAGGTCATGGAGTAATTAAAAATCTCATTCAACGCTCTCAGCTTAAACTGACTGACTTGGCTTCGTCCTACAAAGATTAGCATTTATTATTTGTCTCCGAGGTCTGTACTTCATAGCAAGGGGGTGAGACTAATAGCCTAATGTTGAACATTTGACTGGGCTGTCTCTCCTCCAGTGCCTAGTAAAGTCTTTTGCCTCTGCTTGGCTGGGCACAACTGTTTATGAGCTGAATGGGTTTTGCAGGTTGTGCCTTGGAGAGTTGCATCACGTTTGCAAGAGAGTGTTTGTGCAAAATGGGCACACAAACAAGCGCTCCTAAATACACACTCAGGCATACACCTCGATGCACAACCGCATGTGAAGTCCATCAGCACGGGGACTTCCATATTCCTCTGAGTCAGCTGATGTCAGCTGATGCAAGCTGTGTTAATTGTAATGATGTATGGCAATTGCATGTTCTTGCAGTATAGATAGATAGATAGATAGATAGATAGATAGATAGATAGAGGCTTATGACTCAGCCTATCCCCATCACACACACTCTTACACACACATCCACTCAGCCATCCATGACGAATGCAGCAGCCACTTCAAAGAGCCTAGACATGCCTGGTAATCTCCAGCCGCTTCTCAGCACTCTCCTTTCAGCACAGTCACAAATGCAAACACACCTTCACGGGGAGGAGGGAGGCTGGGAGATAGCTGGACAGATTTATGTTACATCCATGAAAGGGCGGCGCAACTTTGCGCTGCACCTTCCATTCTGTTTAAGCTGGCAATCTGCAAGTAATTAACATCTGATTTACCAAGGCAGCAGCTAATAATGCAATCAGTGATTAGGACCGCCTCCTAAGCACATTCTGCAAGTGATGAAGAGCTCAAAAGGTGCAGTTCAGCAGCAGGATTTGTCTGAGATCCAAAAAATAACAATTTGTAATATCCAAAATGTCAATTCCATTAACTGAGCCCACAATTAAACTCTAAGTGGGGAAAATAAATTGAGCGTCTATTATGATAAAATTGTGATGACCTATTTTTAGAAAGGTTTGTGAAAGTAAGACCGATGAAGTACTTTAACCAGCTTTTGAGGAGTTCTATTAAAAGTTGCACAAAAGAAAGATAGTTTAAAAAATACAAGCCACCGGAATGTGGATGCCTCAACAAAAGAGAGCAATGAGAATTCTTCAGAGTTCATCTTTAATGACCACACTGCCACATCTTTGGTGCTATGAAAAGAGTAAGATGTTGTGTTCAATTATCCTTGGCTACTCTTATTCTTTCTTCTTTTTGTACCTAAACAAACTGCCCTTCACATGTGATTGTGGTGCCCTCACACTCCTGTTGCCACTGAAACCTCAATATTATATGGACTGATTAACTTTTCTTTCCTTTGCCACAACCAGGCGATAATTAACCCTCCAACAATGGCCCTCGCAAATTGAAAGAACCTTTGTAAAGGAGAATCCGAGTTTTTGTGTCTCCTCCTTTTATTTGTATTATTTGTGCCTCCTTTAAATGCATGTGCACGAAAGCAAGAGGCACACAAGGTGTACCTCAGACGACAAACTGTCATCTTCTGATAAATAAGTCACGCAGCTCTCACAGAATGCATCAAAATCAAAATGCTTAGTAAATTTGGTTGTTCACCTTGAGAGAGAGAGAGAGAGAGAGAGAGAGAGAGAGAAAGCGATGCTCAACAGAAAGCTAGTTAGAAGGAATATAATGTGGCTCACTGTCTTTTTCAACTCTCCATCCTTTTTTTCTGCTGTTACTATAAATAGAGGCTGCAGAACATCAAAGAGAGGAGAGAGTTTCTCTCAGCAACAGGCCACAGTACAGTCATTATCCACTGGCTCTAAATACACCACCCCTCTTTTGGCTGATCCCCGTGTAGTGGACTCTCCGCATGTGTGTGTGAGTGCGCGCACACGTGTTTGCTAATCATGAAAGAGACACTTGCTGACTCAGCGTCGCTCGCTCGCTCGCACACACACTCACAAACACACGCACACACTTCACATAAAGTAGCATCAGACAGAAAAAAGACTTCATTGAAAATGAGTTTATTCATGAGATTACAATACAACACGCTATCTCCGACTGCACAAGGTCGCAAACTGCCAGATCCGCGCACCAAACAAATCCGGATCGCTTACAATCTCCTCTTTCTCCCAGGGCTCTTCCTCCCTCACTTCTTTTCTCCCTTTCAAATCTTTCTTTTTTCTTTTCTTTCATTTTTTTCCTCTTTGTTTTTCAGCTGTTTCTGCGCTTTTTTTCTTTCTTTTGTGCTTTTTACGGAAATAGATCCTCATGGCAACCACAGCAATTGCCGGTCGGTTCAGTGAGAGCCCTGCTATGTTGAATAGCTATTTGTGTAGGCACCTGTGCATGTGTGTGCATCTACAGTATGCCTTCAATGTGTATTTCTGCTTTCTGTGGGCCTTTGTTTTTTCCTGCGTGTGTTTTTCACGGCTCTTTCCATGAGTCATTCCGCATGCATTTGATTCTTGATGAATTGTGGCTAATGCACTTTTGTTCTTATATGTGCCTCATCTCCCTTTTTGTTTTATTTAATTTAAAATGCAAATAGAGTTTGGGGTTTTTTTGCAAGTGAAAATAAAGGCATTCTCCATCTACCATAAAATGGTGACCTGACTAATTTCGGCTGTTGTAAATTAGTGTAAAAATCTAATTGAAAGGAGTGGTCCTTTCAAATCAAAATTTAGTTGAAGTATGTTTTAACATCAAGATCCTTTTTTTTTTTCAAAAACATTTTTCTATATGGTCTGATGGGGGAAGGGGACATAGTGAGATGGCTGGGAGTTTCCATTTGAAAAACCTGGAAAAAGAACGCAGATGGAGTTGCCCTTTAAGCTTCGATGGCTCAAGATTTTAAAGGTACAATACATAAGAATTTTAGTTTAAAACATTCAAAAATTTTGCTAAAATCGAATGTGAATAATTTCTGGCGTTAAGTCAAAGATTTGTATTTTTTGTGTTGCAAAGATATCTACTGAAGTTATGTCATATCTCATGATGTAGCATGAGAAAACTGCAGTGCACTCACGTGGCTGTACTTCATGCATTTGATCATTTTAGTGTTTAAGAATCTTAATTATAACAAATGTCCGAGTCCAAGAAAGACAGCTTGTCGTCTGTCTTGCAGCTGTTTATTTTGCAAAACTGTCACCAACAACTTAAAAGCCAGTTCAAGATTTACTCTTGTCTGGCCTCTTGCTCAGCCACTTTCCATTTTCTATTCTTAGCCATGATGTTTGTAGATGTTGCTGAGCCCATTTGCATTGCCCACTCACCTGGCTCTGGTTCTGGTTCCCATTCGCCCTGGCAGTCCATAACTGGCATAAACGTTAACATTCCCTCGATGCTCTGAGCTCCCAGGCCGGGCAGACTCAGCTAATAGGACCGCAAGCTAACTGAGCTAGCTAGCTAACGGCCGCTACAGCAGCAGTTAGCAGTTACTCTGTTGATATGCTGCCACCTAATTGTTTGGAGTTAATTCAACAGGTGGCCAAGTCTTACATATTGTAATTGTAAGTGCAAAATAATGAAGATTTAGGATTTAACAGTAAATTAAGTTTTATTTTGGCAAAGCTTCTTTCTTTCCGAAACAGTTCCTTGTCTTCATCTTTCGAATTGTATTAATTAGATATTTAATCAAAGCTGGGTTTTAACAGTGAATCATCTTTTTACATGACAAGCAGGGGAAAAATCTCATTTTCACCGAAGCATCTAATCCTCCTCTGGTAATCATCTCCAAGTTCATGTCCACAACATGTTATCTGTAGTTCACTGTTTGTTCTCGTGTCACTAAACTTTCGGCAAATGATTTCGGCAGCGCGGCAGATTGGAGGAAAAGCTCTTCCCAGCATTTCACGCTGCTGATTTTTGCACGGCAACATCTAAAAGCTTTCTCCAGTCGAGACAACAAACACACAGATATTGCTCTACCAGATACAGTATAAATCTAAGAAGGTCTTTCCAAAGCTGCAAGCAGGTTTCTCTTGTTTTTTTTTAGTGTCTTCGCTAAGTGCCAAGGCCAAGTGCTACCTCAGTCATCATAGAGCTTGTCCATATTTTGCTCTCAACCCTTCTCTCAGGGGAGAAAATATGGAAGCAGCCTTGCTTGTATCATAAAATCTACTTCTAACTATGTGAAACACTTGGGTTTAATGTGGGAAAATGCTTTTGCCCGGCCCTTAAATTTATTCAAAGATTGTTGGGCATTGTGCAGCGGCTGTCACTGTATTTTACAATTTGAATAACAAATTTGGAAATAATTGGGTGACTTTTATTTAAGCTCAAGCGTCTATTCTGTGGCAAAAGTGACTTCATTTTGTGTGGTTCTTGTCACTTCATTATTACATACTTACATGTTATTATTGTGGTGCTCATTTATTTTTTATTAAGTTTTCTGCCCTCAGTTTTTAAAATGGCATTTTTCCTCCTGCCTTCAAATTGATTTGCTAGTTGATTTTACTGAACGCAGCAGCAGCAAAAAGTCGTATGTATTGTTACAGATTTTGCACATTACTCGTGCACACCCACACACACACACAAAACACACATAAGCCCATAATTCCCTTTTTGCAGATCTACACTTTTCAGCCATCACAGAGCATGTTCAGAGGTAATGGAAGACTGTGAGTCTGTCACCTGGGTTCGAGGGTCTTTGTGTGTGTGTGTGTGTGTGGGTGTCACATGCCTGTATATGCACTTATGAGCGAGTGTCCATGTATGGGCATCCGTGCGTGTGTTTGCATTCTATGTGGGAGGACGAGGCTATTTATTTTGATTGTTTTCAATGAGGATCCAATGTGTAGAATCCATAACAATACCATCAATCCACAGCAGTAGCAACAACATGGATGTAATTTATATGGTAATGCAAGCTCCATGGTTGCCCCAAGTTACGCAGTGGACATCTCTGACAATGGACAGCATGGGTGTGCTGCAGCATCCTAATGCTATGTATAGCCACGGACGCATACACACACATACACACACACACTTGAACTTCCCAGCAACAGGGAAGGCATGTTTCAATTATCAGATGCAGATAGGTGCTGTGCTGTGTTTGTGCATCTGGGTCGAAAGGTTGAGTGTATTGCTCCATGTCAGCTTGTGTCTGTCCTCCGCTCTCCTCCTCTCACAATATGAAACAGCCACTTCAGTGAGGAGAGGAGCAAGGAACGACCTTCTGAACCGCATATTGGAATCACTCAGAGATGTTGTGTTAGAATGCCTGCCTCAGGTTTCTTTCATTGTGGCGCCCCGCAGCGGTATCTTACACTTTAAGTGACTTAGTGGCCACCATCACGTACAACACCTCGATTTTTTTTATTTTGTACAGAAATCCTTGCGAATGTTCTAGAGGAGGTTCAGATGAGACGAACAATGCTGGCATTTATCATCTGCTTGCTTTTCTTTTCAAAGTACTGTTGAAATTAGTACAGTATGCATTAGGTCTCCATTATTCCTATGCTCTCCACGTCATATGAAGGTCAGAGGATATTATTAAGAGACGACTAATCATCAAAACCTGCCGCTTCTGAATGGCCTCGCAGTCATTGGGTGCCACCCTGAGTGGTGGTGGAGTTTGATTTGTGATTGAAAAGATGGAACAAGGCGAAGGTTTTCTGCCTTTATCTGTTCAACTCTGCATATGTATTTCTTTTTTCTTTTCAAGGAATTTAGTTTCACAGAATTTTTTTTCTGTGCACATTCTGGGTTTTTTTTTCCAAGCTTAATAGGTCCATCATCTGAAGGATTGTAATTATAAGATCTGATTTAAAGAAAAGTAAAGAGGAAATTAATGATGAAAATCAGATACATGAAGTAAATCTGAGTTGTGTTAAAAAGGAGCAAGGACATCATTTACCATGAAAAAACAATTTCAAACCAGTGGGTAACATTATTTCTGCAGCTGAAAGTTTTCTGTAATTGCTGAATTGATTTGAAAGAATAACAACTGGTATTAAAAAATACTTCCACATGTTGAGCCACCTGTTACACCTGAATCAGAAAAAGTAGTAGCTATCAGAAAGTAATAGGTAGATGCTAAAATAGCAAGAGGTAATGGATAAACAGGTGAGATATATAACCTAAAGTAATGACTAAATAGTGTAGAATTATAATATATAAATAGAAATAGACTCGCTAAAAGTATAGCTCAAGGTAGTTGGTAAAGGGTTGAAATCATACGGCTTCTGCCACCTCAGGTAATAAAAATACAGTTGTACACAAGTTTTGCAGCATGGGAACCAGAAATTTATTTGAAAATCAGTTTAAACAGATCTGCCACTTTAAAAAAAAAAACAGGTATTTTTTAGCACAAATCTGGAAATACTTCAAATCATGACGCTTAGTCATAATCCTGGAAAGAGTCTCGAAACTGAAAGGCTGCAATGAAGAAGAGAACAATGTGAAGCTGTGAGCGTGGATGGCACCTATCTCCCAGCCGGAAGGCGTCTTCAGCCTCAGCTGCAGGCTGTTTGTGCGTGTGGAGGATCTGCCTGGTTGGGAAGAGGGCCCCATAGTTTTGGAGTGATCGAGTGATGCAGGCGTGATGAAAGAGAGGAACGCAGCGCGAGCAGAGAAGAGCTCTAGGCCAGAGAAGAGCCCAGACATTCTGTTACACATCAAAGGAAGAGCCAGTGATACAATCATCTCTTTAGGCTGCGAAAGCCCAACTTTATTAATTAAAACACGTCTGTTGAGTCATCCTCTCATCTCTCCTTTCCCTCTTTACTCGTTTTACCACTCATTTTCTGATTACGAAAGGAGAGAAATGAGGGGGAGATTGCGGGTAACACATCCAAGGTATCAAGTACATGAACTGAGGCCGTTTCCTGGATAAGCTGCGACATCCATTTGTTGCTCGCTTTTACAGACAACAACAGGTGTGCATCTTGCCACAGCCGGGCTAAATGCGAAATATTAAGAGGGAGTGAATGAGAGGAAAGGGGTAGACGAGGATTTGAGGAAAAAGTGATGGAGGAGGGGGGGGGACAGGAAGAGAGATGAGATGGAGGAGACAGACTGCACTGTATGGATAAATAGAGAAAAGGGCCCATTGTGTCAGCAGCTGTCATCACTAAATAGCCCTCAGATCACTGTCAGACACTATCACACAAACACGCACACACACATGCGTGCATACTCACACACACACGCACGCTGACTGACAGCTCCCCCTCAGTCCAACATCTGTGCTGACAGCAGCCATGGTAATGAGTCTCTGCATGTGCCAGCATGGGTGTGTCGGTTTCTTTTTCCTCCCTCTTCCCGGCGTACCGCTCATTCAGTCACTTCGCGTCTCCCTTATCTTGTTGTTTTTCCCCCTCTTCTCTTCCCTATTTTCCGTCGTCTTAATAGAGGAGCGTGCTGATTGACTTAGCAGCATGAGCCACACGAGTAGCGACTAAATGAGAAGATCGAGTGTAAAGTTGCGTGGTGAGTTTTAGGAGGGGGACTTCTTTTTTTTTTTTGGTTTGTTTGTTTGTTTACCGGAGTTGCTGTCCAGGTGCGCCGTATTTCACATAGAGGTGTGGAGGAAGAGAGGGATGAAAGAAGAGAGAGATGAAGAGATGATGAATGGCTCTCGTTAGAGGGGTAATTTGTCTCTCCTTGTCTGACTGGGCTCCAGCTGTCGCTCCATCCCTCGCTCCACTCCACTCTCCTCGGCCTACCACTCCTCACCTCAGCCAGATGGGTGGACGGATGGACGGAGAGAGAGAGGGAGGGAGGGAGGGACAGAAATAGAGACAAGGACGAAAAGACGAGAAGAGAAGAGAAGTCATCGAGCAGTCAACAAGCAGAATTAGGTCTGATGTATAATGCCATTGCGCGGTAAAGAATGGCTTTCGTGGAGAAACAATAGATGCAAAGCTCATATTGAGATGATTGAATGGAGACACAGAGCAGCACAGCAACAGGCAAAGCTCATACACACATGACTCATCGAAGCAAGTCAAAGCCTGGTGCTCACCCAACAAACTAATGACGATCGTGTTTCTTTTTACATTGTCATGTAATCATCAAGGGACTCGGCTAATGCCTTTAATACAATGCCACACTCTTAAGTTGCCGAGTTTTTTTTCCCCCATGATACACTCATTTTTCACACTAATCAACACTTGTTAGAGAGCCGCAGCGTCAGAGAGTGAGAGACGGGCACCGAGAGAAGGATTCAGAGATGTATACAGATGGCCGGGGAGGCGGCTGAAGGATGGCGACGAACAAATCGTCAAGAGAACCACGTGAGCTCATCGCTAAGTCTTTGTTCTAATAACACAAAGCAATTTCCACTGACCTTTCTACAAATGTAGCGGGCAGAAATGACTGAGTTAAGGATGCCCCACAGCATAATTGCTAAGGAGATTAAAGTTCCCTTAATTGCTTTTGGCCAACTAGTGCAATTTTTCCTTTTTTGTAATTAAAGTGATTTAAAATATTAATAACCACACTCGCATACACGTAACCTCGTGCGCACGAGCTCGCACGCACACAATTTTGTACACACGCAGTAAAAACATGCAACGGCAATAAAACAATCTTAAAGGTGTGCAACCACACACCCACGCACACACATTTGAATACATTTTTCTTTGCCTGTTGTCACCAATAGCCTCATTATAGCCCAGGTCCAGTGAAATATGCAGATAGCTAGATTCCTTCTCACCATCAATTGAAGTGAGTGATCGATTCATTTAGATCAATGGCTTTTTTTTGCGTCCATGTTCCCTCTTTACCTCTTCATTTCTTTTTTTTTTCCCATCCTCCATCTTTCACTGCTCAGGCCCCTCTTATTGCCTCCTCCCCTCTTAATTACCCTCCTCTATTGCTTTCTTCCCCCGTTTTTTTATTGGCAATAAGTTTTGTCGGCTCATAGCTTCTCCACTGTCCTGTTTTCTCCGTCCTCTGCTCCCTCCATTCATTTCTCTCTCTTTCACTCTCCATTCCCCTGGTTAGCCCGGTGACCTCGACGTCCCCCCCCCCTTCATCCGTCTCTAGCCGTCCCTCCCTGCCGATCTCCTTTTCCCTCCTGTCGGCCACAGTGTTTGCTTTGCCATTGTTTATCCATTTTTCTCTGTTTGCGCTGATGAGATTGACCGGACACGCACAGACACACACACACACACACACACACACATACAGTACCTAAACAGAAGACAAGGCTGGCATCTCTCTGGGGTGTAGTTAACGTGGGGCTGAGGATCGATCCGATCTCTGGTTTCCATGACACAAAGCTCTAAGCTGGAGCAGGGTGGACGGCAGGACAGAGGCATCGCTCTCCTTCCCTTTCTATCAAATATATCTCTATAAAGCCGCAACGGCACTTAGACTCCAACGTTTATTTTCCATGATTAATGCGCTTCATTTTGAGGCAGCATAGATGGGCAAGATAGCCAACATCTATGTCCGACCACTTTGTTTCTTAAACGATGTCTACATTAATCCTCCCCCGTCCCTCGCCCAGGTACTGTTTCCCTGATGCAAGCAATATTGCACCCAGCACTGCACCATCACCCAAAAAAAGCCCCACATTTATCATGGCCTCTACGCATTTTGATTTCCATCAATAGTCTGTGATGGGAAGGTGAATGCTGTCAAATTACAATCACACCACATCTGTATTCTGAAGAATTGTCAGTAAGAGAAGGACACAAAAAAAAGTAGTGTGATGATGAATGTTCAGCTATCTCGTCGTTTTCTTCAAGGTCTCACGGCTTTCCTTTCTTTCTTCTCCTCTGTTCCTGCCTGTTTTTGTTCCGTGTAAAAAGGAACAGAGCAGCACAGTGAAAGAAGAAGTGGCTGACTGAAAGGCTCTGCATTGTAACGTCTCCATTTTCCTGGTGAAATTTTCAGTGGCGAAAGAAAGAGTGGGTGAAGTTTGTAAAACTGGGGACGAGCTTGCCTATTTTTTCTTCCACCCCCTCGCATTTTAACTTTGGAAGGTGAAGGACGAGGCATCACGAAGAAAGGAAAAAAAATAAAAAGGTTTATTTGTAAAAGCTTTAAAAAAAAAAAAAAGAAAGAAACAGCGCTGGCGCTTGGGGCTATCATTTCAAATGTGGAATCAGGAGAAAATAAGTGATTATCATTGTGTCAAAGTGTCTTTTTGGTCGACTATCTAATTAGTAGTTGTAATAACCTGAGTCCTTCGGTGGATTGGCTGGACTCAGTGGCCTCATTCTTACCATATTGTTGATTGATTGAGCTGCAAATATGGCAGACATAATTATTCTATATTTTGAGCCGTCTCTAAATAGAATTTATTAGATTTGTCTTTGTCCTTGATTCCAACCCTTTGGAGAGTAGAGTGAATTCTCTTCATCCCTCTCTTCTCTCTCTCTGGTGTATGGGACAACCTGATTGTGTCCACGTGTCCCATGGCTCCCACTATTTAAAGACTTGGCTGTTAACTTTCTTTTGTCTTATCCATGTAGAGGACAATCATACAATGGATGTAGGCTCTCACGAAAGTCTTATTCTATCGTTTGATTTACACCAAGGCTGTGTGAATTTTGGAAGAACAGCGCGCTCTTCCTCTTGCAAATGATCCGTTGATTTGGTCCGGTATGACCGGGAGCTTATAGTGGATTATGTTTGCGCACTTAACACAAATATTGCTGTTGAACCGACATGAGTGAGTCACTTCACTGATGATATAACTCTCATCTACTTGTGTTAATGTTACGCTGTATTTTACAAGTATTATCTCGTGAATGTCACTTGTGGCTGCAGTTGCTGCTTTTCAGCTATACATGCTCACTTTAATTTATACAGTGGTGTGACAGATGCAGAACAGTATTTTAGAGCTGTGGTGTTCTTGGTAATTGTGTGGACAGAATTTTAAAAAAGACAATCAAATAAATGTCTCTAAATCAGTTAGGTTAAAGTGGTTTGCATGGAAAAAACGAAGCTGAAGTGTCAGCAGTGCATTCAGAGATTTGAAAACTGACTGTCGCTCATTAATGTGTTTAGGAGATCTGTGATTTTTTTTTTCTGTCAATCTATCTCTATATTGGATCTTTCTAGTCTCAGCAAGTTGTTGTGTTGGTATCCAGGCTGCTTTACAATGCTATGAGCAGGGGGCCTGTTCCAAAAAGCAGTTTACTGTCAAGTGAACTGGATGACATTGTTCAGTGCAACCTGCAGCTTCAATTCATGTTCCACATTTTTGAGGGTTGGTTCACCCAAATTACAAAAAAAGATTTCTCATTTACATCCCGCCATGCAGAGAGTTTTGATTTCATTTTATTTTGCAGCGCCAGACTGAGATTTCTACACCCAATGTATGTTTTTAGTCACAGTGTTAAAAAGTTGCATTTTAAAAATTCAACAGCAGCTCTTTTTCCCAGAGACAATGTCCCAGTTACTCTGAATACTCCACTGAACAAGCTGTCAACACTTTTCAGAGGAACAATTTACTCGACAGAAAATAGTTCCAATAAAAACTGTTGACACCGAAGTTCATTTCATTTCCATTCACCTTCATTTTATTGGGATAGAGGCAGAAATCTAAGATGCAGTTTACAGTCTTTAAAGCTGCAAATCCAAAACTATCTGCATGGCTGCATGTAGCAGGGGTGCGAGAGGTTTTTTTGTAATTTGGAGGAATTGACCCTTTAAGGGGTTCAAACTGATGTAAACCTGCCTCAGAACAGGCCCCTGTATCTGTCAGTCATTGCCATCTGTTTTGTCTAACGCCACCTCCCTCCCTCCTTCTCCCTCCTTCTCCCCCCTCTTTCTCTCTCCCTCCATCCTCCAGGTCGCCCACTCCCTCCAACCTCTTCCTCCTCACTGCTCCCTCCGTCCCTCCCGTCCTCCTCGTCAGCCCCCCACCACCCCTCCCCCGGCCCATCTCCACCGATCAGGGAATGCCAGGTGCCCCTGCTGGAGAAAAACTCCACCCACTCTCACCTGGAGCCCCACCCGGATGACTCATACATGCTCCGTGCCCAGCCCTCCTCCACGGGTAAGAGAGCTCTCCATGCATCTACCCTTTTATCCTTTCATTCATTTTATTTATACATTAATATGTCATCCATCATGATGTGTCCATTTCCTGATCTGATTTAGTCGTTGCTCAGTGAAATGCCAGCAACCCTTTGCTTTAATGTAATGTCACATCTTGTTCTTTAAGCCATTTTCTTTCTCCTTTTTTGCATTCCTCCGAAGTCAGCATTTGTTTGCAGGGCTGGAAATCAAACAAAAAGGGACTCAAGCAATCATTGTGTACATTGTCAGAGATCACAAAAATATACAGTGAGAGATTTAAGATGGATGTGGGTTTTTATCACAATTAAATAAATTCTGGATTTTGTGGTTTTATTTAAGTGGAAATAAATTGATTGTGATCTGTCACAATTGAAGGAATTTAAGAATTAGAATTAAATATCTATTTATATATTCTTAACAGTATCACTACATAGATTGATGAGTGTGTGTTGAAGAGTCACATAAATTAGTGAACATTTGTGCTGAGAATCAAATCCATTTTTAAAGGAGAACAAACGCAAAGTAAGATAAAAGAAAATTCTCTCTGTGCCTAAACCTCATTTGTGGCTCACATAACAAAAAAGCACATTTTGAGCTGACATTTGCTAATCTCTTAATGGATTACAGTGTTAAATGTAACCCTCCCACCTTTGTCAACTATTGCCAGAAAACAATGATGCAAGTGAAAGCAACCCCTACACTCTGCAGAGCGCATATTTGGCTGCCGCTGAGTAGGTGTGTTTGTACTTACTTTCCATACGACATTAATAATCCAGGGGAAAGTGAAAGGTAAGGGGATGATGAATTTTAAGTGCCGGCAGGAGGATCAGTGCAGCAAAGACATACTAGTTAGTTTCCCAGGCTCTGAGCTTTCTCTTTCATCATTGGACACTCTCTTGTTGCCCGTTCCAGGCCCTGTGTGCTTATATCAGCATCTCGCAACTATTTTTCTCCCCATCGAGCACACACACACTTATACACACACTGATCTGCGGCGATGAGTTTGTTCGTCAGCGTCCACATTTATTCTCAACAATTAGCTACCATGAGCCAACTCTCTCTGCCTCTCTGTCCTGCCTCTGCCTCTGTTTCCCGCTCTTCCCCTGTTTCTCCATTCCTCTGTGCATCTGCACTTGTAATCAGCAGATATATTTAGCAGAGGCCTGATGGGAGGGAAGGGGGTGGGCAGAGAAGTCCTAATGTGATTTTTGGTGGAATACAATCTATTGTTAATGGCGTTAGGCTCTCCTTTGATCCAGTATAAATCTTCATTAGGGAAGGCCCGGGTCCCAGGTTCAAGAGCAACGTGATTAGGAGGCTTTTAAAATGACGTTACATCAGCCTTCTAATTGGTTTACTGTTTGCTGGGGCAACATCAATCATTAGCCCAGTAACCGCACAGCAAATAAATTCACTCTGCCACTGACACCCTAATGGCAGACACTGGCAAAGAGGGAGAGTGAGGCTCGCAGGCACGCTCTCTCTTTCTCTCATTCTTGTTCGCGTACACCCACACTTTCTGGTCTGGGGCTTCTTTCGGTCTCTGCTGAGCATGAACACACAGAGACGACGAGCAAGAGTGGCGAAGAGAGAGAAAGGAGAATAAAGGAAAGACGAGAAGCTGGAAAAAGAGGCATAAAGAGGCAAATGAGAGCCGAGATAGAGAAAGCCAAACTTTGACTTTTGAAGTTGTTTAATGAGACATCTTGTATGAAAAAAATCTGAAGAGAGAGAGAGAGAAAGCACATCCAGAGCGCACCAGTAAAAATAGATGGAGTAAGCGACTGAAAGGGACACAGAGACCAAGAGACATAGGGAGTCAAAGAGACAAGGAGAAACAGGGGGTGTCGGGAATGAAAAGGGGTGAGCTGACGAGAGAGCTTAGAGAGCAAAAGAGAGATATTTGGATGGCGGGAGAACAACATTGAGATGAAATTGCAAATTGCCACGTTTCCCGGCCAGGACTGCCGATCTAATGGGTGCAGAGAGAGTCCTTGGCTTTGGGCGTCCATTAAAATCGACCTAAATGAGTTTAGAGTGGCAGTCTGGCACTGCATAAACACACCCTGGCATGTAGGAAGACACAGGAACGGCTGCGAGGAAATAAAACACCTATAACCGGCGACTGTTTATGCATGTGCTGTGAGAGCGTATGCCCGTCTGACTGTGTGTGTTTTGTGTGGTCCTGTAGAGAGTGGACGCTGGGCAGGAAATGAGCCTTACCAAGCCAGGCAGAAACTGACCACAGCGAGATAATCCTCAGGAAGCTGCATGCTGCTCGCGTGTGTGTGTTTGTGTTTGCGTGCGTGCATGTTCCTGTAAAGTAGTCCACCATTACCTAAGCTAACAGGTGGACAGACATGACTTGTGTTCCTAGTGAAGCATGACAGGTGAATGGGAACGGAACGCTGTTGCCGAGGATTGGCTGGGAATTGGGTCTGCGAGTGTTTATATGGGAATACTGTCTGGCTCGGAGCACCTGTCTGGGAACGCTCCCCCGGAACGCCGGGAGAGCTGAGACGGCCAAACGGAGCGTAGCAGATCGCTCCTGGAAAGAGCTAGCGTTAGCGCTGTCTCTGGCCATTCATTATGCATGGGGAATGCTAGGCTATTTTTAGCCCCAGCCTTTTCTAAAGTGGCTAGCTATCTGCTGCCAGGGAAGCCACCTCAAGTCACTGCCGAAGCGCTGAATGTTTAATGGCTTTGTTGAAACAAATCTACAGAAACAAAGGCACAACAAAGATGTGTCCCCATCTCCTGCACTAATGTTATTTTTCCTAATGGTGCTTATGTAAGGGTGACATTTGCGTAACAGTGGGATGATTTGCGTGTGTGTGTATTTATATGCATCTGTGTGTGTCTGTGCGTGTGGGTGAAATGCACACGTGCATTTCTGCTCATGGAGACTGTTTGTTTTTGGCTGAATTTGATGACTCTTCTCTAGCGGATTATTGCCTCCTAATTAGACAGAGATGACTAGCCAAGGCAGAGGCGGTGTGTGTGTGTGTGTGTGTGTGTGTGTGTGTGTGTGTGTGTGTGTGTGTGTGTGTGTGTGTGTGTGTGTTTGCGAATGTGTGTGCCTGCATGTGTAAATTTATGTTCTTAACTTTATCTCTCTTTTTTTGTGCCCATATGTGCCTGTACACTTGTGTATAATAGCGCCTATGTGCAAATGAAGCCCCTTTTGTCGGCACGCGTCTGTTTGTATGTGAGGCTCTTGCTTTCACCTCGAGCTCTCCTTCCATTGTGCTCAGTCTCTGAGCTCTGAGAAGAATGACAAATGAGGAGCATGTGACATTCTGGGACAGAGGACATATGAAGCAGTGGCACATGGGAATGTACGACTTTAAAACACAGGGAGCATAGCAATTAGCTGGGAGAGAAGGTGCATGGAAAACAATGGAGGGTGGCACAGCGTTTTTGTTAAAAAAGAAGGATGGAAGCTGTGGAGAGATGGGGTGTGAAATAAAGAGACGGAGAGAGAGGGAGTGAGAAGGACAGGGGGAGGGTAGAGAGCTGAGCCCTGCAATGATCCCTTTTTAACTGCTGAATGGGCATTTTTGTCCTGCACACACACACCCACACACACCCACACACACACACACGCACACACACACACACACACACACACACACACACACATAGATGCACATCCGGCCCTGCGACTTTTCTCTGTTAACCACAGAAAATGTCAATAAACAGTTTGCCCATCCAGGGCTGCAAAACAAACTGGCTTGGTTGGTTCCTGCTGCCAGTTGGCCACACACGCACACACATACACACACAAACTGTGAGATTAATATGGTGTGGCGAGCCCCTGCCTCTCACTCATGTGTTTGTGTGCGCACTGTGCTTTACAGTGGAGGCAGGTTAGCAGACAGGCTAATGCTCCTCTGCTGAATGAGGCTCCTTTGAATTGGCGAGCATAATGAACTTCCAGGGTTTAGCCCGAGCCAAACCCACCGGCTTACAGCTACAGTCCCCGCTCTCCAGTCGCAGGGGACCTTGGACAGAATAAAGTGGGTCAGGCTTCAGCGGCAGTCAGAAGGGCTCTGAGCTTCTCCAAAAAAAAGTGGCTGTGAAAACAAAACAGAAAGCTGTTGAGAAAATCTTTTCATGATCACTGTTTACTCACACAGGCGACTGAAAGAGGGAGGAAAGAAAGGAGGAAAAGATAAAGTGGAATAAAATGTGATCTGCTTGGCTGCTCCCTAATTGCTCTATTTCGTCGCCGCATGTTTTGTCTTTTATCAGACTGGGTTCCTGGTAAAACGGTTGTTCCTATTAGCCTACCTGCGGGTTGTACTTCAGCAGCCGGACAATCCATCTGACTAAGTCCCCTATCTTAATTTATTGGACCCATTTACCTCCAGCCCACTCGTTACTGCACACTGCCTCTGTTCCAGTGGTTAGTCAGATTTGTGTTTCCGCGGCCAAAATAATCCGCGGTTTTCCTCAGGAGCTCTCTGCGTGTCTAAAAAATGGCCCCGTATGTCGGCCTTGCTACTCAGACAGACCCCATTTCTCAATGTGTTTGTGTTTTCTCTGGCGAGCTCTAAGGATTCTTTTTATGGATTTGAAGTCTACATGAGAATGAATTTCTTTGACATCACTCTCCTGCGCTGTAGCAGAAAAAAAGAAAGCAATTTGTCTCTGATCATAAATATTTTGCAGCATGTCTAGAGAGACTTTTTTTTGAACTCCCACTAAAGGCTGTGTGACTTTTGGAAGAAAGAAAAAAAGGCTGGGTTTTTTTTTGTGCAGCTGTGTGTTTGTAAAATAAACATTAGTAATGAGTCATTATGCACTTTTTATTCTGTAAATATTGATTCAATGAAGAATAAAAGAAACAATCATGTTCTATCATCTAACATTTCAGTTCAGTTAACCTGACAGCACATGACAATTGAGGCGGTCCCGGGAGGCTGTGAAGAGAGTAAATACATAGAATTACCAGCAGTACTTTCCTCAGCATTTACATTTTTCTGACATTATCTGGTGACATGTAATAGAATTTGCTACGAGATGATAGATAATAGCATTTTCATCTCTTTCTTTGAAGGGAAATGTTAAAATCTTTATTACAAAATGTGGTACATGCGAGTCTCTGTGACAGCACAGGATATGATTCGGTCCCTGTGTAACAATTGGCTGGATTGTTGAACAGTGTGCTCTCCCAGTAGCGTAGTGTGCCTACGAGTGCACACACACACGCACACGCACAGAAAGACTGAAGCACTTGAAGACACTTGCACACACACACACTCGGGCCAGAGCAGTTCATGGAAAACTCAGGCTAAAAAAACATGTATTCCTCTTCCGTACAAGGTGTGCCATATATTATTCATCTGAATTTGAATGAAAAAACTGTTCAATATTTATGGCAGGAAAGTGAACAAAGGCGAAACGCATGCATTTTTGTACGCAGATTTAAACATGGGAGACAGCGGGGCAGTGCGTGAGCATGGGAGTGCCTACTTTTATTTTTGCATTACTCAGACTGTGTTCATATCTGCATGTGTGCGTGCAAGCTGATTTCTTTCCAGCATATGGCTCTGTGTTGTGTGCATTGTTGCTATGCTTAGATAAAAGTGTTTATGCAGATATGGTGTCGTATGCACTATTTCACATTTATAGGGGCATTCATAGGGGCATTGCAGAGAGGTCGAGTCAAATTTATTTATACAGTGCTTTTAACAAACAAGGTTTATCTCAAAGTGCTTTACATCTCTGCAAAGGACAGAAAATGCATATAAAAGCGAGAAGAAAGAGGGAAACAATCCTCAAGACGAAATTAGGCTTTAAAAGAGCTGGAGGAGGAGGAGAGCACAAGAAACTCTGCAACTTTTAATATCAATTTACACACATGTATGTTGCAAGGTGCGTAGCTGCATGTGTGTTTGCATATGCGAGTGTAAGCAGGCATGTATGTGTGTCTGTTTCTCCCAAGAGCATCTTTGCATGTGCAAACAGATGTTTTGTGTCTGTCCCGCGTGATAGAGGTCAGGCCCCTCCATCTTCCTCTCGTCTCCTTCCCCTCTTCTCTCCTTTCACAAGCATCTGTTCTTCGGGGCCACGTGGGTGACACCTGCGTCCCAGTGGCGGCGCAGAGGAATCAGGTCACCTTACAAACTGGTCGCCATTACAGCTGCAGTTGCAAGGGAGCTGGCTGCCCCTTATCTACTCTAAACACCCGTCTAGGAGAAAGGAAAGGAGAGAGCAGGAAAGTTAGCATGCAAGGAGACACAATGCTATAAATACACTTTAGATTTATTCATGTGAGGCCGCTGCTGTGTGCATCTATGTTCTATTTTGCCTTTATGTTTAGCAAGTAAAATTGCTCTCAGGAATTTCTTGACTGACAAATATCAAAGCAGAGAAGCGGACAGAAGAGTGCGACACATTCACTCATCTCTCTTCCTCTCACACACTTTATATTCTTATCAAATCCGAGAGCAGACGACAAATGGAGGAGGGCAAGTGTGATCGCGCAGCTTGACAAAGCAGTGGTTTTGTTGTTTTCACCCCGCACGTATGTGTGCATATGTGCGCTTACTCCATCCTTTGATCAGAATGAGGAAGGCAATGTGCAAGCGAACACGATGATTATAATGTATTCCATGCTTAGATGTGTAAAAGAATGATGAAAGCACGGTGTGGAGTATTGATGAAAGAAAAAGCAAACTGTGTTGTAAAGCCAGAATTCAAAGCCAAATGCAGCATCAGTGGCTGTGTGTTTTGCAATAATTCCAACATTTCTAGACAGAATTAGAATAAAGGTGTGGACAGTTTGTCATGACATGGAAAGTGTTTTTTGTGTTTTTTTAATTAAATGTGTTTTTTGACTTCCGTCTGATCAGCCTTGCATTGAGTACATGCACCTGTCAATGTGTGAACAAAAAGTATGCAAATGCACAAGAAGTGATTCAATTGTGTCAAGCTCTCCTATGATGTATAGTATTTGGTTTATTGATTTTTCTGTACAAACTCACACTCGCGCACACACACACACACACACACACACATGCACACACATACACGCTCTAGACAGGCTCAAATCCCCCACTGATTCACAGAGAGAGAGAGAGAGAGAGAGAAAGGTGATGTGTGAATGGGTGTTCTTGTCTGAGTCATCCGGGTTTGTTTTTCAGCTCTCTCACTCAACAGTCCATTAGCTCAGTGTTGGAAGGGCTGGTATTGGATTCTAGCTGACATGTTCCCCCAAGTCTGAGAGCGAGAGATGAGGGCACACGCTGTGCAGAGTGCTCTAATACTGCTTACACACACACACACACACACACACACTTTCTCTCCGTTGTGAAAAAAAACAAGAAAGGGTGAAAGTGAGACAGGAGCAAGAGCAGAAGAGCGGGCAAAGACGGGCCGAACATAGAAAAATGTGAAACATGCTTATCAAATTTCATGTATCTATTTAGCTGGAATTTCCGTCTCTAAAAAGTTCTCGACCATTTGGAAAATACTCTGAAAAAATGATTGCCAAAATAAAAGTAGTACAAAATGGAATGTTGATGAAGTTATCTGCAAGCTGAAAAGGTTTTACGTGTTTGGCATACTGCGAAATAAACACTGAGTATCAAAAAACATGTGTGTCCTCCATTTGGATGTTGTAGCATTTTGGAATGAAATCCTTCCCTTCATTCATCTGAAACTCACTTTGATTTCCTTCACAAAGAAGTGTGGCACTTAAATCCCTCTTTTGTCTTGTCTCCTTCCAGGGGCTGCCAACCACCACAGTCAGTCCACATTACGACCTCCACTGCCCCCTCCGCACAACCACCACACCTTATCCCACCAGTCTGCCAACAGCCTGAACAGAAACACCCTGAGGGGGGGACGCAACCCCATTCACGCCCCTGCTCCAGGCACTGGAGAAGGGCCAACCACCCCGGAGTCGGTCCAGCTGCAAGACAGCTGGGTGCTCAACAGTAACGTCCCGCTGGAGACCAGGTCAGAAGAAATATGTTTCCTTTACTGTTTTCTTCTGTTTTTAAAGTTGACATGTTTACCTGACGCTGATATCCAGAGCCACTTAAAGTAAGCCCAGTCGTGGAATGAGCCACAGGTAATCAATAGTAAGGAATGAAAGGTCAGAGCCTTGCTGCTTCGACAACATTCCTGTGAGCGCAGAGTGATGGTGTCAGAGAGAAATACCAGCAGAGAAATAAGAGCTGAGGAGGATGTAGCACTGATCAGAGAATTTGTCATTAGTCACCAAAAGGAAGACAATCACCTTGGAACAAATTGCTGTCGGGCCAGTGGAAAGCAGCAAAAAACACAACTTAGCTCCTGGTCACACAAGGAAGAGCAAACATTTATTCACGTTTCTGCGAAAAAGACTGGAGGCTTGGGGACATACTTCTGGAGTGTGTTTGCAGGCTGGCAAACTGGTATCATTGTAGCTTAATAGTAACAGAACAGGTTTATATAAAATTGAATGGTGCCGCACAACTAAAATGAATGCTCCATTTCCAGCTCCACAGCCATTCCTTCAAAGGTCAAATTCACTGAGGATGCTGACGCAGTGAGTTCCAAAGCCAAGTCCATCAGAGTTATGATAAAATATACAACTCCACTTTAGGAGGCAACAGCATGCTTTACTCACCAAACATGAATAAAGTGTCAGGCAATATAGCCAAAACCTTTAATTGACTGGCAATTCATCAAAAGCACAAGTCTCAAAGTTTACCACAGTTGAATTCTACAGTGTGTCCAAGCTCCACATAGATTCCATCCAGAAAACCATGGCAATTCTATTGAATGTACCAGACTTCATATTTTGAAATTATACTCTTATAAATGGTGTGATGTTGGTCCTGGGGTTGGATGTTTCCCTGTTGTGGGACAAATAAAGGAATGTCTTATCTGGATTATGAATTTTGAGACTTAACACCCACCTAAAATTTTTTCTTCTGCTGTTCATTTCTTTTTCTTTTTTAAAGTATTGTCAACATTCTGCCAGCAAAAAAAACGTTAATTAGAAGACATGAACTTTTCAGCAACAGTGAACAGTTCAAGTGATTTATCTGCAACAGACTTTTTTTGCATATATGTAGGATGGTTTGTTATTTGTTATTAAATGAAAGCTGCACTTTTCAGTTCACTGAGCAAACACTATGCCACAGAACATGATGAGTGTAACTGAGAGTCTCCCCTCCATCATTCCAAGCCAATATATGAAGCACCTAACAGAAAGGAAAATTGCTCTTACCCACTGATTCAAGTGTGTGCTACTCAAACGCATTCTCTACCCCATCTCTAAGCGCGACACATACAAAAAGCTGGCATGTGTCAGAGCTATTATGCATGCAACCTGGAGTGAGGGAGCAGGAAATACAAACCATTTCACACACCCTACACAGGCGCTTTTGCCAGTACACAAAGAACACTTACCAGGCAAACAGAGCATTCATGCAGGGTATTACTATTCATGAGGCATGCAGTGAGAGGGACACCGCCTACATGCTCACTAGCATGCGCACGCTCGCTCTCTGAGCATTTACTCTGCAAGCTGTAGTTGTGTTTCTCCTGCTGGGCGCTGGGGCTTCCAGCTCTGATGGTCCCGGATAAGCTCCCCAGAGTGGCGGCCCTGTGCAGTATTTATGAGGCCTGGCCATGTTTAATTCAGCCGCACTGATCTCAGGTCTATGCTCAACCTGTGCTGATGCATTGCACCGGTATGCATGATGGGTAAGAAGAAGCACGGTGTTGAGCAAGAATACCTAGGCCTTTAAATAGAAGCTATTTGCAGTGGCAATTGTTTATCCGAACCTGTGTTGTCATCGTGATATGTGCGGCATAACATAGTTTGAGGAGGGAGGACATTTTTGTTATTTTTGTTGTTGCAAGTGATGCTGAGATCTCTGGTGAAGTTTGGGTTTCAGACATAAAGTTATAAATCCTCTTTTCACAGAAGGTGTTGTGATTGCCATGAAGCAACACACACACACACACACACACACACACACACACACACACACACACACACACACACACACGCTCACACACGCTGTTGAGCCCCTCTGCAGTGCCAGTATTTGGTCATGTTCAGGTGGTGGGGTTGGGCATGGCTCAGAGCCTGTCGCAGTCAATGGAGCCCAGAGCAGAGTTTCCAGCTCCACCCTCCAGCCCAGATTGGGCCCTCCTCCCTGGTCCTGGCAATGGTGGAGGCTGGGTGGGCTGGCTGGAGCTGCTGGAGCTTGTGACTGGGTCAGAGCCAGTCGGGCACAGCCAGAGAGTCACACCATCCCTGCGCTGGCAGAGCCCATCTTCCATCTCATTATAACCAGCAGCTAGGAGATGATGAGCGCACGTGCACATGTGAGGGAGGGAGCGAGCGACTGTGTGCATTTGTGTGCATCTGAGCATGTGTGTTTTCTGTGACTGCGACTGCTCCCCGCTGTAATCATATGTAAATGTTGGCATTTGTTGTCCACTCGCTATATGGAATGTGTGTGCGCATGTGTGTGTGTGTGTGTTTTGGCTTGACCCGAGAGTGTGACAGCGCTGAGAGGATGAAGATTGATCACCTAAGAACACCCCAGGGCTTGAATGACTGGCAGAGAAAGAGAGAGAGAAATAGACAGGGGGAGGGGGTGATATAGCAGAGAAATATAAGTTGGCAGAGCGAGGAGGGGGGGTGCTTTACGATAGAGGAGGGAGAGATAAAGAGGGAGAGAAAGGGAGAGAAATGGAGAGAGGTGGTGATTGAAGGAGATTGTTTTGGGGAGTGTGTATGAGAGAAGATAGAAAGGCAGAGGAGGGAGATTGGGGCCCGTAGAACATGGATACATTTACCGGTGTGAGATAAATAACTAGAGATGGCTGGTGCCACTGTGTGTGTATGTCTTTGTGTGTGTGTGTGTGTGTGTGTGTGTGTGTGTGTGTGTGTGTGTGTGTGAGTGTGAGTGTGTGTGTGAGCAAGAAACAGACAGAAAGAATGAATTTCTCTGTGTGCATGCGTGTGCACATGTGTGTACATGTGTTGCAGCATTTTGCGAGAAAGCACCTGATTTTCAATCGGTCCCTTGGAGCCTCTTGGCTAGCTGATGCCAGTTTCAATCTCTCTCTGTGATCTCAGGACATTCCCCTGCACCCCCCTCCTGCTCGCACTGCTGTGGGCCACAGCTCTGGGGGAGAAATAAGATCACTGAGAGGGTTGCAGCATCTCAATTTATCTGCAAGGAGCAGCGGGATGGGGGGTGGGGCGCGGTGGAGGGGGGTACTATAGGTTACTTTCAAATGCATTACTGTGGGGACAGATTCGGAGATGCTACCTGTGGGAACTGCAGGGGGTGGAGGAGAAAAGGAAGGAGTTGACTACAGAACAAAGATTTATGTCCAGCCCTGGAACCACTACAGTTATATGCATATGGAAACTACATAATATCATGCAAGGCTTGTTAATCATATATCTTGCATTTGACCATTATATACTGTATACATAATATCCAATAAAAAATATGAAAAGCCACTTGTTTAGGAATTCATTTTAAAGCGTAATGAAACACAAAAACTATCTGAGTTGTTAGCACATTTGTGCTGTGTATGGAGACTGCTATCTAGTAAAAATGTTGCCGACATACAAATGAAAAGGCTTGATGTCAAACCTGTTGAGCTATGGCAGCAGAACACAGTCCCACAATAAGGTCAATTTAAAAACTGTTCAGATGAGCTTCATGAGAAGATGGAGTTTGAACAGTTGTCATATTGTTGTTGAAAAAAATCAAAATGACCATGATTTATTAATAGCTCATCCTTAAAGTGGAAATTTGATTTAAACATCTAATTCCAGGACAACTCCAGCTCCAGTGCAGCTACTAAATTGACCTTGTGGTGGGATTGTTTTCAACTGTTATTTATACTGACCTCACCCAATTTGATGAAGACCGGCATGGGTAAAAAAAATGTACATCCTCAACTGGTGGAGTTTGGGTTTTTGTATCATAGCGTCTTCTGCTTCTCTACTGAGCTAGAACAGTATAGAATCACACCCCTTGATACTGTCCACACAACTTTGGTTGATTCTCCAGTCGTATCACAGTTGTATGAACTTTAAATTCACTTCAATTCGCTGCAGATTCTATTGGGTGAAACATGCCTCCACCTGGTG
This sequence comes from Centropyge bicolor, assembly GCA_037975185.1. Taxonomy (NCBI): domain Eukaryota; kingdom Metazoa; phylum Chordata; class Actinopteri; family Pomacanthidae; genus Centropyge; species Centropyge bicolor. The sequence goes on from JBBMOC010000002.1 coordinate 5,181,270, forward strand.
ATTATGAATAACCTCAGCCAACATTCCTACCTGCTGCCCTGATTAATCACTGCAATGCGAGCGTACAGTGTGATCAATCGATCAATCACTTGCTGAGTTTAATCCGATCAGACCCTGACACACCTCATCTATTTTAAACAATAGCCTCACTCATTAAATATGTGGCCTTTGCCGTGTGATATACCGCCACTGCTCATTTCCCCTGAAGCTCAGCCTGATATTATTTCATAAAAATGTAATATATTCCTCTGACGTTAGCAGGCGTATTTCAACGAAGGTAGGGCGCCTTCACTTAAAAACACTGCAGGAAATCTTGTCACAAACAAACTGTAAATATCAAGTAAATTTATATTTTCTCTTTCCTCCCCAAAATTTGTAGGTGTCACTTGGGTGAACTGTTCCTTCACTGCAAAGAAAATCTTCTCTCTATCTCTGCATAGCTGAATACTGGATTTGATGCCTTGCATATTTTTACTTTTTATCACTCAGCCTCAGAATTTTTCCATGTCCCCTCTTCAAAGCAACACTCGGCAAATGAAAGCCCATTATACTGCATCCATCTGCCGATTACCGTTTCCTACAGTTGTATCAGGGAACAATTCTCATGACGCCATCCTTGAGCACCACTCCCCGAGCCCTTTGTTTCGTTCTCAGATCCGACCGTTTTTCAGTCAGCCCCATACCGAGTCGACCTCCGTTAATTGTTCTCTACCTCTGATGATGATTCTCAGAGTGCTATCCTAAGCAACCACATGTTTGTGTGAGCTGAGGAAATCAAGAGTGTGTGCGTGTGTGCTTGTGAACGTGCGTTTGTTCGCTCGCTCAAGGGGAATGCGAGCTTTGACTTCTTGCTAATTACCCAGCATGCTCTCTGTTCTGTGGTTAATTGTCCAGGTCCTCTTTTCTCTCAATGGGGAACAGGGTTGGAATGAAGTGAAAACACATCCTCCCCTCCTCTCTCTGGCTCTCCTCTAATCTATAGCCTCGCTCTCCATCCGCCATCCTTCTCTTATGTCACTTTTTTTTTTTTGCTCTGCGAGGATGCAAATGAAGCGGTGGCACTTATGGTGCAATCTCACGAAAGAAAACCAACACAATCTTTTATTATTTGTGCCTGTGTGGGCACCTGTGTCTGAGTCTGTGCGAATGTGTGTCAGTGTGTGAGCTGGTGCTTGCTTGTTCTGCATGTATATGTGTGTGTGTAGCATGTGTAAGACAGGATGCATGACAGCAAGGTAGCAATGGTTAGACTTGGGGGGGTTGCGAGGCTGCTACTGGCAGCTAAGGAGAAGAAGGGGGGGGGGGTTCTCTGTCAGCTCTCTCTAATTATGTGTGACGTTTCCACGCTGGACCGCTGTCAAAAATCCCACAATATTCACACACAAGTACACAGACACACATGCAAGCAAACACACACCCGAGCCTAATGATACAGAGTTGTGATTGCTGGCTGCCTGCTATGATAGAACCCCTCCATAGTCCTCCGCAACATAAATCAATGTCAATTACCTCCCCAGAGCACATTAGACACTTTCCATTCCTACTCGTAATTAGTATGGCCCATAGACATATTCCCATCCCACACTAAGCTCACAGTGGCGCTTCTGCACACAAACAACAAAGGAAGGGAATGAAATTAATTCCATGCCCACGTTCAAAAACGTACCAGCACATTAAATCGTATACATTGTGTCGCATGGAATGCAAGTGACTCGCCCGCTCACCCTCTCCTTGCATTCACACACACATTAGGGGCATCGTAATTAATTACCGCTGGCCTTGCCATCACAGAGTGCGACTGTGAAAATGAGTTGAAGCAAAGACGCACGCTGGTTGACCTTGGAGTGTGTACGTTTGCGCGTATACACGTGCACGTAGATTTATGCACGCATATTAAAATTGATGGCTGTGACACTGAGAGGCTGGTATTTTTAGACAATAACCTCATATTTCTTTTTGCGTGTCGTCTCCTCCTGCTCTTTCAGCCTCAATCCGTCTAGAGGTTGTTGGGGTTTTTTTCCATTTCTTCCCTGTTTTCCTTGGTGTCATGCAGCGTACCTGACAGGTAAAGGTGGAGGAGAGAAGAGGTGGAGGAGGAAAAAAGAAAAAAACTCAAGCAGGATACCAATCCAACAATCAGTAGCATGAGATGATAAGAGAGTAAGAGAAAAAAAACAGCGCACAGACTGGCTGAATAATTGATAGAGTGGAACAATGCTCCCAAACCAAATCTTCATGCTCTGAGCACATCACCTGTTTTTGCCAACTGTTTTTAGATGAGCAGACACATGTACAGACACGCTGTTATGAAACAGCAGTTATTAAAGACATCAAAAGGGCAGGACACCACATAGCAAAGTGTAGTTAGGCACCGTTTTAAATAGCAATCATCCAATCCAGCTACAACCGTGAGTTATTACTGGTCCTTCTGGCCTAGTCTGGATAAAAGAGACAGTGAGCTACAGTAGAACGAACAGAGCACTGACACACATTTGTGAAGACACACACGTGTTTGTATTACTTAATTTCTCAGTCTGACTTAGTGCCAGAGGTGAGTCACATGGCTTGGACCAGAGGCAGATTTGAGTCATGAACCTAGTGACTTTAGACTCCACTTGACTCCACTTGGCAAAGTAAAGACCTGGAACTCAACTTGAACCTCAGCCTTTTTATTCGGATTTGATATCCTCCTAAAATCCAAAGATTAAAAATTCTGTCAAAAGAGAAAGTGTACAGTAAGTCAAGTCTTCATTTTTCTGGCAGCAGGTAGATTTGAATCAATTCAGTAGTGCCATTTCATATTGCACAGGCAGGTGGTAAAAGGTGGAAGCAGCAGTGCATACCAGCAGACAGACGAAGCATCATATCTCAGACTGACACATTCAAATATAAAAGTATGCTGTAGCCAACAACAAACTTAAGCAACATGAAAAGCATGGCAGAGAAATCACAGATGGAGACACAAGAACTTTCGAGATCAATGAGCCCTCGACAGTGTCAGCGTGGCAACAAAATCTCTACATCCAATATTTTGCATAAATTCTGTCATTTAAAATCTTTGAGCAATTAGTAATGTCTGACACTAGCGTGATCTTAATGAAATTATGGGCAAAGCTACTAAAATAAGACCTGTCTTGTAATAAATAAGAATTATTGTTTCACAAGATCAATTCTGAAATGAGGCCCCAGCCCTGTTTTGTAGAAGTGAAGACCAGAAAAGATGTCCTCACTTTGCAGAGATGTCCTAACTCCCAAGGTCAGAAACTCACAGAGATAGAAGTACCAGAGGATGCTCGCCTACACACACACTCACAAACACAGAAACAAGTAAGTTCCACAAAGGCAGGGAGACAAAAACTCCCTCTCCTCAGTCATCTTTGAGCCAATAATGTGACCTCGCCTCTTCTGATCTGTCACACTCACCTGAGGGCTTTCTTCTGTCGTACCACCTGGTGTCTGCATAGGGGCAGCTCCTCACTCCTTGTGCGTGCTTATGAGTGTGTTGCGAAAGAGATGTCACAAAGGTGTCGCCAAAGTTTTTCTTACTTTGTCCTTGAAAAGTTTCCTCAAGCGGGCTTTCATTTTCTTACCATGGCATCGCCGTCCCTTCAAGGTCAGATCAGAAGAAGGAGTCTGAAAGGGAAGGGTAATCTTTTTAGGAATGAATGAAGACATGAGTGGAGTAGCAGTCGGGTGAAGAAAAATGATAGTAAGGTCAATGGGGAGAAGAGGGGAGGGGGAGCAGCAGAGGAGGAGGGTAGGGTGAGCAGGTGCAGCGATAGCAGAGGATAATGGGTAATATGAGCAAAGGGATGATGGTTCAAATCCCTCTATTATCCTCTCTCTGAGCTCTGACCCTACCGGGGCAATGAGGACAGGAAAGGGGGACGGCGGTGATCCTCTGCAGCCATTGAGAGCAGAAACGAGGCGTATCATAAGTGGGGTGAACAGAGACGGAGAGAGGGAAGAGTAGAGCAGGTGGAGGTTAAAAAGAAACCTTCGACTGGAACAGGCTGAATTGGAAAACCAATCAGTTCAAGGGTGTTCAAACCCGTACGACAGGAAGGGTTCATCGGAAAGAGAAATTGGACAGGAGCTTGCACATACTGTATGTGACCCTCTCATCTGGACTCTGGTGTGTCCCAGACCGTTCTCACTCCCAGGTTGTCAAATGCAAACTTTTTTCTGCCATACCCCAGATTTTCAACTAACTCTAATGTAAGCCCATCCATGGCAAAGTTGGATGATGAGTGAAACACATTGGCCCATGAAACACGTGTGGAAGCAGACGTTAGCACTGAATTATTATTTTAACTCAAACCATGATCTTTTCTCTGAACTGAGCATATAGCTTTGGTGCCTAAACCTAACCAAACTCCAAGCATCTCAATGTGCTAGAAAGCAGGTTTTCTAAAGGCAAACTTTACTAGAAGAGGAGTTAGTTGAAACTCCACTGTGTCAGAATGGGTTGTGTGTCCACTCCATGTTTGCCTTCCCTCAGAGCTGCCAGACCTTTTTACCTTTACCTCTCATTTGAGATAAGAGATAAGATATACCTTTATTCGCCCCACAGTGGGGAAATTTACATTGCATAGCAGCAAGGGGATAGTCAGTAGTTAAATGGTAAAAAATGGTATATACAGAAGGTTTAAAAAGTATTAACATTCAGCAACCACAGGCTCTGAAAAGTATTTTCAAAATTACAATTAACAAATTTACACAAGGCTTATTTACAGATGTCCATGAGAGCATGAACTATGTGATCAGTATATGCACTACGAGAGAGGACAGAATTAAATATTAAAATTAAATATGAACAGCTATGAAGTATTGCACTTTGAGGTAATGAAATTTTGCACAGTGAAAAATATATAACACAGACAATATGAAATACGTCATCAGTATATACACTATGAGACCAGATGGAATTAAACATGGAATTAAATATGAACAGATATGAAGTATTGCACATTGAGTTAATGAAATATTGCACAGTGAAAAATATATTGCACAGTGAATGGAATATAGAATAAAGAATAAATAATGAATGCACTGACATAAAAACTGGGTGTGGCACAGATGTAATGGCATCGAGGTGTATGGTCTATCGGGAGCAGTGTTGGCTAAACAGCCTGACAGCAGCAGGAAGGAAAGACCTGCGATATCACTCCTGCACACACTTTTTGGGTGAAGCAGTCTATCGCTGAAGGAGCTCTCCCAGAGAGTCCTGCAGGGGGGTGCAGGACCAGTTTCAACTAATAAAACGTATCGACTAATAAAACGTAATTTTTTGTCCTTGTGGAATGACCTCTCACTCCTGTGTTTCTTCTCTCCAGGCACTTCTTGTTCAAGACGTCGTCAGGGACCACCCCTCTCTTCAGTAGCTCCTCCCCCGGGTACCCTCTGACTTCGGGAACGGTGTATTCTCCGCCCCCTCGCCTGCTACCCAGAAACACCTTCTCCCGCTCAGCCTTCAAGTTAAAGAAGCCGTCCAAGTACTGCAGCTGGAAATGTGCCGCGGTGACAGCCATCGCAGCTGCTGCCCTGCTTGCTATCCTACTGTCCTACTTCATCGGTAAGTGAAGTGTTATTCATGAGGAGGATTAATTACATTTTGTTTTAATTAGAGGGTTTCTTTCGATGAGGAGTGAAACATACACATGGCCAATAAAATGTTGGAACCAGAACTACCTGTGAATGAACAAATGCTTAGTCACACATAAATATCTCTTTTATTTCAGCTTGGTTATCCAGGTTTGTTTTGCCCTGACCTGCAATCCATGAACTCTGCTCTTATTTGTATTCATCCCAGACGACAACGAAAGAGTGTTGAGCTAACGGCCCGTTATAAACACAAAGCAGATTCTCTAGGCGTGAGCTTTGTCACCGTAGCCTTATGCTGCACTGTCAAAATCCGACTCAGCGGGACTCCTGGCCTCCACTCAGCATCAGTAAACAGCCAGTCAGACATACAGGAAAACACATAAACTGAAGTATACCGGGGCTGTTTCCTTAAGCAGGTTTCAGTCAAGGTAGGAATCCTAACCCACCGCAGAAGTGGATGTTTTTCTCTGATCTGAAGCCAATGTGCCATAGCTATACTTAAAGGAATGGCAGGTACTCGGAGGAGAGCACTTACCGAGCACCTCAGGACAAGATTCTCATGGCTACAGGTGGATCTGTGTGAAGGAGAGAGAGAGAGAGCATTGTTTAGAGTGTGTGGGATCAGATTTTATTCCTCCTTGACCTCATTCATTGGACAAGAGAATGCAGTCCTGTGTGTCCATGTATATGTGTGTGTGTGTGAGAGAGAGAGAGAGAGAGAGAGAGAGAGAGAGATAGACAATACAAGGAGGAGAAAATGTATGTTTGCATGTGTGTGTGTGTGTGTATGTGTGTCTTTTTTAAATGTGTGTGAGGAGGCAGATGTGGCACTGAGCCCTTGATTGGCCTCTTACCCCAGAGACCAGAGTCAACAGATGGGGGGGATCTCAGGAAACAGTGGCATCAGCAGAAAGACCAACCCTCTTATCGCCTGTACATACATTATTAATGTAATTTTACATATGTATATTATTTATATATATATTTGGATGGGCCAAAGTTGCATATGTGCACTCAAGTCTGCTGTGCCTGAGTGCATGTGCTTATGTTTGTGTACGTGTGTGTGTGTGTGTGTGTGTGTGTGTGTGTGTGTGTGTGTGTGTGCGCTTTTGTGCATCCCCCCGGACTGCCCTTGAGAGTGGTGGGTGTCCTCCAGAGCAGATCAAGGCCCCTCGCCTGGGGCGCACAGACAGATCCATCCTCTCCTGAGCTTTGCACGGTCACACTGCGCTGGACAGCCACATATGGAGCTGCAAAACAGCGGTGGGGAGAGAAAGCAAGGCCACAACTACCACAAAGTTCACAGCACCTCCCCGTAGATACTTGAGGGCAGGGATGTAATGGAGCATAGAAACGAGCAAAACTCAGTTTATCCATCTATTTTTATTCGCAGCGTAGAGCTCACTTGGGGCTTTAATGACACAAATATTTGTTTTCGTCACAGAACATTTAATGATATTAAGCGGATGTAAGTTAAATAAGGAACTAATTAGGAAAATAATTTAAACATTATGTATTCTAATTGCTGCCTTATCCCCATTTTTACCACTACATCACTGTTAGTGCACCATCTGTGGACGTGCCACATACATAATGATACAACTTGTTAACAATAGTTTCTGTCTGTCTTAATAATTGGTGGCATTAGCTTGTGAGTCATGCTAAGAAATTGCTTTAGGTGTATTGATAGCTTTAAAGAGACGGGTAATCATGCTATCCCAATACAGTGTGAATGCACTGTATAATGTTGCATTTCTTTGAATGGATTTCAGCGAGTGAGGAGCGAGACTTGCTAATAAGTTTTCCTTTAAGCTCCACTTTCTTTGTATTTACTGTTTTATTACATGCCAAGCTTCAGTGCTTTATCACCAAACTTAATTGTGCGGCTGGCTATAATTCGGTAAGCTGAACAAGTCTGAAAAGATACTTTATACAGTTATTATTACTTCTGCTCACAGTAGGGCCCCTTTTCAGCTGTTGTAAGGAAATGTTTTGCTCTGGTGTTTTCTCTGTGCTGAACAGAGCTGTAGCAGTGCTGCCAAGCCTGAAACCCCTGTGTTTACCTAGCTTTTTGTAGCGTTAATCGTGCAGCGAGTTTCAGTCGGAAGAGTTCACTGCTCATAAGGGGGATTTTGTAGTGCTTTGTTTGTGTGTTGTGTAGGTGTGTGTGTGTGAGAGCCCAGTACTCACTGGGGGGATTGTGCAGAGCACCCAGAGCCATGCAGCGTGAAGAGGGCCCCTCCGAGGCGTCCGCCCAGGAGCCCACTCATAAATTACACCAGGACACATGTGCCTGAACAGCACTTTTCTTTTTGTGCATGTGTGTGTGTGCGTGTGTGTGTGTGTGTGATTGCTCCCTCCTTAAGAACAACCTACGAGATAAGTGTGCGACAGCGTGCGTGTCTGATTGCGAGGCTTTGAGGGCGTGCCGGCCTTCAAACAAAATTTTTTCTCTTTGTTATTTCTGAAGACCGTAAATAAAGCTTCAGAAAGCGCTCGCCAATCTTCCAGAAACACACGCACACGTATGCCTGCACACTGAGAACCTTTCAGAAAGGCAGGGCTCAGCATGCTTCAAGAGCACGGTAGATGCTATCTCTTTGAAGCTTATTCACTGTGTCCTACTGTTAGAATGGAGCCACGGGGATGAGATAAGCACACACATATAGATACACAACACGGAAGAAGCACATGCAGCTGTGCATTATTGTACATAAATGTGTGTGTGTGAGTTAGACAGAGTTCATCAGTATGTGAGGGCAGACAGTTGCGTTTTTCAGTTAAAACTCCCAACTCCAGCCGAGTATGGCCTCCTTTTTACGTGTGAAGGAATGACTGAACGGATGGAGGGAGGAGGATAAACGAGAGCGCTTGTTCTTCATTCCCCCGGCGTCTTGTTTGCTTGCTCCGCATGGAGCATCAGAGCCAAAGGAGAGGTGGTTGCTAGGATACAGGTGAACAGTTGGCATACAGGAGGGTAGACAGGTCCGTCTTTGTGAACGGCAACCTGGAGAGAGCGAGATAGAGGAAGGCGAAGGGAGAGGAAAAAAGAAAGGGGTGGGATAGAGTTGGAGCAGAGAGGGCAGAGGGGAAGAAGGGAGATGCGTCACTGTCAGTATGTAGCCTGAACATAAAGGGGAGAGGAAAAGGAGGACAGATGACTGGAGAGACGGAGGAGAGGAGGGCTGAGGCTGATATGTCACTGTCGACTCCGTAAGGGATGAGAGCGCGGGATTGGTGCTGGAGGGGGGGGGGGGGCGCAGGAGAGGAGCGGGGTCTGTTGTTTGCACTTGCCGAGAAAAGAAGGGGAGCTGATGGGGAGGAGGAGCAGGAGTGACAAGACAGCCAGGTGTGGAGAGGAGAAACTGAGGGGAGGCAGAAGGAGGAGAGATGAAGGAGAGCGTGGCCTCCTGAGGTTCTGTCACCTGGAATATCTGTGGGACTAATGTCTCCTAATTGATCACAGCGAGCAGGGAACAGAGGGAGTGTGACAGAGAGAGAGGAGAGGACAGAGAGAGAGAGAGGCTGCGGAGGACAAGAACAGGGGGAGGATGACAAAAGAAGTTAGGTGGGATAAAAAAAAAGGAGGATGTGAGCCTCAGAGGACAGGAAGCACACGGAAAGAGGAAACACAGACAGAAAGAGAGATGCATTGTGGTTAGTGAGGAGAGGATGGGCTGGTTTGATACAGAGATGAAAGATCGAGGACATGTCAGACTAGTTGTGTCCAGGCGGACTGTTTTCACACACATGCAGTATGTGCACAGTCACACACACACGCGCAGGTGTGCCCTTGACTGCAATGAGTAAACTTGCTAGCGGGCGCTTGTGTCACCTTTGCAGGGGTGTTTCGTGTGAATGTGTGCGTGTGTGTGATGGCTGAATTTGTCGGGCACAGTAGCATACTCCACATGGTATTGTCACCACTGATGAATGAGAGCACACACACACACACACACATGCAGGCACACGCACAGACACAATGTATTTTTAGTCATACTCTCAGCTCCCCTGTCTGTTGATTAAACAGTCCCACACACACACATACGCTCACGCAGACACACACACTGTCATCGAGTGTGACCTTCATGCCTCTAAGCCGACCAGTTTCCATCCATCATTGCTGTCTGGCCGTTCCAGACTGATCACAATCGCTTACTGCCCATTCTTCCCGGTTATAAGTGTCTCACTTCAGTGCATTCATATCACTGCTCCCTAACATAGTAACATGTTAATGATTTTTACTGTCCTGATGCATTTAGCTCTGCTGAAATACTGCACTGATTGTTCTAATCAGTGTGGTTTGCATTTTCCTAAAAATTCTTACTTAAACTAAGGCATATTTTTGTCTTTAATCAGAATGGGAGGAGAGGCAGCGCTGCCAAAGTAATCACCTAAAAGCTAGCAAGCAGCAAGTGTCATCCAGCCCACACCTGGTAGTCAGGTGAGCAGGAAAAAGGTCGAGTTTATTAGAGACAAAACTTTTCAGTCACGGCATCGAATGTGAAACAATACATTTTTATACTAAAGCAGGCTGCAATCAGTCAAAAAGAGAGGCCAAATTAAAAAAAACAAACAAACACCTGAGACAATCACCATATCGCATTGATAAAGGCCCAGACCAATTTAAAATAATTTTCACCCAGGATTTTTGTCTCAGCGCCTCCAAATGATGTGTTTTCCACCACAAAGACACACTCACAGCTTCATGCAGTGGTTTTCAAACTTAGTTTGCTCGTGACCCTTTAAAACCAAGCAATGCCCTCAACCAAAGAATGATGTTCCCTTGTTGGATTTGAGTAGTAGTAGATAAAGATGAGAGGTGAAAATATTCATTATATCACGTTTTTTTTAAAAAAGCAAACACTGAACATTCATACGTTTTTGCAGCAGAAATAAGATTATTTCGGGTCGGCAGTTGCAAGCTGTTCGACCAAAGCGTGATGTTCCTTTCTTGGATTCTTTCATTGAAATAGTTTTGAAAGCCTTGAAGAGGTGAAACTATTCCATATTTCAAAATTAAAAAAAAAAAGCAGCATTTTTTGAAACTGTTGGAAAAAGAAATATTTTTTTCAGGGTTTTTTTTTCTTCTTTTTCATCTTCTCACAAACCTCTCAGGTTTATCTTTGTGACCCCTCAGGGAGTCTCAACCCCTAGTTTAGGCACCACCAGCACATGCTTCTTGAAGTAGAAAATCAAGAGAAAAATGAGGAGAATATGCAAATGTGTTGCTGATTATGCGTCTAAGTTTTTAATATTTTTATATCATTGATTTTTTTAACAGATTTTCTCACAAGATTTTCTAAAGCATGATGTCCCCTTCTTGAATCGTCTCATTGTTTAATAGCTTTTAGAGACCCTGATGGGTGAAACTTAGATTAAATAAAAAATGTGAAAAGTCATACACTTTTATAGCAAAAATATGTTTCTTTTCTATCTTATTAATCATCTCTGGATTCCTCAGCTTTGTCTTGTAACTTCTTGGGGGTCCTGACCCCCAGTTTGGGAACCACTGCCTTTGTACATGCTTTTTTAATAACAAATGAAGAGAAATGGGGAGGAAATGCAAATGAGTTGCTACTTACATATTAAAGTTTTAAACTTTTTCATCATATTATTGATTATTAAACACATTTCTCCAGCTATTTTAACAATCAATACACGAGTCAATTCACAATTTTTAATAAGAAATAAAAATAGCGAACCTGCTTGAGTTGTGTCAGACCTGCAGGTCTCACAATGTGGCTGTTTTCCAAACCCAGCTCCTTGACCCCAAAGTCCCCTCTCACTCTGCATGTGGCTTCCCTTCTGCTGATCCAAGGTGGAACAGCTAGAGGTCAGGATGTGTCGCTCATGCCAGTGTGTGTGTGAGCTTGTGTTTGTGTGTGTCCATATACATTTATTGTGTGTGTGTGTGTGTGTGCTGAGGTGAAGGCACGGTTGGGCATATGGTGAATGCAGGAACCTGGGCATAAGGATCAGACATGGAGCGTGTGTCTGTAGCAGCAGGGCCTGTCGTACTGATAAAGGTTAGGATCTTACCACACGCTGCCAGTCCAGGAAAAGGGCAGGGCATGGCCAAGACCAGGCACAAGGTGCTATACCATCTGCACCAGAGGGAGAAATGGGTCATCTGCACCGGTCAGGTGATACAAAACAGGATGCACACTTGTTCAGACAGTACGTGGTGATAACATCGATGTTCATCCTTTGACTTTCTGCTAGTATACCTAGACTTTCTGTACATGCTCTGGATGAAAGATTCTTTGCTTGGAACAGAACTTGCAACCTCACTGACGTCATTGCTGAGTGTTCCTGTTGCCTGCATTAGCGTGCATGGGCTCATTTCATTCATTTATTTCCTCATTCATTTATTCATTAGCGCCGTTCTTATCTGGACCCAATCGTTAGTCCAATTAGGCCCACGGAGCTTCACTAGTCGTGTGTTCGAAACAGGAGATGGATGAAGGCAAAGTGAAAGAAAATCGCCGTCCTCTCTTCTCCTTTCTTTCAGCCTCTCCCTCTGTCTTGGCCCCCGAGAACGTACACTTTCTTCGTCTTTCTTCCTCACTCATTCTCTCTCCCTCTCTGATCTGTGATAAGATAGCATAGTCCCTCATATCCTGTTTCTAATACAGATCGATGAGAGGGAAAGGACCGAGGTAGGAAGGGATGAGACGAGGCAGAGTGGGTTGATGTGAAGAAGAGAAGGCAGAGGGAGGGAGGGGGATGTGTATGTGTGTGGGGGGGGGAGGTGGGGGGGTCAGGGTAGAGATATCTGAAGAGGAAATGAGGATTCAGAAAGGAGGACATCACTCAGATTCACATCTCTTTTCATTTAGCCCATCACACACGTGCACACACACACACACACACACACATGCGCGGCTACATCTGCGCCGGGCCGTCTCAATATTTCAGTGCCAATAAGGAAACCATTTCTGCTGTGTGATTGAGTGAGTTGCCGTTTTCCCTCCGGTAGACACTATTTTGCAGGTAGGAGCTGCAAGCAACTCACATAACCTTTTGTGTTGCAGTCAATTACAGTTCAGTTGCATCAGCTGGGTGAGGAGGTCCCGTCGGGGGTTGCAGTGTGTGCGCACCAGCGTGCACGCCCGTGCCGTTGTTGTTAATACCATACAGTTTTAAGCATGCATATGCAGACACACACACACACACACACACTCAGAAGCAGACAAATTGTCTCTCTCAGTGTATATGACCCCCAAGGGCAGCAGCCAACCGCCGCCCCCGTCGCTCTGTCTGAGACTCTAAATGATCTCAGCAAGCAGCGCCTTCAGAACTTAGCTGAGAGAGAAGGCTGCTTTATTTATAGACTACATAAGTGGATATTGTGTGGTAAATTCTAAGAAATATCCCAAACGGCCTGAATATCGAGAACTCCAGGCAGCATACTGCACTTTCCACAGTGCTTCCGATATTAACCCTGCACCCCCGTCCTGCAGAAATAGAGAGAAAGGTGCGAGTGATGCAGAAAAGTACAGAGAAGGTGTGTTTTCCCAGGCGGCTGTTTCGTGTGTGTGTGTGTGTGTGTGTGTGTGTGTGTGTGTGTTGGTTCCGGACAACAAAATGTCTACCAGTTCACTAAATGAGGGCCTTGGAGATGGGAGGGGGTGGGGGGGCGAAAGGTAGAAAGGCAGGGAAAAGGCTTCCTAAACCAATTAGCAGCCGGGCCGAGGATGGGGGGCTGGCTACAATTACCGCCCTAATTGAGGTCAGAGTTGTTAATTTAGTGGTGAATTAGAACAGTTAATATGCATTTATCAGGATGGCCAGGGGAGATGGCAAAGAAAAGTGTGTTGCCCACGTGTGTGTGAGACTGTGCGCATACACTCGTGCTCTTTGTGTAATTTTAGTCGCACTGCAAGAGATTACGCACAAAAAACATGCAAGAGGCCATTCTCTGCCTCTCTGGTGCAATTAGGAGCAGTCCAATTGGTTCAATGGGAGATGCCGCCATTTAAATAGGCAATGATATGGTTGAGGTGAGATGGAAAGGAGCAAGAGACATATGAACATAGAGGCGGGGGAAGAGAGAGAGAGAGAGAGACAGAGGGTTGGAACAGTTGGAACATGTTCCAGAGAACAGAATGATGATGATACAATATTTTCTAGTCAGGGGACACTCAGTGCACAGTCTGCCACAAAGTCACCTTTCTACATCTCTGCCGCTTGTCTTTTTTTTCCCTCTCACGCTGAAATCCATGCGCACCCTTTAACTCCGAGGCATATAAATATTTCTCCAAACGCATGTGGCCTTACACACGAACATTGTATTTCTGTCTGATTGCCTGTGTTGTGAACCACTTACTGTCAGAGGAAGAATCACGACCATCTTTTCTTACCCAACCAGTCAATGAATACAGGGCCACTCATCCCTTAAATCTTTCCTCTCCACTTGCCATCTTCTTCTCCTCATTTCATCCGCGGAGGCCCCTTATTCATCTTTTTCTCTCTTCTCTGCAACATCATCTGTAGCCTGTTTTTCCTGCTCTTTTTTTTTTTTTTTATCCTCGGGGGATTTTATATGTTCTTTAATATTCTCTCAGTTCTCGCTGTCCTCCAGTATTCTCTCTGTTCCTCTCCCGCTCTCCTCCGAGGTTCGGCACCATTTCTCCAAGAGCTCCTGACCGTTGGCCCCCTCTCCGAGCCCGGCCACCACCTCCTCCTTTTCATCTACGCTGCCCCTCTGTCTGTCATTCTGTCCTTTTTTTCCCCCCCTTTCTTTTTTGTCACAGGATCACGTGTGCCGCTGCTGTTTCAGATGCTGTCTTTTGCAGATGATACTGGCAAGCACTTTGCCTCTCTGAATTATGCATCGAGATTACATAAAAACCTCGCGAAGCAACTGATCTATTTTTAATCCGACTCGTTTGCTTGTTAAACCTGCTTCTCTGTGATCTTTCCATGTGTGTGTGTACACGTATGTTATGTGTTTATGTGCCTCTGTTAAAATGAACATGAGCGAGAAGACAGAGATAAGAAAGGAACACAGCCCAAGTCAGGCGGTCTCTCTTGTTCTCCCTGTGTCTGTCTGTCGAATTCAATTCAGATCGGCTTTATTGGCATGGCGTTTAATAAAGCCTTCCAATGCAGCTTGAAAACAGTAATTACGGCAATTATGATCCGAAAAGAAAATGCTTAAAATTATGGCAACACAAAGCTAAATACATCAATTTCAGCAGTTTCATTTGAGCTAAAATTACACCCTAACAAAGTTAGAAGAGTTGTTAAAATGAGGGATGGCACTTGTAAAGAGAATGATAACAAGTGTCTCTCTTTGTCTCTGTCTTTCTTTCTCGCTGTGTCTCTCCTGCTCTGCGTGTTGCTGCAAAGAAACCTGTTGACAAAGCTTTGGCTTTTGTGCTCTTGCCGCTGAGGAGTAAGAGTGCCATCTATTGGTCAACTTTTCACAACCACCCACAGCACACACAATAAAAGAGAAGAAAGAAAAAACTAATTCGGGAAAACCACATGTGTACCAACCCTCCAACACACACACCTAATGAACAGAAATACACAATAAGATAACTATAGGGCTGCCTGATGTGTTCTTGGGGATGACCTAGATTGAGAGCACCATCACAATAGGCTTACTATTGCTCACTGTCTCTGGCTGATTCAATAGGTAATCTTTCCATCGACTGCTCCCCGTGATAGCATCTTTGCGCGTGCGTGCACCTGCATGTGTGCGTGGATGCATGTCTGCGTTATCTACAAGGAAGGACAGGCAAAGATAAGAAGAAAAGACGGAAGAAAAGGGGAGAATTAAAAGGAAAAGAGGCAGAGGAATGAAGGTCAGCACGATGAGAGAGGAGAGGGCAAGAGGTGGATGTAAGAGAAAAGAGACAGGGGGGAGGAAGGACACTGTAGTTTCTCCGCATTCTCTCCCTCTGTCTCTCTTGTTCGCTATACCACCACCACCCCACCCCCCCTCTCATGAAAAATAAAAAAGAGCTGACAGCGGAGGCCGGGCAGCAGCCGAGGTGTCAGCGCTTTCCTTTGACCAGGAGCGAGGGAGAGGAGAAAGAGGGAAAGAGAAGAAACATAAAAAGGGAGAAACAAAGAAACAGAGAGGGAGAGAGATGGGACATCGGGGGGTGAGAATGAGTCTGCCCCGGCAGCACTTCCTAAAGCTGCGTCCCCGTCTCTGGCAACTTTCACTCTCATCCCTGTGTGTGCAAACCTTGGGCAAGGGGAGATGGAATTTGACAAGAGAGAAATTGAATCCCCGGCTTTAGATGTAGGTGTTATGAGGCCAATGTGGTGGGGATGAGGCTGAGAAGCATGCAAATATACCTATATAATGCATCATACACAATCATCCGAGCAAACGATGCACCAGTTTTTCTACTCAGCATTAAAGAGATCAACACTCAAAAGTCACCCAAACAATAAATCAATGAAAACTTCCACTTTTGTGTACAATAAGGGAAGGAACTATTTTCTTGCTGTTCAGTTTTTCCAGGCTGTTTCCTCTCTCCTGTTTTCTTTTCGTGGGGGGGGCGCTTGGCACCAGACTAAGGAGGGTAGAAACACAGGAGGAGCAGAGCAGTCTTATACCACCAGCACACAATAACACAACAGAGGACAAAAGAAGAGGAGGAGGGAAAGGAGAGTCATGGAGCGATCTCTTCAGAGAGCAATCTGTCACTTGCTCTCCGCGAGGTGGTGTAAAGGCTTCCAAATAAAAGCAGGAGATGCTGTCAGGGTGACAGGAGATTGTGAGAGTTTGAGGTAAAGAAAATGGAACGAAAGAAGGTTCTTTATGGTTTTTAATTGTCTGTTTTGTAAGACCTGCCACGTTATTTTTGCGCCGTACGTTACCTGCCACTTTGTTAACAGCGTTTTTGATTGATATGCACTAAAGCGAGTGTAAAAGCCGCACTGGTTGCCGTATAAATGACAGATCAGACATGGAGCGTTGGCCTCCTGTATTTCTTTGGCTTGATGAGCTTTCAAGTGTGGCTTTTTTTTTTTTTTATACACCAGGCTCGAAGACAATTCACCATTCAAGTCATCACGCTCCTCTTCTCTCCCTCTCCCTCTCTCTCTCTCCCCGTCCCTTTGTGTGCAGCGATCAACTTGCTGGGTTTGACATGGCAGCTGAAGCCATCCGACGGCCCTGTGTTAAACAACGGACTGGGAGCTGGCTTGCCTGTCAACAGTGACGTGGCCACGCTGCCCTCTGGAGGCAGAGGTATGAACTACAGCGCGCCCACCCCACACAAAAATCCACACACTGCTGACAAGGGTTTGTCACCAAATCCCATGAGAAGACCTAAAACTAACAACGAATTAACCTACTAAAAAAATGTCGTCTGTGTGTTCAAAACATGATATCACTTGTCGCTGTGTGTCACAGAGATCCACTGTCATCCGAAAGCAGTGAGCCGTACTGTTTTGATGAATATGGAAAATGTAGTTTGTTCTCACTCAATCCACATAAAGAGTCCTGATGCTGTAAAACCTTACCGGCATGCTAAATAAGTATTAATCCGCAGCTGAAAATAGTGACTGACAAATGCAGTATTTAGTCTAAAATGAAGCGACATATTTTTGGTCTTGAGCAGAGACAAATTGGCTTTGGGCTGAATGCCACAGACAGGGTATGAAAGTCACAGCAGTGACGTATTGAAGGACAGACTAACACATTTGTTGAAAACAGGATTTTCCTTTAAGGCTTTTAAAAGCTGTTTCTGCTGTGTGTAACTTACTAAAACAGACTGAAACACCCAAACAGACTCACACCAGCTGAAATATTTTCATAATTCATGACACAGTACTAGCTGTGCTATCAGTATGTGCTGTTTAACCACTGCGCTGAGTTGTGTCGAGCTCGGTTTATCGTCTCAGTCAGCAGCGAGGTAAAACACCAACTGCACCCCCCCGCCCCTCCCCTCCTCTCTTTTAAGGCCCCCATGCGGTTCTCTATCTATTCTTCTTTCACTCGCTCGATCTCGCTCTGTAACACACACAGCATGTACTATAGGTACGTGTGGGCTGCTGCTCTGTGTCTGTATTCTGTATTAATGAGAGGACTGTTGTGTTGTGTTCCCCAGCCGTCTAGGCCAGATGCTGCTGTTGTTATTCTCATTGTTACTTTTATTTCTTCGCTATTCTGCACACAAACGCACGCACACTCACACTCAGTCTTTTTCTGTCTGGGCACCAACACTCTGCCGTTAGATGACTGACCTGATTGCAGGATGCTGTGTGTTTCTGCGTGCCCTGCAGTTCCATCAGCTCTCTCTCTTTCTCTCTCTCTCATTTTAGCCCAGACAACAAAGTCCACAGTCCTGCAGGCTTTGCTACAAAGGCATCATTTTGCATCCCACCGTCACATGTAACAACATTCATTTTAACATAAACTGTGGGCGCACAGTTTGCAGAGCTAATGGTGCTCGTCCTCCACCATTCAATGGCCATGAATTTTTATAGCAGATTATTTCCAGTAAACTGTGATGATTAACTATTGACTCTGGCAATCGAAGCCTATAATCACAGATTATGCAGTTTCTTTCCCCCTCGCTCCAGGTCCGTGGGCAGGCCGGAACAGCAGTATAGACACAGGCAACATTGAGGTCGGGAGGCGGGTGACCCAAGAAGTCCCTCCAGGAGTGTTTTGGAGGTCCCTGCTCCACCTCAGCCTACCACAGTTCCTCAAGTTCAACATCTCCCTCGGCAAGGATGCCCTGTTTGGAGTGTACATCCGCAAGGGCCTGCCCCCCTCACACGCACAGGTAAACTCTGGCACCAAGTGCAAGCGAGGGTAGATTCACATCCTCTGCAGCTTTGGGGTAATAGACTAATCACAGCATTATCATTCTATTCATTTGGGACCCTTTATCTTCACATTTATCAGCTAAAATGGAGAATACATTAAAAAAAAAACTTTCTGGCGTCATGGGGAATCTTAAAATTCATTGTGATTCATTGTAATAGTTGTTTGAAAAAACTCATTTAGTCTAAGATTTACACTTAATTAAATTTCACAGTAATGTAACTTTTACTGCCTCTTATTAATTAGAAACTATTCAATTAACAGCAGATTTGATTTGTGGAATGGGATAATTGCATCGAGATAACCGTTTCGCTGCCTGACCTGACTTCAGCTGGTAAAGACCATGAATTTGTGGCCACTGTGCAGCAGTAAAAAAACACTTTCTGCAATGCTCTGAGAAACCCAAAGAGAGTGACAGTCCTCAGTTTCATTCCTCATTCTTCCCTTCCAGTCATACTTACTTCTTCCTCCATCTTTTGATCTTCCTGCATATACAACTATGGGTCATTTTTCAAAGTCTAAAAAGTGCCGCTGCAGCACTTCATAGTTGAATCATAGATTTCACACTCATATCCCTTCAACCCAAAACTCTCTCTCTCTCTTTCTCTCTCCTGCAGTATGACTACATGGAGCGCCTGGATGGGAAGGAGAAGTGGAGCGTGGTGGAGTCTCCACGGGAGAGGAGGAGCATCCAAACAGTGGTCCTCAATGAGGCGGTGTTTGTCCAGTACCTGGACGCCGGTGCCTGGCACCTGGCCTTCTACAACGACGGCCGGGAGAGAGAGACAGTTTCCTTCAGCACAAATGTCATGGGTGAGACTGAGCATTTGTATGTGAGGATAGAGGGAGGGAACGAGGTGAGGGAGGGAGGGGTGGGTTGGGAGGGAGATGAGATTAAGCACCAGCATTTAGAAGATGGAAAGAGTTGGAAGATGAAGCTATTCCCTACAGTGACACTGATTTAAAAGAGTACCTCACCAATTTAACATCGCGCTCCTACAGCCTCGTCGTTTTTATTCCACACATTCTTCTTCCTTGTCAAACCTGGTGCCTACCTTACCCACAATGCAACTTGCTTAATATAGCCTCGAGCCTCAATCAGAGATGAGGAGCAGGCTACAGAGGTCTTCTTTCCTCTTCTTTCCCCGTTTCTACCTTCACACCCCCAGGTTTTTTCTCATTTTCAAACACGCAGTCTTCAGACCCAACAGAGACTGACTCAGGTGACATCACTTGAGGCAATTTATCAGCCTTTGTGTTGTTCCCTCTGGAGCAATAAAAGACTTTTTGCAACATTTTTCACATATGCACTAGTGCTCGCCCACACCTGTAAACACATTTTGATGTCTGAAATCAGCAGAGATCCCTTAAAAGGGGACATGGAAGCATTTTAGTCTGAGGTTTTTTTTTTTTTTTTTTTTTACCTTATTTTGTCAAAGACTTCACAGGGTGCAAAAACACTCACCACCAGCATGTTCACAATACTGCCACTAGCAGCACAACTATAGCAACATTGACAAGTAGGCTGGACCGCATAGAGAGTTAAAAGATTTGTGTTTGCCAAAAAGTAGTAGAATAAATTTACAGCATGCATTCGAAAATCAAAACACACTTTCCATGTGTTTGTGCATGTGTGAAAAGGATAAGAAATCAACCAGCAGCAAAAAATTCTGTCGTTTCAAACCGGATCTGAAACAAGAACATAGATGAATACAAAAATACAATACCACCGCAGTCCTGTATACTGCGCCCGAGTAGGTGGCCCGAAACAGCACCCCAAATAATTTCAATTGTGTTGGAGGGATGAGTGTGGGAACAAGGGGGATTCTTCAGCGTCGATATCTGGCGGTAGAGCTTTCAGCAGTAGGAGTAGTGGAGAGGAGGAGAGGCAGAGGCGGCGAGGGCAGAATTAGAGTGAGTGGTGAGAGGGGGAGCTGGAGGAAAGGCATAATGGTGGGGGGCAAAGCCTGAATGGAGTGGAGTGGAGTGAAGGACGGGAGGAGGAGGAGCTGAAGGAGATGGTGGCATTAGGGTAAGAGGGAGACGTGGGGCTGAGATTTGGGGGAAAATGACTGAGGACAGAAAAAGAAGGAGGAAGCGTTGGAGAGGAAGGCAGCGTGGAAAGGCTGAGTAATGCTTTGTGCGAGACGAGTGGAAGCTGGAAAAAGCACAAGGGTAAGAGGAAGGGATGGATGAAAGTCCAAAATGCCTCCTTATCATTAACATCGAACCTGTCTCTTCCCACCAAACTGTTCTCTCCTGGTAAGTGGGTTAAGAGGCACTAAGAGGTGGATAGAAGTCATGTATGCCCACAGCCAGATACACACACACACACACACATAGTCTCCCTGAATTCTGCCTAGTTGCACCGAGCAACCACACCTGAATGAAGTATTAATGACCACGGTGGGGCCCGAGTGAGGCGTAAACAACCAAAAACAAGAGGGAAAGTGGCAGGATACAGGGAAGTGGAGGGGTGAAAGAGCAGCAGACTGTTGGAGTTAAAACCGGGGGGGGGGACACTCTTATTTTCTGACACAGTGTGCAGAGAAATGATGGATGGATAATGGATCGCGTCTCGAGGAATGGCTGATTCAGAATGCATTCTCCCCACTCTGTGAAAAATGCTCTGAAAAGGAATGCATGGAATCTTGGAGGAGGGCATTTGCTTTTGATGTCTGTGCGACTGCGAGACTCGGGGCGCCTTGACTCGATTTGTAGCATCTTAAAGAATGAATGGTGCCAATGATTTAATCCGATGCTTTGATGCTTGCCATCAAACTCTCTCACCCTCCCCTCCCTCCCCCACCCTCTGCCTCTCTCTCTGTCTCACTTTGTCTTCTTCACAGATTCGGTGCAAGAGTGCCCGCGCAATTGCCATGGTAACGGAGAGTGTAATTCTGGGGTGTGCCACTGCTTCCCAGGATTCCACGGCATGGACTGTTCCAAAGGTAATGGCTGCTCCCGAAAATTTGTGTCGTAAAAATTTGCCATCTAATTAGACGAGCAGCCCCGCATTTCGGCTCCGTGCGAGCAGACCGAGAAGGAGGGGATCAGGAGCAGTAAGATGGCGCTTGGCCTTAGGTGGAGCCGAGACGAGATGACTGATGATGAATGGCAGCTCCCCCAGCAAACGTCTCCCTGGCTCTGTGCTCACCTGGGATAGACAGCTTTGATGAATAGTTTAGTTACCTCTGCCTGTAATTACTCTTCGTGTCATTGCCACACTCCAGCCCCTTAACCACTCTATTCACCCTCCCGCACGGTGAAGTGGTGGGGTTAGGCGGGTGTGTGTGAGGGTGGGCGGCACAGCATTTGACTGCTTTGAGAATCACTAAAAAGCCCGCTAATTGTTTTTCTTCTGTCGTGCACGGGCTTTAACCTCTCCCCCTTCTTCCCTCCCCCTCTCCCCCGTTCCTCCAGCGGCGTGCCCGGTGCTGTGCAGTGGCAACGGCCAATACGACAAGGGCTCCTGTGTGTGCTACAGCGGCTGGAAGGGACCCGAGTGCGACGTCCCCGTCACGCAGTGCATCGACCCTCTTTGCAGCGGCCACGGCACCTGCACCGACGGCAACTGTGTGTGCTCCATCGGCTACAAAGGGCAGAGCTGTGCAGAGGGTGAGAGCAGGCGGGGGTTAATGGCGTGGTGTTCCTCCAGGACGTGGGATGGTTTCATTTGCGCCGGCTGTTTTTATTCCCCCATACTCGTGGGTTTTGACGAGCCGGAGCGATTACTTTGAAAGAAACATGAACGTTTGCGCCCCAACAAACACATCTCACACATCCACAGACTGACAGCACACAGACACTCCGTCTAACTCTAGTCAGACAGCTCATCATAGCATAATCTTCCTCTGACTGAGTGTCCGTTCCCTCCATATATACAGATGAAGTATGATACAGCAGCCAAACACATCAGAGATTTTATTAAGGGATTAAATTGCTTCTATTGATCCTTGTTAAGAAGGATCAGCCCGCCACACTCTCTGTCGTCACAAAGACAGAGAGCAAGAGAGAGAAAGAGAGGGATGAGAGATGGAGGGGGGAGTCAGGGCAGCGGTGAGAGGTGAATATGTATGAAGAGAGAGAGAATTGGAAAAGGATGGAGAAAAGAGAGCGCAGCGTGCCAAGGGTGAAGATAGAGAGAGGGGAAGAAAGACAAAGAGAAGAAAGGAGTAGAGTGACAGACAGATGAAGTCAAGACACAGGGCCGGAGAACAAGGTCAGCATTTTCTTGTGCTCTTCTTTTTTTTTTTTCTCTCCATCTCCCTCTCATCCAATTTTTTTCCCTTCTCCTCTGGTCTCAAATCTGATATTCATCACAGCAGAGTCCCTCAAACAATTTACCTGGAGTGCCAGCGACATGAAAATCGATAACTGTGATCCGCCGTTTCTGCCAGGCAAACAGAAATGGAGGGCCGAGGTTACGCGCGAGCTCGTGCTTTTTTATGAATGTGTGTCTGCAAAGGGGTTCGACGGGGGTCAATGATGCCTGGGGAGGGGGAGGAGGAGGAGCGAGAGAGGTGTCAGACAAAGAGGACGAAGGAGAGAAGGGGGGGGAGGGTTAGGGGAACGACCGGGACAGAGCAGCGAGGGGAGACCAGGAGAGGGGTGGGTGGGCGCTTTGCCGGGAGGAGGTAATTTGTCAAATTGGTTTTCACTCACTGCTTGGACTCAGAGCTGCCTGTCAACCTGGCAGACTGGCAGTGTCAGATTCTCCCCTATGTATTAGCACATACGCACCCTAATGCATACACAAGCGCTCGCACCGAATAACGTGTCAGTGAGGCTCGCTGCTCTTTCAGAGTGCAGCACATTTGCTTCTATGCTAATTATAGACTCAGCTATTCATTATTGTGTGCTTTAATTGCCTTAGTAATATGTCTGGTAATATTTTCTTTTATTTCATTATCTTTGTGTGTAGACAGAGAATGACAATATGTCTCTTTCTGTTTGAAAAACTCATTATATTTAATTTGTTTTAGCTCTAATGTTACATTTTCTAGCTTGTGTTGGTTTGTGTTTATTCAGTTTTTCCCCTCTAATGTTTTTTTCACATTGGCGTACCTCTGGTTTAATGCAGTGGATTGCCTGGACCCGACGTGCTCCAACAATGGCATCTGTGTGAACGGGGAGTGCCACTGTAAGCCAGGCTGGGGAGGGCTCCACTGCGAGCTGCCCAGGGCCCAGTGCCCAGACCAGTGCCACGGCCACGGGGCCTTCATACCAGACACAGGGCTGTGCAGCTGTGACCCCAACTGGATGGGACCTGACTGCTCTATGGGTAAGCACAAGTGCAAGGCTGGTTAAAGTTAGGGGCTACTGACTCCCCATTGTATCCTCATATTTTTTGGTTCCCTAGGATACACGGTTAGTTAGTTTACCATTTTATTTCATACTGCTTTAGTTTTCAAAAAGTGTGTGGATGAATTGACCACAAACAATACAACTTGTTGGGAAACAGGATACAGCAACTGTTATATTCTCTGAGCCAAATTGGAACAAACAGGAACAAAGTGTGACAAGTTTTTTACTGTCAGGGCTATATAAAATCATCTCTCTCAATAGACTGACACTGACAGTATGGTTATGACAGCTTTTTACGATTTTGAGGGTAGTGTTCAAAAATCAAAATGGGCAAGACAAGCCACTTTTATTTACACAGCACATTTCATTACAATGGGCTGTACATAAGAGTAACAACATGTAACATGTATAAAAGAATATAATAAATAAAAAAGCAGCAACAACAACAACAAAAGAACATCAAAGAATAATTTAAAATTTAAAAAAATGGAAGAATAACCACCCACAAACAACACCAACAAACACACAACGTGCCCCCGCACCCCACCCACAGACTCAAACGCAGACCTACACACACACAGAGTAACTAATTAGAAGCCTAAGAGCTAGTTTTATTTTACTTTTAAACAACATAAAAAAGGCTGTTTGTTGCAGAGAGCAGGGCCAAAGTAAAAACCTCTTCACCACATCTTGATCTTATAGGTACAGTTGAAGACCTGAGAGGTCTGATTAGACTGTAGTCAGCGAGAATGGCTGAAATGCACTGGGGAGCCAAACTATTATAGACTATCATTATCTCTGCTAGGCACAAGCCTGGAGGGGATCGTGCATTTGGTTGTGTGTGTGTGTGTGTGTGTGTGTGTGTGTGTGTGTGTGTGTGTGTGTGTGTGAGTGCTTATGTCCATGTCTGTCTGCAGCTAATCTCACATACAACTGGACCAATCATTTTTTTTGTGATTCACGATTGTTGAAACACCTTTTTTATTGACATAATTTTAAACTGCTGTATTTGCCCTTTTACAATAAGCAGCACATCATAGGCTAAAAACAAGGTTCACCTTGTCTATTGCACACCGCATTTTGGCCTTTGTCATGTCTCAAAAACTGACCTCCATAAAAAAAAGTTTTGTCCAATCTTGAACTGGAGCACCTGCTGATTAATTTCATATCCAATAGGACCCAATGATAATCCCATAAAGTTACACAGTACAAAAGTAATAACCCTAAGTTTTTGTTATGTTGTTATTGTTAACTGTAAGGGAGCTGGGAGGGACAATTGAGTGAGATCAGCTCTTCTTTGTTAGGTAGGCCTGACTGAATGCACTCTGCTAGTTAGAATTTTGAAATTGATTCTGTATCAAGCCGGGAGCCCAATGCAATGACCAGTATAGGAGAGATAATGAAATGCCAATTCCAGATGTTTCTTAAACTGAGTGACCACATGAATATCAGAGGTGTGTTTGCATTGTGGATAGTGACACATACAGACAACCAAAGGTGCAATAATATCTGTATGGGGGTACAAGAGGAAAATGAAGGGTGCCTGGAGTCACTTCCTGTGCATGAGGCTCATAATTTCCCAGGATGGAGTAAAAAAAGATAGATAGATATTGCTTGTAAAGTCACATGAGGCCATGTTTAAATGTCTTTCAATAATAAAATACTCAACTTCCCTGATTCTTTACCACAATAAAATAAAGCTGTTAATCTGCAACTGTAAGGGAGACAGCAACTTCCACCGTGACAGCCTTGCAAAGCTTCCCATCTCAGCACCATAAACAGAGCTCCAGCATTTGTTATGAGAGTAGCAATGCTTAACTTTAATAAAGACAACATTGTTCCACACCACAGGATCCCTCAGCAAGTGTGCATCAAAACATCTGTACATACTACATTCCCCGCACACCGGGGGTCCTGAGTACACGAGCGGGATTGTCACATCTCACCACATGCACCGGCGCTGCCTGCAACATCTGAGCCTCGCAAACAGTGACTGTAATGGAGGCTCAGGAAATAAACCCAGTCTGCACAGTCCTATAATCACTGATTTTAATTGAAGGTGTATGACGCAGAGTTGTGTTTTGTGTAATGCGGGTTTGATTGCTTTTGATTGTTTGATTGTTCAACTTTGGGTACTTTTGCACTTGCCAGGCTAATTCGATGTTACTCTGTGTCACAGGGGATGAAGTCAAGCATAATATTGATTTTATGATTTTCTAGGGTTTAAACTGGGATGTAATAGTGAATGTTTTTACATATCCTGCTTATCCATTAAGAATTAAAAATTTCCCCACTGTGGGACAAATAAGGGTTATATAAAGGTTTATCTTATCTTATTACCATTGATTTCAGTGGCATTTAAATACTTAGATTTCAATATGTAGTTGAGTTTAAATGTAGCAACTTTGATTCTGTTGAAACAACACATATGTATAACTCAGACATCTAAAAACTCATCTAGATGTCCTTCGACCTGTGAGTCACCAAACCATTACTGAACTGAACAGCGCCTCTGTTGTGCACATGTGACAAATAGCCAATGAAAACCTCCATAAAAAAATCAGCTTTCAAGTCCAGAAATAATGTTTGTGACCCGAACTTCTTTCTCTTCCTTCAGAGGTGTGCTCAGTGGACTGTGGGACCCATGGTGTGTGTATGGGCGGAGCATGTCGCTGTGAGGAGGGCTGGACCGGCGCAGGCTGTGACCAGCGTGTGTGCAACCCGCTCTGCATCAAACACGGAACATGCAAGGACGGGAAGTGCCAGTGTCACCAGGGCTGGAACGGAGAGCACTGCACTATCGGTAAGCTCCTCCGTGTCCTGCGTGTGTGTGGACGTGTGTGTGTTTGATGTGTGTGTGTGTGTTTGATGTGTGTCTGCGTGTCAACACGTGGGTGTGCGCACAAAAAACACCAGCACCCAGTCAGACTAAAGTGGCAGTTACTTTCCACTTTGTTAAAGGGATCTGGAAATGAGAAGTGGAGGCAAAAGGGAGACCTTGGGGAATCTGAAGAGGGAGGGCTGATGTAGGAGGTGGGCGAACCAAGAGGAGGGGAGCAAACTTCTGAGAAGTGGGGGAGGGAGCATTACAAAAGAACATCATTTAACCGTTTTTAGGTTGCCTCTCAACTGCAGAGCCCAGGAGTCTTAGTTTCTATGGCCTTTGAAACACCAAAGTTATGTGATGAAAGGTAAAACTCCTCACCTCACTGTGATCAAAAAAATATCTCTCTCACATTGTTTGTGTGTGTGCGCGTGTGTGCATGCACACATTTGTGGAGTGCGTGGTGTGTGTGTGTGTGTGTGTGTGTTTGAGTGTGACTTTTTATGTCAGTCAATCACTGTCTCATATTGACATCACTGTCACTTTGGATGGATGAGTGCCAGATTCCTTTGATTCACCCACAGTGCTTTGAGACACAAAGTCTCATTTCCCTGTCACCACAAGCACTGTGATTGCAATCTGATACACACACACAAACAAACACCAAAACACACATGGAGCAACACACATTTACACAGACACGCACACACACGCACGCCAACACACACATATATATATATATATATATATAATATATACGCACAGGGGAATAACAGTTTATGATCTCCCCGTTTCCCCCATCAGAAAGTAGGGCAGCTTTGACTGCAGCATCAGCCCAAGATGAAAGAGTTGTCAGGCCTCAGTTTGGCGCAAAGCACACTTCACTAGCACCAGACACTCTTAGTGTTAGCTTATCTCAGCTTGCCTGTTGTTCATTTCAGCTCTGCATGATGTTGCTTGCATTTATTTTCACAAAAAAAAAAAAATACTCTCCCCATCTCTTACCTTTTGCACGTTTTCTCCCACTGCAGACCATGGGAGCATGGTTGACAAAGCAGGTACCGTATCTGACTCTGGTGTTTTGTTTCTTAGCCTGTGGTGGTAGAAGCTAGCTGCTGCATTTGTGGGTTTTGGCCTGGCTTGGCTCTGTAGACTCTGTGGTGCTATCTGTCCATAGATTAGGGTGCCAGCCTCAATGATAACTCCCTACATGTAGCGCACTCCCATTTACAGCAGTGCGCTACAGCAGGGGCCAGCTGTCATTGAGCCTCGATGTGTTGTGGGGTACCGTAGAGCCTAGTGTGGTATCAGCAGTGTTGAGGGGCTGTGCTGTGAATGTGTGGATGTGCATGCGTGTGGGTGTGTTCCTCCTCCATATTCCTCATGTGGAAACACAAACATAACTCTGCTCAGGTATTCTAGTCATGTATTGCGTAAACACAGCTGCTTCACACGAGGAGAAAATGATGAAAGCCGTAAAGAACTTTTGAGGTAATTGGTGAATTTCATAGGCCACTGATGCGAGGCCTTAATGTGGTGTCAAAAAACACAGAGCTGTTGAGTGTGTGTGTGTTTACGTTTTGGGTATTTGTGGCGACAGTGGCGGCCATGGTAGAGTGACTGATAAACTCATTTTGTGTGCACATGTGTGTGTTTGATTTTGCGTGTGTGACTCAGCGAGCATGCAGTATTAATTCCAGATTTTCTATCTTTTCATCAAACCCATCCCCTTCCTAGGAAAAAAAAAAACAACCAAACACTTTAGTCAGATAACACAATGATAAAGAGAATCATGACTAAGGTTAAGACATCGACACAAATAGTGAAGGGTGCAGGTCTGGGGTGAGTTGTCTCACACGCACGGCAAGAATGCTTAATAGATAGCCCTGCAGCTGAACCTCTGTCGGAGCGGCACAGATTGCCTGACAGTACAGGTCCCCGGAGCACCGTTGAGAGTGTCCTCTCACCCTCTACGCTTAATGGAATAGCTCTCATTGTTTTATGAATAGCCAGCCCAGAGAAAAAGGTAAATCGCAGGGTTAAAGAGGGAACAAGACAGAGGGAGGAGAGTGAAGAAGAACAGCCAGAGGGAAGCAGAGAAACAGGTCAAAGAACATGTGGAGTAAAAAAAAAAAAAATCAATGTAATTTCTCAGGTAGCTTATTAAGAATCGGGGGAGTAGATGAGCAGAGGTTTATCTGAGAAAGTGCAGAGATATCTGGTCCATCTATAAGCAGTGGTCTTAGATTTATGCCAGTGACCTTTACTTTATGACCTTTAGAGGAGACAGAGCTGGAAACAAGCGGGGGGGTGGGGGGACTGGAGAGAATGGTGGAACTTTTATAGCACAAAGTCTCGACTCTGTTTCTTTTATACACTTTGTTCTCATCTTTTCTGTCTCTTTCTCCATCTCTGCCCCTCGCTCTTTCTTTCTCACTTCCTCCTCAGAGTTTTACACAGTATCTTTCTCTATCCAGTCATATAGCCCGACACCCACACACACACACGCCGCACACCGCACAAGAGTGTGTGTGCTGACCCATAACCCAAGGCAATTTCTTCTCCTTTTTAAGGGGATTTCATCAGAGTCCAACTACATTAGTGGGGAGGGTAGGCTTAATAGTTTCTGAAATCCCACTTTATTCTAGTTAGTATGAGGGGGTATCGACTGGTCCCTGGCATTAAAGAGAGAGGAGCCTCGTGCCGGCCTGCCCAGGCAAACCGATCAATGCCCACTATGGATTGTCCTGTCCGGGTGCTTCATAAGTATTTGGCTGCTTTAAATGGCAACTCCATTTAACAGGCAATCACTGCTAACTGCCTTTGTTCCCTGAGCTCAATACTTGGGGACAATCTATTCCAGCCTGACTGTTAATACAGCGTCATGAGCAGTCCCCTGATGCAGAAAATGGTAATAATTAAAGATAAAAACCTTTGATTTGATTCCTCTTGTTGAGCTGAAAAACGCGGTTAAGCTTCCCTGCTCCCCCCCCATACACACATACACACACACACACATACACATGCTTCCCCTCGCCTCCCCCACCCCCACCTTCTTCTTGGGAGTTCAGACAAGATGGCACACTGTCTTTCTCAAAGTCCTTTGTTGACTTTCTCTCTCGTGTTTGAGACATATGATAAAATGCCAATCGGGGGTGAAATGCCTGTTAATTTAGCTGCTGCCACGGTTTAGATTGCGCTATTTGTATTCATAATGCATGGCTTTGTTGATGCGGCGATTTGTTAGAGGGCAAAATCCTACAGTGCAACTTGAGTGAAAATATGTTCATTAATCTACTGAGCAGGACTCAATGAAAAGCATTTCATATTCATAATCTCTTACTGGGTTATTTTGTCCTTCCTCACTCTGTGTCTGCACACTACTACTGAGTGGGAAATGTCAGGTCATATCTCTAGGGTGCGTCGTGCTGGGCGTGTGTGTGTGTGTGCGTGTGTGAGAGTGCCTTTGCGTGCATGCACGTATTGTTTTATCAGTCAACCCTGTCTTTGCCTCCATCTCCCGTGGGTAGACTTAAGAGTGTCGCATCCTGCTCGCTCATTTATTGAAGAGGAAATCACTGTGACAAGTTTGTTTGGGGCTCTTTGTGCTGCTGGAGAAAACATTGTCATTGTGTGTCATCATGCCTTGTTTCCTCTGTCCTGATAGATTGTAATGTGGCAAACACACAGTCTTGTGTTCGAGCGAAGGTATGATTTAGAGCGATACAGGAAAACGGTAAGACGGGCCATGGGTTCAAAGGCCTTTGAGCACTGTCTCAGCAAAGGATGAAAACTATCAAATGGAAAATTTCAGAAAATAAAATCTTGGCAATTAGCAGATGTTCGTATTTAGACACAGTTTAGTAGGATTATTTTAATATTGGAGTTATGTTAAAGGAATAGATTTTATACATTTTTAGCAAACCTGCTTTCTTTCCAAGAGTTACATCAGAAGATTTATTCCACTCTCATATCTGACTGTTCAATATGAAGCTGGCAGCAGCTGGCTTAGCTTAGCTTAGCGTAAAGACTGGAAACAGGAGGAAAGAGCTAGCCTGGCTCTGTCCAAAGTATAAGAGGGAAAAGTTATACCTCTACAAGGGTTATGTGTGGGACTTTTTTTTTGTCTTTGCACACTAGCTTCCTGGAGTCTCTGCTGGCTGCCTGACAATCAGCCTTCTTCCCTCCAGCAGGTCACTGCTCCCAGCCAAGAAATAGTCCCCTGCATAAGACCTCCTAAAACCATACGTTTTAGTTTTCATTGCTTTTTGTACAGATTAAACAAAAGTGAAATGCTTCATACATTGGTTAAACCCAGGATAGCTGTGTCCAGTCTTTATTCTAAACTATTCTAACCAACAGCTGGCTCCTGTTTCATACTGGGACAAATACAGTGATATTCTGATTTCGCTCAAGTTAGTGTATTTCCCCAAATGTCAAACTTATCCTTTACCAGTACAACCGACTAAAAGTTACCAGATATTACTTGTGACAATCTGGTGCTGCCCTGTATAATTGCAAATTTCCTTATCCAGGCTCCCTTAAAATGTCTGCTTTTCCCTGCCTTAAATTCGCTCATGAGTTGAGGGTGGCCTTGCTATGCTAGTTACAGAACTTTCTTGGCTCCGGGGCCTCAGATTCTGGTAGGGCTTTTTGCATAAGCTAAAGTGAAGGTTTATTAGTTCATAGACTGCCACCGCACAGACACACACATGCACACACACGCACGCACACACACACTCCATCGAACATAATCTCATTCTCTCATGAGAAAGCGTTACTCTCAGGCCATCAGAATCCCATTACCTACACTGAATCATAAGTGAGAGAGAGAGAGAGAGAGAGAGAGAGAGAAAGAGAGAGAAATGGACGGGTGGGGCTCTATCAAGTAAGTGCTCTATCTACCTCTGTCTGCACATACACACACGTCAGCAGCCATCGCGATGCTGAAGGGAGACACAGATGGGAAGGTGTGCATGAGAAGTGACCTGCTGAATTAGATTGATTCACCAACAATCAATACTTACAGTGTGGTTACTAAATTGAGTGAGACTCATTGGTCTATCATAACCATTTGAGCATGTGTGTGTGTGTGTGTGCAAGAATGTGTGTGTTCATCTGTGTAACCTCGATGATAAAACAAACAAGCATCACCCTGCTTCTCTCCCATCACACACCCCCCCCCCCCCTTTTTTCTTCCTTCTCACCT